>VTPC01090529.1:66375-227468 GCA_011009095.1 Ignelater luminosus | reverse complement strand
GTCATAGTTAGAAGTTACTTCCACTATTTTTTTAGTTCGGGGAAAAATTCTTAATGGGTGTTGTTGCGTATTTGTTAATTTCTCTTATTCCAGTCTTCAACTTGAAAACGGGAAGAAATGTGAAAAATAGACTTACTAGAAGTTTGTCCCATCGTGTTGACTGTATAGGAATAACACTATCATCTTGACGTCTTCTAAATGGCAACCTGTAAGTTTCTTGTCTCTTTTAATCTAATGTTTGCAATACTAAAATTCATCCTCATATTTGGACGTGTTTCTGTTTCAGGAGATGTTTAATCCAAATAGGAACGGAGAATCGACGGCTCAAAGTAGGGAAACATAAAGACTGCAAAACTTGGAATCGCTATACAGAGGGTTCTGCAATTCGAGGACCATACAAGTCGAGAATTTCCACGATTTTTCGGATATCCTAGTCATTATATATAACAACAACACAACTAGTGATGAAAGCGCCACTTGGAGGCGAAAGGAAGAAAAGTTCTCGAAACCCTAGGTCTTGCATTGAGGGGTGTACTATACATTGTACTGTATTCGTATTATCCTAGATATCAAAATGAGACTATAAAGAGTACATGGGTACATGTGTACCAACTCCATATTCAGTCTATTATCGACCAAGGCTTCGCCACCAGAGGGCGTTCAAAAGTTGAAAAAATTATATTTTTGCTCAAGAAATAGGAGAGTTGCGTTTACGAATTTGTAAAGAAAGGAGGACTAGACAATTCTGGTAAAAAAACAAAAGACTAATGTTGAAGCTGATCAAACCCTATAAATCCTGGAGATTGCAGAAATTTTCAAATTCGAGAATGCGACAAAACGAAGCCTCGAGAAAATATTGGTAAAGAATTCTTCGGTTTTTCTCTTTCTGTTAAAGGAATGTTTTATACTCAGGAACTAAAAGAAGTATGGAGATGAGACTTTCTCTATTATAAACAGTTTGGTCTATAGTATTAAGCGAGTTAGATGCCATGCCAGCCATCGTTATTTGACCTTTCCTCAAAACTGTAACTTGTATGCACTGAAAACTCTATATTGGAGTTATACTACGTGATAATCCTATCCGAAAAGCCCATTACCCCCGAGGGTAGATCAATTAATTATTTATAAAAATGCTCCTCACAAATGTTTTTCAGACTACAGTAGATTGCTTGTTTTATTCACTTACCATTTCAAACGATATTGGGCGTTATTGCCACAGTTTGTAAGAGATATGCAACTGAATATAGCGCGACCAACTTTAGAAAAGCCCCGGAAAATATGTGAACTAATTTCAATAACAAACAGCGTCGACCAATCAGGAGCGTAATTTTACTCGAGTACATTAACTGACAAAAAGTTGTCCTAAATCCATTACATGTTACTTTTTTTATTTTATTTAAATTTCCCGCCGAAAGGTTTTTGGATGCGAGTCTACTTGGTCAACATGTAGCTCCCCTGTACATGGCCACTCGTGGCTTTTCTGAGGTTGGTCGAGCTGTAAAAGGAGTAGTACACGAGATAAAATAAAATGATGCTATGCTGACTTATCAGAAATGTAGATAAAGAGAGAATTGTGTGTTACTTCTATATGGTACTTGAAGGTACAAGATTATTGACACGTAGAGAAATTTAGTAGTCTGTCTTTCATTTGTCTGATATTTGCCATATTCATTTTAGTTTTTGAGATAAGCCCAAGATGTATAAGAGCTGAGACACACTGTACAGCGTATATGTCTATTGTGAAGTTTATGACTACTATAACTAGATTACCCCATCCAGTAGGTATTACCGAAGTGTTATTGAATATTTAGGTAATATCTAACGGTTTTGCAAGATGTAATTTTAAGTTATACCTACCTTAAAACAGAATATATTCGTGTAAGCCAAAATTATATTATTAAATTTGTCGAAAAACTATTAAGAGTGATATTCTGCATTGTTATGACCTTTGGTACTATCTACAACTTGATATACTAAATTAAAAAAAACTTAATTGTGTGTCTCACAAAAATATCTCGTCTTTAAAATTACATTTTTAATTTTTTTTTGTAATAAGAAAAGGCGAACGGTGAAATATATGAACGACGAAATAAACAAAAATAATTAGAACAAGAAAAGGAATAAATGTTTTAATGAAACGTCTTATTTTAAAACTAACTAACCGTTAAGCCAATAATATCAGTTATTAATAAACAGGATCGATGTTGGAAATTGCAGTTTTTGTTTGACTTATTGATAAATTGATAATTATTTATTGATGATGTGCTATTTTAAGAGAAACTTTCACATTTATATGTCTTGTTTATAATTTTAAAACCTCGAAATGATGTACAAAGTATTTGCTCGTTCTACATTTTAGGTTAGTTCCTTTACTTGATATTCAAGTAAATTTTGTAAGAATCTATAAATTTCAAGTTGTTAGCATAAAAGTCAAAACAAAGGTGGTTTAGCCATATCACAACAATGTAACAAGCTCTGTTTACATTCATATCAACAGCTGATATAGCAGTTTGAGAATCAAACGGAACTTGGGAAGCGTCTTACAACTTTACTCGCTAGTCTTCAGCAGGCAAACATAGTTATTTTATGTAAGATAAGCGGGAGCCCGGGGAAACTCCGGTCTGTTCACTACAGACCCTGCATTTAAAGCGAGTCCGGATCAAGGTCCTGGTTCTATTTACATAAAACGCGCCTTTTCAATCTCCCGTCAAGGATTCGACTGAATTTTGACAGGAATAATACAGTCGCAGGCGATGAAATAAATCACAGGAAAAAAATGACCCGGCAGAGTTATCTCGTTTTTTTTTGTTAGCTTTGCTTATGTATTTAGTGCGTGATAAGGGTGGCACGTGATCGCTCCGGGTGCTGATTTGCAACACATTGACGTGACAGAATGGGCACGCGTCCGATGGTAGCTATCAGGGGGTTTCCCAAAACGTCAAACGCAAAGGGTTATTCGGGTATTCGACCAGCACACAACCGACATTCATGCAAATTAATTTAATTTTAAACTTATTATATGAGGTTGAAAATTAAAATTCCACCAACATGTACATGTAGTATGTATGCTGTTTAGACCAATATGCCCCATACGTAATTGTTGTTAACTACGTTTTAGTCTCTTGACGTTTCGCACGAAATGTTATTATAAAAGCTATTTTCAATTTTATGTTCCTGAAGCTCGTACTGGGTCTTTGGAATTATTATGGAAATTTCTAGCTCTATTTTGTTATTTTTTGCTCGTGCTAGAATTTCCATACTATCCTTAGAGCTTTTCATAACTCCATGGACTTGGCTTCTGTATTCTAAGGAAACAATCAGTTTTCTAAAATGAAAAGTTTGTTCTAATAAAAAGAAAGTAGAAAACATGCAATGTGAAAATATTCACATAAAAATGACATTTACATATGCACATACATAAAAACGTTTTTAGCAATAATTCTTTCACAAGGTTTAATTTCCTAAAATATCATTTCTAAAGATTTCCATATGAAAAAGAAGGAAAGGCTACTTACTAAATCCATTCTTAAACAGTGTAAAATAATATTTGATTAATAGTCTTTGGGCTTATAGTTTCTTTTCCAAGAGATATCTAATACTGTGAATAACGACAACATAATTATTGATCAGAGTTCCTAATCTATTTTGTTCTATCCTTTCTTCTGTATGGCACAATATTCGACCGTCATTCAATCCATTAGATTTGTTATCGACTGCACGTATTTGCAATTTTATATCACTTTGGACTAACAAAGATTCTTATAATTACAAAATGACTAAATTAAAATTTCTTGTTACATTGTAGCAGCATCAAACTGCATGACAACACGTTTATGATCAACCTTCACGAGACACTTCCAGAGGTTGATACACCCTATTTCACTGAAAAGTATTAACTAGACAATTATAGATAGGTTTTCATTCTGCACACACGTCCAATATCAAAGAATAGACGCATAGCTCGAAGATGTACAATTCTCCAAGTGAGATGTGAAAAAATGACTCAAAAAGTTTTTGAAGAACACGCAAAAGCGATATGTACCAAGCGATCAAAGGCAAACAAAACTACAGACGATGAGAAAACAAAATTTGAAATGACAATGTACAGAGGAAGAAAATGCAAAGACGTCAGCTCCAAGATATTGAAGTCCGCTCCCATAGATCTTAGTTTGCTGATTATATTTCGGTTTTGAAATAAAAATCTGAGCTCGAACGCAAAAGAATTCTATGACCAAGCCGTAATCTTTGGAAATCTTTCAAAATCTCTGTGTAGCTTTAAGAGCTAGTATTCCATACCAAAAACTCCTTCAGTGTAGAAATGGTGTAAAACAAACGACGCACCATAAAAGTTTTGTAGAAGAAAAATAAATCTCCCAATGACTTAAGGTGACTCATATGCGGGTCAAAAAGGCTTGTTTGAATAAACCAATCCTGAAACTCTAAGAGTCAATAGCCCTGTGTTCTATAAACTAAAATACATTTAAATAAATAAACATTTTTTCTTATTGGTGTTTTGGCATCGGTAAGATACAGACTTCTCAGGACTCAGACTACTAATTCTTCACATATCTAGCACAATTGGGTTTGTGTTAGTAGTAGACAAACTAAACAGAACCAGAAAGATAATAGCACCCTCCAAAACGTCAAAACGAGGTTTGGAATCAAAGAGTTTTTGGCAAGATGGTGGAGACAAACATCCTCTCTGGTACACTTCTAATCTTCCGTCTAGTTTATTGATAGCATACAGGAAAAATCTTCGAAAACCAAACGCCAATATAGCAAATTAATATTAATTAAAGGCTCTTTTAGTCTACTCCAAGAAAAATCTTTTAAATATGTGAGGATTGGATAACGCACCCCAAGCAGATCTGATTAGTAGGGTCGTAGGGATAATTATCAGGAACTTTGTGAAGTGGTCCACTGTGCAAGTTAATGTTAGATTCGCTGTTATACCTCCTCATTGACGAGTCAGACAGACTAGGCACAGTTCAGAATTGTTTCAAAAAGATCCAAAGATGATCTTGTTCCAGTAATCTCTGAAATTGGCACAGTTTAGGCGCTTAAGACAAAGGAGATTCAAGGTTACTTACTTCACAAAGCTGCGCTTTAGAAGAATACATCTCTTCAGCCAGAAATGAATGAAATCTAGGAAGAGGGTTGTGACAATGAGTGGGGTTTGCTCGCTTTTGCTAACTATAATAGTATTGAACGTTTTTGATGTTGAGCGGTGTTAAACCTGTAGATATTCCTAGTTCATGGAAAATATTGTTCTTCACCACTAAGAGAAACTACAGAAAAACCTTAGAGATATGATCTCTGGACTTCTAGAATAGGTTTGTTTACTTGATATAAAATCTAGAGAATTCGTCCTTCACCTTTAAAATTACATTGTTCTGTTAACTATGTGTATAAATTATTCATATTTAACGTATAATCTTGTGTAAACACTCAATTGTTGGTTATTGTTTACATCCTTTTCATTTGCTTAATATAATCTAGTATACCGTACGTTGCAGAAACGATTATAAAGGGTGAATACCTTTGTAAGCAATTCAATTGTTAACTATATGTCTTTTGTTTAAACCAAGCTCTAGTATTATTAAAATAATTCACAGTACGTACATAGTGTCAGCATTAAGGTGCTACACTAATATCTAAACACCAGATTAATTAGTCCAAACATCAGAAGCCGATAAATCATTACAGCTTTATCAAGTATTCCATAAATAGAAAATTTGCATAAATTGATAATTGTGTGGGCTGTGCTGTGCTGTAATATGTACATACTGCAAATATAAAGAGAGGCAAAGGATGGATCAGGATATAATTATCTAATATTACCCTTCAATACTTTGAAGCAATCATTAATAATGCTAAAAGGGTTTGTACGTAATAAAAAAATACTTTATGCTTCAACTTTTTTTTTAAGTCGTGGTTTGATTATAAAATTTAAATTAAATAAGAGGAAATCACATCTTAAAGTCTGCGTTATTTACTTTGTGCGGAAGCAATTAAAATTCAAAGATGTTAAGCATCTCATGTTTAATTTAGATTTAACATCTTAACTTTAATCGTTTTATAAATAAATTCCTCAACAAGGAAAAGAATTTTAAGATTTTTTATTTTCAGATTTAATATTATACTTTATTCGTTTATATTCATTTATATAACAGTGATAATAAAGGGAAATTAAAGCGAAAAATAAACAAATGCGTATATTGTGTTTAGGTATTATTGAAAATGAAATGTTCGTGCAATATCCGACGTTACGTGATACTTTGTATCAAACCATTACTCTGGACCATTATTATTTTGAATTTACACTGGCAATTTGGTTTTAATTACAAACTCAACAAGGTTTAGCGACAAGAACAATGTAAAATAAATAAGAGCCGTTTTGTTCAGCTTTCCCGCCCAACATTTGTGATGTTCCGCAAGGCTGTGTATCATGTCCATTATTATTTATAGTAGGGACTTGGTTTTAATTACAAACTCAACGGACGTTATAATTACGATATGTAGTGACATACCAAGATAATTTGAACAATTATAAGGCTATAAACAGAAGTAGGTAATAAAAGGGGTCCCAGAAACGCATATTCCTGTAGAAGGCTGAGCGAAAGCCTGTTAATACTATTAATAATGATCAGTACACAAGGTGCGTATTGAATTTTAGGGATCAGTAGGGTCAATCCGGAGCGACGCCGTAAGTTATAACGAGGCCGAGTCTCCAGGCGCAGGCGGTAGCACGCTCCGGTTATCAAAAGCGTTTTCTTTGATGATGTTAGGCGACGGAGACGTTTAAGCATGTGGAAATAACGTCGATATGCGACTAGCGAAGTATACACGTCACGGCTCAAAACGTCAACACTAGGAAGCAGAAAAGCAGAGCATAGGACGCGAACCGTACAAATTTAACAGTCCTATGAAATTAATTCGGGTTTTATAATCGCGACAGCTGCGAAGAACATTTTCTGGAGATTCCATAAACGCACCGAACAAATATCGAGGTAAAGAAGGAGGCAGAGGTAAGGAAGAACGGATAAATTAGTAAAATCGAGCACAAAGCGAAAGAAGCCGAAAATAAATTGTCGCCAGAAATTTAATTAGGGCGCGCATTGTTGTTTCATAATCAGATATTATGCGAATTTAGGTACACACAATGAAATCACAAAGTAAAACAACAACAACAGGGAACTCGAGAACTTATTGATTAATGTGTTGTGCTTTCGTGCTTTAGACGGAAGAGCAATTAGAAATAAAGCTGTGTCAGCGCAATGTAACAAACGATCGGGAGCTTCTTGAGTATTAATCCTGCTGCGGTGGGTGTAGAGCAGGGGCTTTTTAATTTCAACCGCGGCGGACACCTGGCACGTCTATCACGGGAAACCAATTATGACCAAAATTAAAAGTGATAATCAAGTAAAGCCATCAAATCCTCGATTAATATTCAACGCAGAATAAAAACCGTCTTTTCCATAAGCTGTAAATCAGCGAGACGAAACGACAGCTTAAGAAGGAAATTAATCTTTAGCTAGTGGCAGCTTTGATGCCAGATAAAAACAAATAATGAGATGTTTTGTTATAATTAATATTTCGGACTGTGTTTATGGCAACCGCGTTAGAAAACAAACGAGTAGCAAAAAACATTGTTTTTACTTTCTGACCGTAATGTGATTTCGACCGTCTAATCTAGTAAAATAACACCCTTACATCTCACATTGTTCCTCTTTTGATTATTCTCCTGATAAAACTCTGAGAGAACATAAATATTTCTGTTCTGTTAAGCCACTTGTTTATATTTCAGTGGAAGCAGACACTGAGATAGACATCGGATTCTCACCATTCTTAACAAACTTCGGAATTCGTTGAATGCAACCGGTTAGTTTGATATTTAATGAGTAACGAATGTTCATTAGTGTAATGTTAGTTTCAGAGAAACTTTCTTGAGGCTCTTCAGAGATTTAAAGTTAGTTCTGTATTTGTTCATTAAAATAATGAAAACCGAAATGGATACTTATAAAGATATTTAAAAAATTAATTTTTATTTTATTCTTTCACGTTCTTTCATTTAGGTATCAGTCAAAACAACATGTAGTAAGTCTCTTTTCCTTAATACCTGTCAAAGTACTTGAACGTTGGCAAAACATGCAGTTGTTTAGTTATTCAATTTATATTAATATATATTTCTAAAGCATCAGGTAAACAATGTTACTACGGCCAATTACAGTGATAAACAGTCCAGGATCAACTTTCTTCCTATTATAACTAAGATATAGTTATACCTCTAAGCCTCTGACGATCAGTCCTGAAGAAGATAGAGAGAAGACAACTAAATTGACTTGGACATGTGCTAAGAATGCATTCCAACAGAACGATAAACAGAATTTTGGAAACTGGAAGATATGGAAAAAGAAGAAGAGAAAAACTACTAGGAGAAGAAAAAGCAGAACATGGGAGAAAACAGAAGTTCTTGTAAAAAAATAGAAACGCTTGAAAGAGTATGTGTAACTCAAATTCGACGGTCGTGAGAGCATAAGGAGAAAAAAAGGAGACGAAATGTTTGGATAGATTTATCTGAAATGTAACCCCAAGATAACACCAATTATGGTGTATGTGTATCGACATTAAGAGTTTGGCACTGTATGAAACGTTTGCTTCTTGTTTTCTCATTAATTCAAAATTAAAACAATGCCTGACCTTCATTTGAGTAATTGTACAGTTGAAGACTTTTTGATGAAATCTTCTTTTGACTATGTCTATATTCCTTTGGTTATAGATTATAGTATCGCGGGTACTAAAACCGTGTGATGAATCTTGCGTTTTTGACATTTTGATTGAAATGTTTTTAAATTCTGTTCTAAAATTCCCATTTTGTGAAAGATATTTTACTCAAAGTCTATTGGTTATTATTTAATGAAAATTTATCATTTCAGAAGAACTAATTTCTCCAAATTATTTTTAAATGAGATATTTTACAAATTTCAATTTTAGAAAGATTTTATTTCAAATCGAAATCTATTGTTGCGACCATTACATTGTCGAATTCTAGATGCATTTCCATTATTCAAACAGTTTAAGATACCGTATCGAACCGTTCAAGGTAAAACACGAAAAGACTTTTTTAGAGAACCTAAAATAGTTCACTCACGATAAATTTCTAACAAAGATGCCATTCTGTTATTGCTCCTAACATTTATTAAGACAAATTCCGAGATTACATTATGTAATAAATTTACCTTTTTTGTCTATGTAATTACCTTCAATCAAGTCAACTAACGTTAAGTAAATTGTCATTTTATTTTATTACAGTTCCATCAATCACGAAAGGATTTACTGAACTAAGAGGAAAATTATTGCGAAGTCAGGAAAATGTTATTTTCTGGTAAGAGTATGCATAAAATTTTGCATGAATTGTTATGCTAATCATCAAAAATACTTATTAGCATCACCATTATCTCTGGAAATTAAAAATAATAACTGTATTAAAGTATAAAACCAGAGAATCCCTCAATTAATATTCAGCACAAAAACAAAAAATCTTTTTTACCGTCATAAATCAGCGGAGGGAAACAAAAGCACGAGAGCCGCGTTAATCTTATGAGCAGCGTTTGGTAATTTATTGGCAGTTAATTTTAAGGAGTGTTCAATTTTATGAGCATAGTTCTCGACAGTCCAGCAATCAGTTAATTCACGATGAGCGTGGTTTACGGTCGGGTGGAGCGCGCTATAACATTCCTTCTTCGTTCCGCGCCCACCCCACGAAGTGGATTATGTATGCCGTAAGTACACATATCTGACGAAGCCCTTATTCCATTACTCAAGATTGCCTCTGTATTTCGATAGAAACCTCAATTGCGGGCTATAAATATTCAGTTTTGCCGCTACTGCGCCGATCGATTTAACGTCGTCAATTGCTCGATGTTTGACTTTCTAAAAGCAGATAACCGAGCTACTGGATGCTACTAGTGAGTGCATCAGAAAGAAGCCATCCTGATGTTTATATTCACTTAAGCTCTCTGATGGTATGAAAATTTCGTGTATATAGTATGTTAGATTAAAGTTTGAGAAAAATAACCTAAATGTACAACTTTCGAATTTTCAATCGTTAATATAAGCTGAAAGAACTGAGATATTATTTAATACTAAGATTTTCTTTTTCCTTTTTCAAAAACTTTTAAGATAGAAAAATATGAACGTTCTCGCTTCTAAATGGAGTTAAAAAGTACTGAAGAAGTAGAAATATGAATATATTTCCCATTCTTTTGCTTTTTTCATTATTTTTTATGAGAAAATCTGAAAAAAAATGTTATCAACAAATATTAATGGTTTATTAAAACTAAAAATATAAATCCTACATTTAATTTGTCTGATAAAAAAGTTCTTTCTGTGTAATTTCCTTACGAAGCTGAAAAAGCCACGTTTAGAAAGTTTCAATGCTTGAAAAAGTAGATAAAACAACAGTAGTATTGGCTTTATTCTTTCAAGAGCATTATTTATCGCCGTTTTTACGTTAAAAACTTTTCTAGTCCAGTATGCAGATTTGGAATAACTACATCCATGAATTTGTCTTCATTGGATGGAAACTAGAGAAGCTAAACGAACATTCAAAATTGTGTTGGATGTTTCATCAAAGGCTCGCAACCTCACTTCCAATATTAAGCCTCTTAGAGGCAGAGCTGATGGTAGCCATTATCTGAGAACTTGTGTGGGACAATATTATTTTGACCTTCGAAAGTTCTAGTTCCAACTTTGTTCCTTGTTATCTTTTAAAACCTTCTTGCTTCAGTTCTCTATAACATTTGAAGCATTTTCTAACTACTGTATAAGGCATTCTTTCTTCCAGTAACTCACAGATTTGTTTTACACAAGCAGTAGCTGTACCATTTCTCAACGATGGTTTACTTTGTCACATTTTTCTGCGAAGTGGTTCATTTGCTCCAGTCTTTTCAGCTGGGTATTATGTCGTTGGTTTTCTGTCGACAGCTTTATTTAATAGAATTCTGCACTTGGGCAGGTTTCAGTTACATGTCTATCTCCTTAAATGCTTTTGCTACACCGTCCTTACTTTTTGGAATCTCCTGCAGTTCCTCCTAAAATATTATTTTATACATCAGTCCTGGATTGTAATATATGTACAAGTTGCACATCGTACATTAGTGGTAGAAGCGACTGTGATTCAATTAATTCAGTTCAATTATTAACCGAAACCTACATGGAATTTCTATGGTCATTTCTTCCTAGGAAGATAGATAATGACAAATCACCGAAACCAAAAAATTTTCTTAAATAGAAATATTCTTGGATGAGTTCAGAGATCTTGCAAAAATAAAGCCGGTAAGAAAGTCATCCTGCATTTCATTGTGAGATTACTGGCACTGATTGAACTATGGCAAAAGCCGCCATAGGCCCCTTGCTGTAGCAGTTCATCAGGCAGTGAATCGTAATTCAGTAGTAGTGGAGCGGAGAATTACGAGTGAGCTTGCATGGAGTGATGGTAAATAGATTAGATGGAATGAAATGGGACACGCATGAATCAGACGGCCTGCAACCACCCATCGGCTGATGATGTAAGGTGGTTGGATAGAACGCCACAGAAAGTCAACAGGAAAGTAACCGGAAGCCCAGGAGGAGTTTGGAGACGGTAGACGGCTCTTTTCCCAGTAGCAACGTCTCTCCGGGTTGCTGTCACGCTCTCCGGACAAACCTGGGACCTTAAAACCCGAAGTGGACGTCTAGAGCCTAATTATGGCAAGACTCATTCTTTTATATGAAGCAAGTCCACAGGTTTTAAGAGCATCATAAGTTTAGTGCGGGTATGTATGGAAGTGCTAAAAATAGTCAGCTGAAAGCATGATCTTCACTGACTTCTACTTATAGAATATTCTTCTAAATTAATGTAACGAATATTTAAATAAAGTTTTGAGAATTTCTGAACTAGGTAACAACCTACAATGATTTATATGTCTGGAATATTTTATAAGGCAATATGTCATTACTACGTGACAATATATTTGGACATTTGCTTCAGATGTTCCGTGTTTCATAATCTTAACCGCAGATATTATTTTAAATCAAGTTCTAGCACTACTCTTAAATGAAGGTTGGAAATACCCTTCTACATTCCAAACATTCGCAACGAAATTATGAAATGAAGATTCCAAGATTTACTTACAATTCCTGATTAAACTTTTTAAAAATATGTTGCATTGATTATTAAAATTGAATCTGTTTGATAATTAGTTTCTTTATATTCACCATTCGTTGGTATGTATAATGAAGTTTAATTAAAAAAACGCCCAAGAAAAGTAATTATTTTGGTTTTTTATAGTTCACCCTATAGAACTTATATAACAAACAAAAAGGAATAACAGGAATGGTCCAGAAAAAACTTTTTGAAAGCTTTGTCTGTGAATTAACCAATTTACTTCACGCTGACACATTTACGACCACCTACGTTTTAATGACCAGGGTTGTGGTAGTAAAAAGACCACTTTGAAAACCCTCTCAGGCTGTTTTAGTTCCACTACCTATTTTATACCCCGACCAAAAAAAAGTAGATAATTATAGCAAAGAATAAGATTAATATCCATTAAACAAATTTCTCACATGTTACAAATGTTAAACTAATCAATATTTGTCAGTTGGTTTTGCGGTATTAGAGAGTTAGAGGTTTGACTTTAGAACTATTGATAGCCGAAGCCTTAACGTTAGATACCTGCAAGAGAGCTGCACCGACCTCAAAACCCCTGGATCATTAAAACCCTTTTCCGGTCAAACAAGTAATCCAACACCGAGCTCTTCTGATTACGGTTTGAAACGTATCGTGTGGCCGAGAGTTTGAGGAGTCTAGGAACTCTGACAAGTGTAACCTCCCGGTTGTTGTTTTCCGAAACTACGACGCCTATCCCTACACAATTCCAATTGTGTCTGTTCATGCATACAACCTAAATCTATGCGGACGTGTTTTGAAATTAAGGGGATGAACGTTCGTTGCGTGATGAGCACGTTGATATCATGTACCATTAAATTACTAATTAGGCAGGTGCGTACGTGGTTGCAAAAGTTTTCTTCGAGAGAAAAATGAGATTTTGCGAAAAATTGGGAGCTTCAAGTTATACGAAACAGAAAGGTATACACAGACAGGAATGTAGTTAATTTGATTGCGATTATGGTTTCTGTTGTGTCTATATTATCATAAAATCAGCTAATATTATTCCAGGTAAGAAAGTAAATATTTTCTTTATCCTTACATATAGCATTTGCTTAACTAAAACTTTAAAGCAACCCTTTCCTACCGAGCATCAAATTATGTTATATCATTATTAAAGGCGCACGATATAATCCAATGTGGAATTTAACATTTTTTAAAGTTAATTAAAATTAATGAGATGAAATAACAAATCGATTATTAATTAATTACTACTAATTATCAGTAATTATCGACACAAACATGTTAAGTACTCCAATATTTAGAGTAATTGAACTCGATTTAAGTATAGCATGTTGTTGTTAACCATTACCGCAACTATAACTATGTACATATGTACATAAAATTAATACAAAGTGCTACGTAATTATTATTGGAATTACGCACAGTGAAACCATAACTTTCTTATTTCTTTTCAATTTATCAGAATTGCTAATGTAATTTAAAAATCTGAATTACCCAACGAAAATCTGTTCTTTGTTTGTAAAAAAGGTTGCCTTTTAATTATTTCATTACCAGTGCACCACCGAATTTAACAAAACAAGAAATCCATTCTAATAAATTTTGTATAAAAGCAAGTTCGTACCGGTTTCACCTTTAAATATTTTATAAGTTTAGAAACTTTGGAACAGCGCTATAGTAAGCGTTCATACTGAGTACATAATTTAAAGTTAACTTTTGTTTACCCTAACGTGACAAGTTTACATTGTGATTCCTTTACAACTAAAAGACAAACTGGCATTAACACGTTAAAAATTACAATCTTTCTGTTATGATGGGAAGAGCTTTTGCATGTTCCCTTTTACTTCTAAAAAATAACAGAAACTTACAGAAAGCGTCTGATGTGGCCTTCCGGCAAACAAGGAAACTTCCTAAGGTGTTCTCGCTATAATGCAAGGTGTAAGCTTTGGAACGGAACTGGCGAACGGGAGAATATTGTAAATAGGTAAATAGTTGGGCACGCTCGAGAGTTTTCAAATCGGAGCGTCAAGCATCAGGGAGGAAGGTAAACGCGTAGACACGACGGTAGCATACAGAACGGGGGCAGTTAACAACCCACAAGGTGAAGAGCATCTGTATGTACCTCACGTCCGTTCGTCCGCCGACTAACGGCGCGTGTAACTCTGCGGTGCAACTAAAATCGAGGGAAAGAGCCGAGAAAGCCAAATATATGACCCAGGAGTGAAGGGTAGAGATACAGGGAGAGCGAGGTCTGGGACTGAAATCGCGCGATATATGTGCGAGACCCCGGGTCAGATCATAGATTGTACACCCGCCGGAGATTAATACAACTTAAGGAATATATGTGCGCCAAAGAGCTCAGAAAGTCTGAGATATACGAGTTTACGGTAGAGTTCCGTTCAATAGATGCGATGCACACACTCACTCTGCCACAAAGAGTGGATATAGTCCCGTCTCCATCATATACTTTCGCGAAAACACGTAGATGGACCGGAGACAATCTCGCCCGCATGGATTCTTCCGTTCGCAAACCAGCACGCCCCAGCGCGTTCCCAATTTCGGCGCAAACTAAATTTAAGAACTAAGTTTCTTTCTCTCGCATCCTAACTCTGCAGATAAAAAAGATGAAAGTGTATGAGAAATGGGGGAGCGAGCAGATTGGGACAAGCGCGACGAGACGCATCGACTTTGATTATCGAAATCGTTCGAATACGAACGGAATCATTATCCGTTCGGTTTCATAGATGAGCAGAACCGGTATATAAAATGAGACAAAACCGACGATATAAACGTAAAGCGATCTAAAAGGAGAATTTCAAGGGAATCTTAAATCGGGCGTGAGCGTCCCTAGAGACATTCCTGTATGCTGACGACTAGAGCGACTCCGTTTTCCAGTTTCACAAACAAGCGGCTTCTTTTATAAATCAGCAACTCCTGGTCTTCCGCGATACATAAACATGACCGGATCCTGCTATCCTGTCGTCCCCTGATTACCACAGGTAGATTCACTGTCCACTAACTCTTAATAATGCAAATTGCGGGGACTAAAGCAGCAGCGAACACGGTGGCTTTGTAATATCGCATTAAGTCCTGTTTAGTCTGAAGTGCCGGATTCTCTAATGTAATATACCGATGGTGTTTGATAAAAGCGAGCTACAGGGATCATACAGCTAATGGGATATAGAATGTCTGGTCTGACCGGGGAGGATATGACTTATCCCGAATGCCCCCTAGGGACACGACGATAACGATCGTGTATAATACCTATGCATACAATTTCAGATCAAATTTCGAAATTTAACTATTCAATGTGTTTCGAGATCTACCCGTTTAGATCTTGCCAAATTTATAGTTTACACGAAAAGATAAATTTTCGAAGGGTGTAGCTGTATTTACGAGGGAGAGATAAAGGGTTGAACAAGTATTCAATGACAATTTACACAGCGGTAATAGAGATAGGAACAAAGTTTCCCCTGTCGATTCGAAGCGAAAAAGATTGAGAAAATGTCGGTAGTACTTAAATTCAATTAACTCGAGACTTAAGTTGTTGTTGATTGAATCCAAGTTGGGAAACAGAAAACAAGTAATTATCGCTTGTGGAAACCTTTTAAAAGGAGCTATACTGGAAAACGGTTAGCTTTTGTCGAGTGTATCGCAAAATTACAAATGTACAAATAAATATTTACCGTTACACCTTTTAAATTTAAGTTTGCACGTTCGTTTTAAATGATCAATAAATATTTTCAATTACTGAGTTTATTTTTAATTTAATTAAATTTAAAATGCTAAAACAAAAAGTTTATTGTTGACGAAGTAAATAAGGAGGAAAAAGAACTGCAAAATATGACAAAATGGAACGTTATAAAGCAGAATACTTTATAAGATATGGTACAAGTAATAATAAAGTGTTTATTTTATGCCTTATATTATCAATTGTTATTTCTAGTCAATTACAAAGCAAAAAGTTCTGGTCGAGCGTATAACAGTCACAGCTCTTTGAATTTCTGAAATACATAGTCTGCTGCTCTCTATTTTTCTCCTAAGTTTTGGTGGTACACTGCAATTTTTTCTTTCTTAAGCCATTTGATTTTAAAACGAATGGAATCCAAAACAAATGCTGCTCAGTTGTGCAAATAGTTTGGATTTCTTTGGCCAAAGGGTTGATAGTAGAAGAGGACAAAGAATATCAACCACCATGCCAAAACTTGACCTGCTTGGTGTACCTTCAAGAAATACATTGAATAATAATAAAGTTATCGATTAACAGACGACCAAATGGAAAGATCGTTTCAACATTCTTCTGCACCTCATTAACGCCAAAAGTCTGAACATGCAATTATTATATCCATATAAATCATCTTTCCTAAGGGAGCGTTCAAAATCAGTTCAGTCAGAGATAGATTTAGCACCTGTAATGCCCCACTTGGTTGTTTACGTGCATTCTGCTCTTCAGTAAGCCACAGCGGGTATAATATTAAAAATGCAAAAGTCCAGATCTGTCCAAAATTAGGGACAACGCCACGAGACATCGATTTCACATTATAACAGTTGAATTCACTGCCATGCTCTTATGTATCTTCGCTACTACACCATTTTTTAAATTTTGCTTTTGCTACTTCTCCAAGGGAATTCGGATGAACTTGTTGATCAAAAGTGGTAACTTTAAATAATTTTCTTTTCCGGCTAGCTAAAATCGTATTGCTTATTTCTAAAGCGCAGCACAATCTTTTATGAGTTGCAAAGTAATTATTTCTCATTCCATGGATAGATTCTAAGTATTATAAGGAGAACAAGGGCTTGGCCACATAAATCAAATCATGCCAGACTCAGTACCTCATAAAATGTTCTAGACGTATTCTTTAAGGCTTCCCACTGCTATAGTACGAAATAACCAAATCTAGATGAAAGCTCCTTAATTATGTTTCAAATGCCAATAAGGACTTTGAAAAAACTATGTAGATCATAAATCTTTTTGCAAAACGGACTAGCACGTCTTCATGCTATGAAAATTTTGCATTGCATTGAATCTTGGCCGTTACAAACCGTGTCCAAAATGTCCGAGCTCATGTATCAATCCTCGACAGTGTCTGGCTTAAAAGAGATTAGCTTAGTTGGGTAGTTATCATAGAGCAAGACCGTGTCAGATCTTAGTATATGTCTACATAAGACATTAATTCTGCACTAGAGTAACGATTTGCAACTGTTAACTTTCTGAAATCGCCATAAAATCTTCAGATGTTATGTTGCGTTAAATCATATCCTGTAGGGTGTAGATTATTATGTACTCACAGTTTAATACAGTTTCAATATCTCGATCTTCGAATCTTAATTTTGAATTTTGATATTATTTTTTACTATATCTTGCCCAGGATTCTTGTAATTTCATATTCATCATGCCCATCAATATCCAAAAGGTGTCATCAAGTCTTCTAGCAATACACCAAGACTATTAAACAGAAATAGGCCATCTGCAGAAGAATGGAAGCAAACAAGAAAACTTGCAAATTAATGCTTCACGATATACAAATTTAAACTGTAAATACTTTTGAAATTTAATCAAAAGGAAAGCAGATCTTAGCTTTATAATTATGCTGATGCATGACAATAACAATTCGATACATAAAAACAGGTTGATCTGTACAATGGATCCAGTAAAGAAAAAGCCAATTCATGCTAAATAATGTAAGTTCCACAATGTATCTTGGTGGAGCAGCTCAAAAAACAAACTACACGATTTTTTTTCTCCTTGAACGTAGGCTTCTAATATTATTAAAAAAAATTAACTTAACTGAAATCTGGATTTTTGTTATAACGTCATCGTAATGAATGAGCCTTTTTATGAAATGACAACGTCTCGGTAAATTGGAGGATAATCTACACAAACTACATTTTTAATGTTGCCCGAAGTTATTATTTCATAAAATCTTATCATTAATTAAGTTTAAAATTAAATACTGTAACAACATAATGAAGATCCATTCTAATTTTTTTTTCTAAATGCCACTACACTCTTTTGTTAAATACGGTTTAAGAGAAAAAAAACCAAGCCGGGATGTGGAAGCAATCCCTAAGGTTGCAAGCTAAATACGTACTCTTCAAATAAATAAACACCAAAAATAAACAATTTTATTTTCCTTTAAAAGCCATGTAGCATTTAGCTCATGTGTAATGTAAGCATGTGTATGTATGTGTGTGTATCCGTAAAGCTGAAAAGCACATGTGAATATCAAAAACGGCTTCTTTAATTACTCTTTCACATAACCGTCGTCGGTATTGACAGAAGGCTTGATTATCCTGACTTCAATAGACGCTGCTACTTCAGAGAACGGGTTTAGTTGAAAGCAATTTATTTTAGGAAAACCTTTGTTGCTCCCACAAAGGAGATAAAAAGTAAACTTGGAAGAGCGAATCTTTTTACTTTCTTGTTTGTAAATTGACGTTTACATTCTTAAACCATAACTTATACATGTTAATATTCTTCTTACATTTAATTTATTACGTTTTAACACTTTTAAGTTGAATTACTTGACGATAAGTTGCATGTTAAGTAATTAATAATTTTAAAAAAATCCGAAACAAAATTTTATGTTAAAACAATAGACCAAAGCTTGCATGTATAGTAAATAATTCACGACTGTCATTTAGGATAATTTATAATAATAGATTTAATGATTCTCTTAATTCCATCCTGACATAAAATCCATAATAAACGAACAAAAAGAAGGTTGTGTCACGAATAATAATATCAATTATCAAATTATGTTACCTCTTTGTCGGGGTATTTTGCCAATTTCTTAATATTATGGTTCACGCTAAATGAGCACCCCCATTATTTGTTGCACGATTATAATTGCAATTATACCTATTTGTTTGCTGGAATTCTGAGTGTTTCTGCGTTAGAGCTTGTCTAATTTGGCGACACTAATTCTTTGAATTAGTAATACATTTGTTAGGCTTTGTATGGTAATTTTAGGGTTGAGAAAATTTGCCCTCTGTTATTATATTCTCAAATTACATCTGTTTTTATTTAATTCGTACCATCTACAAGTATTTGCCGATTTACATCTTAAAACATTACATAAAATATTCATTCTAGTGAAATCCCAAAATTTGTTAAATTGATTCAAGTTTCTAACTTTCAAGTTTTGTCATTTCATAAATTCTAAAATAAACTGTATATACGAGTATGTTATACGTGATTTTTTGTGAGAATCTATCATTTCTAATACGAAACCCTAATCTGCTTTCAAAAATGATCGATTGTAACTGGGGACTCGTTTGAAAGCCCTGATAGATAAAATATTGAACCTTCAAAACCTTTAATAATTTTTAAAAAATCCCGGTCTGCTCTTTTTTTAATTTTTCAGTGTCAACCCTTTCAACACCTTTCTAATTTGACAATAAACAGCAACTTTTAAATTAAATTACACGAACACTAACTTTTTGTAACGAGTTTAAGTAAAAATTAGAGGAAACAGTAGTTTTCGTTACGAATAAATATTATCAAAATTTGTAATGTAACATTGGTTATACATTAAATAGGAAAGGTATATTTCTCAGTAGTTTACTGTTTGCGACATTTTTAAACTCAGATACCTTTATTTAGATCTTTTATTTCGAATGTTGAAAACTTGATGTAAATCATTTTAAAATTTTTTTAAGTAAGGATAATAAAAGAAACTAATTAGTGCCTTAACCATTCCAAATTGTAGTGAAAGATTACGTTTGAAGCATTAAAAATTAAATTCATAAACTACCTCCAGGCTTACAAAGTGTCGAATCTAGTTGGAACTCAAATCATAAGAAATTTCTGCAAGAACATCAAGAATTGCAATAATACTATGTTTAGACCGTAAACATAACAAGAATGAGTTACCCTCAGAACGATTCGAATTCCATTCTTACCTTCTGCTAAAACAAGTTTCTCAATACAAAATCACAATTCAGGCAAATCTGTGTTCCAGAACTAGAACTAGAAATGGCTTAGGTGGAATAGTAAGCTGTAATCGGCCGAAACCCAGTTTTTATATTCTATTTTGACGTACTACTAATGAATTCAGAAAAGAACTCAAGTGGTTACTTGGATCAATGCTTTTCCAACTTCTCTGCGTTGACAAGCACTTGAAGTATTTCTAACTACACCTAGGTCACTATTTTAGCGTTCTCCAAGAGCCTATGCAAGAAAAAACCTGATGTAATTTTTTTGGCACAACTAGAAAAAGCATTACTTTCCCACGAAAACAAACTGGCTCTAAAAGTTCAAACAAAAGAGAACGAGGACTACCCTGAGGAAATGACGATGCCTAATTGGTTCAAAAGATCCAAGTCCCAGCAGACAAGCTTAAAAACCATTCTTTTATCTCTTGAATTGATTAATTATTATAATTAAAAATAATTCTTAATAAGAAAAACCTTGCAGGCTCATAAAGCTCGGTCGATAGTAAATCTGGCTGGTTAGAAAAGATAAACAACCTCGCAGGAAAAAGTAATATCAATCCAAAAAGCCTGAGACATTTTAAGAGTTTTAAGTTTTGTCTAGACTAAATCTTTGGAAGTGCAAAACTCGCCACTTCCAGACCGATTTCGCTTCCAAAAACATTTTCGCAAATTGTGAATTTTTATAATTTTTAATTGAAAAACCATAAAGTTAATCAAACCAGCGGCGTCGCCCATAACGCACTTTGAACACGCCACAAAAAGCCTCTTCCTCCTCTGAAACAAAGAAGATCAGTATTTGTTGTACCAAACCACCATTTCGCAAAATGAGCTCCGTTATTAGTACGCGAGGCTTGCTAGACGTCCTTCGATACACAGATCAAAACCATCAACTTGGATCACTGGGAGATGTTACTTACCAACCCCATCGCGGTTTCGGATTCATCGTACCCATAAACTCACGTGTTCCAGTTGCAGTCCACTCAGCTAACTCAGCAGTTCCAGCACCAGCAGTGCAGCATCCAGTTCCGTCAGCAGCATCACTTCAATCAGAAAAATCGTCGAGTCGAAGAATACATACTCTTTTCTCTCAACCTGAACCTTTGTTCCTTATAAAACTTATTTTGTTGTATTCTAAACAAAACAACTAAAAAATAATCCTACAAATAAAAGACTAAACAATATGAGAAAAAAAATAATAACGAATAGAAAAAGAATAACAATAAATAAATAGTAAACAGATGAAATAAATAAACGAAATTCTGAAATAATTAATAGAGCCAATTTAGAATAATAAGGAATCATCGAAGCTCTGCCCACTCCGATGCACATAACAACAAGAGTCGATACTGCGGTACACGTGGTCAACGACGCCTACCACCTGGTGACATATTGGCTGTCTAATGTGTGGCACGACGTCGTCGCCGTTGATAAAAAGACAATCAGCAATCCCGTTGGTGACAAGTACCACAAAACACGCGATCCCCAATAATTCTCTCAACCCAAAAACAAGAAATAATATAAAGGTCCTGAAAAACAATGTCTCTTGATTTCAAAATGTATAGAATTTATTAGAAACAAAATTATTTGGTCAAACTTATGTAATGTCATTTGAAATGAATTAAGTAAAGAAGAATTAAGGTGAAGCATGTGAAATATAAAACGGGAAATGCAAAAAAGGTAAAGAGCTGTAATTAATATTGATAATCTGACACAGACTAATAGATAAATTAAAACAAAACAGAAAATTGAAATTTTTTGTGTTTGTTTTCAGCGGAAAAAGAAAATTTGTAAACAAATGGTGTGATCCATGGAAAATTAGAATGCACCATTGTAGTCTAGATTAAAATCTGAAGATCTGTTCAATAATCTTTTTCCGTAAGTTTTCAAACAACCGAAACACGTCAAGACAGGCGACTTTAGTTTTCACAATCCAATCTGTCTGAAAAAAGTAACCTTGTTCACGAAAACCGCTTTTTTGCTAAAGTTAATACCAAGCGAGATATTGCTCAAGTACATCCAATTTGAGACCCCTTGTATTTCTGATCTTTAGTGTTAAGTCTTCTTGTGTTGTAATCTTCGCTTTAGAAGTGTGTTTTACATATAATTGCTTTACTTATTCCTTTTTTTAAAGATAAAACGTAATAACACCAAGAATTATAACGCGGTTTTAATCTGCTCCCAATTCTTTCTAAATCTCCCTCGAGTCTCGCGGTAAAAAAAACAGCAGTTAAAAGGTATTACAGTACCGTGATGCATAACGATCGTACAAGATCTTGATGCTTCTTACAAAAACGTGAAGTAAATTACTTTGAAAAATAATTATGTATGAGTAAACTTGCATGATTGTATAAACACGAACGATAATAATCGGCTTGAAGTTACGGAGGGGACAAACTACGTACCAATAACCAACTTATAATCCCTTTTACCATTCATTAATCATCCCCACATTTAACTATAGCAACCGAAAACAAAAATTAGTTTTCTAGTTTTTACTAGATAGAGGTAATTTATCCACTATCTGTAGAAGTTATGTAGATGCATAGATTAAAAGAAGGAAACTCACGAGTTCATAAGAAACATAGTAAATTATGTCTGCCAGTATATCTAGAAGTTTCGATATTGATATCCCTGCTTCAACCTATTTAAATTTCGATTACATGTTATGCAGCATCGTAATGCACTCGTTTCTAATTTAATGCAGTCAATAGTCGATAAAAATGTTTCCAGTTCGTCGGTTTCTTATATGCACCCACTCGACTAGAAGTTACATTTTAAACAACAACACACAACTTTTAATGGTTTCCCGAGACCCATTTCGTATAATGTTATGGGTTTGCTCTTTTATTAGATAATATTTTTATAGGGTGAAGTTAAACTAAATTCAGGAAACAACAAACCCGAGGGTTTTGAGGTGTTTCGTGTGAGCTGAAAGTTACATAAACCGCTTCCCCCTTTTCTTGTAGTAGTTATTCGACTCCATGACCGCCCGTGAAATGTACGAATAAGCGGATTACGAAAGTCTCACCTTCAAAAGCTCTCGCGCACTTGAACGCCGAAGAAGATCGCATAGTTGAGCCGCAAAACAGCTTGACCTGTAAAATTGCGATAGCTTTAACCTTTTAACGTTTTGAGTTCTCTGGGACACGTTTCTCCTACTGAGTAATTTAATGTCACGTTCGTGGTTTAGTAAGTCGAGATGATGGGCAAATAAGCCTAAAGGGAAAAATAAAGTCAAGTAGGTATAATGTAATTGTCCTTTAATTTGCTTATTACTCGGGATTCCATAATTTTCGTTCCATTGTACTCGTGTGGCGTACATATTTTATTATATAAGCTCCGGTATTATCAGTGGACCGTAGTCAGTAACTCGCAACCCCTTTATTGGGGCCATAAACGGAGTTCTTTGGGGGGTTGTAGCAAAACCGGCTTAGTCAGGAGTTGCTCGCATCATTTTAGATTAAACCGAGTTTGATTACATTAATCCTCCGGTAAAAACTCCGAATTTAATCAAGTGCATTGATGAAGTTCGTCATCAAACGCGGACTTATCTTTAGAAATGCCGATTAATATTGATTCACCATAAAGACCGGCTTGATTGAGCGAGCACGAAACGCGACTGAGTTGCGCGCACCAATAGTCGAATTCGTTTGATGTCACACTGATGGAATTAGAACGCGACCCGCATGCATCGTCCTTTTCAATTCCAAATTATGTGTGTCTGAATTACTTTATGATACCTGTGTAACGACGAGGCTGCCGAACACGGACCCGCCGTAACTCCGGAATATCACCGGCCTCGTAAATCGCACACCCGCTGCACAACCTTCCGAATTTGCGATTATAGCCAAACGTGCAATATCAACTTTTCTCATCTAATCTCGGGTTAGTGAGACGAAAATCTATGTCAGAGAGAAATTTACTAATTCAGGGTTTCCGGTTTTCATTCTTACACCAGGAAAATCATTCTGTTGTGGTTTACGCACAACTAACTAACATTACTATAACGTACGAAAAATACGTAGAAATTATAAAAATAAACAAAAATTTGTTTTTAAATCATAATATTTTCATTCTAATGGAAAAAGCGGCAAAAAGTTAGAAAGCTACATTCTCTTTTTGTTTACTTTCTTGAAGATTTACGAATGGAAAAAAGGCTTATGTTTTAGGTAACCAGGTATAATTTTAGAAAATGAGTAGAAAGTACGAGTAAACATACTTACTTTCATGAACAAACATTGTCTGTCTTATTTACTAAGTTATTCGTGTTTTATTAAGATTCACTTTGTGCGTAAAATTTCTTTTATTTATAATTAATAGACACAATTTAAACAAATCAACTACTATTTATAGCAAATACTAGCGTTATTTGTTTATCTGAACTAGACGAATAGTTAAGCGAGACTGATTATATAGTAATGCCGTAGAATATTCAATAATTCTGAAGTATTCTACACTATCCCAAAAATAGAACTGCCTAGAAGCTTCTCTTAAAGGATCTGGAAAGCAGTAGAAACTAGAAGCACATTTGATAACGTGTTTGTCTATCTTCTCCAATCTTTTTGCCAAATTAAATTTTCACTTGGGAAAAATTATGTAGGCATATGAAAAACAAAGATTGACCTTGAATGTGATTAACAACCTGGTTGTATTGATGAACCAAAATATCTCATTTTACACAAATGCTAAACAACGACGGTTAAGCTTTTCCAAACAATCGCAATTGCCACACGCTGGTGCTGACAAAAGCAAATAAAATACTGAAAATTGTGATTTTTATCAGCTATTGGTACCTAGCTTTAAATGATAGAAAATAACTATGACCTTTTTGAATGAATAAATGGAAGTAAAGCGTATCAGTTAAATACAAAGAAATGCCAACTCCTTGAGCATATAAGAATGTAGAAAACGAGGAAATGCCTATGCCAAGCGAGCGATCAAAAAGCAAAAAAAAGGAAGTAAAAGAACTACTTCACAAGAATAATTCAAAAGAATTATCTGAATATTTTATCTTCCTGTATCAGGACTATATGGACTGTATGAGGACTATCATGATGAAGATTACCAAGACAGGCCAGGAAGACAAGTAGAAAACATGAGTCAAAAAAAGTCGCTAAAACGTTGGTGGATGAAAATTCATCTACGAAAGATGGTGTAAGTAATGAGCTATTAGAATACGAAAGAAAAGAAGACACAGCCTTCATTAAAAAGCACTTCTTATTGAGCTTGGGTATTTACTTCAATTACTTAGATAGTCTTGACTTTACATATTTAGACAAAATCATTCTTATAATACCAAGAAAACAACTGCTTCCAAGAGAGTACATTTTGGGCAAACGTTTTTGTGTTTCTGGATGAATAATAATGGAATTCCTATACAATGAGTGTGTTATAGTTCAATCATTCTTAGATGTTTGGATTTTTCCCTAAAAATTACTTGAACAGCGAACTTCTCTTCAAGCAGGACCGAATGTTTACTATGCAAAGAATCTTGGTTTCAGACAGTACAAAGATCTTTTCGATCTATGGAGTTGTTGACAGCCTCTAATTGGTAACAGATGGTGCTACTAGTCCTATCGGTCCTGCTCTCTCTGCGCTTACGATAACAATGTTAATATTTCTATCACGTGTTTTAATAAATACATCATTTTTCTCTACCACATTTTAAAGCAAGAAAGGTATATGACCGCTAAATACTATATTCTCCCGTATCATCAAATGTTTGAACATTGCTAGAAAAAAACCCATTGCGAATCAGACATCAATTTCGGCTTATTCCAATGCATAAAACTGCAATTAAACACCTTAATCACAGGTAATTTCTACATTTTTGTACTTTTACAGTACATAGTAGTTTCTTAGCATCCATGTCTTAGATGACACGGTGCCGTTGGTAACCCTTAAGGTAGAAAGCACTAGTCTTAGTCAAGATCAGGTATCCAACAAAAAATATTTGTCTCCCGAAGATTCAGATGGTTTTGCAGTTTTAAAACAATTTAACTCTGGTTGTTTCAGACTAACAATAAGCATACAACAACAAGAAAATATAAGTTTTAATGGGATGTGAAGGCAAGATTCTTTGCAAATCAAAAACCAAAAAACCATTACAAGATAATTTGGTAGTTCATTTTGTCATTTTCTAGATTTTTTTATATACTGAACGAATGTACCAATCAACTTTTAGAGCAGTCGTCTCTCACTAAAACAAGTAAGAAAGTTTCTGTAACGATACCTTTTTTGCAGTTCTCAAAGAGAAGGTTGGAAAGTATTAATCTAATTGAATTCTAAAGAATCTTCAAAGATATAGTGATTTACTGCATTCGAAACAAAAACAATAAAAGACAGAAAACTTTTTTAGATAATAATTGATGAACGAAGTACAATGACGCATAGTAACTAATTCAGATTTGATAGCATTTTATTTTCTTGTTTGTATTCCAGAATGTTAAAAGTTTCCAAATGGCATAACAATAAAATTATGCAAAACACAACAAAAGCAAAAATAATAAAAGTTTCGTTACAAAAACATTTCGGAAATGTAATGCAATAAAGTGTAAAATTATTGAAGGCATCAAATCTAAAATGAAATCGTAGGCATTATAACAATGGGGGATTCGCGTAGTATAATAACCTATTTAGATGAAGCAAGAGACCGAAATTAATGTAAAGATAATCTATGATTGATCACTAATGTTGATTTACGTTGATCAATGGAGAAATGATGTGTCATCTATTTCTAATTTCGATCCCCCCCTATTTCTATTAATGACAAAGAAGAACAAACACAATGGGATACACAGTGAGAGTGGAACTCATTACAGTAATGAAACGATTCCGTCCCAGATGATTCAAAGAGCGCGTCTCCTATTAGATCGGTGTAATGACAGAGCTTGTAATTCGTATTTCAACGTTTACCAGCTGAGAATTCACCTACATACATTTTCCATGCCTGCAAAGAAAATAAGCGGCCGTACGTACACACGTAACATACATACATATAGAAGGAGGCTTATCGGTGTAATCTTAAAGCGCGGTACTAAAAAGCACGATGGTCTTTATTTAGCGTTTATTCGGAATTTGCGTGCGGTCGTTGTGCAGAAATAAATGCAAGGACTATGTTTACTCGTTACCGTAAAAAGTTACCACCTACGCAATTTAGCTTGGCTTGCTCATAACGTTTTTTTTACGTGCCTAAAAGATGAGCCTTGATAACGGCCCGTAACCATTACACGGGTCCGCTCATCACATTCTAGTCTGACATTACTCGCGAGTGCCATCGCCGATATGGACTACACAAGCTTTATAATCTCCAGCCTCAGATGCTTTTCCAGCAACTTCCTTGATCTTTATGAGCAGATGCTGAAGATAAGACACAGAGATGCAAAGCCGTAGTTTTTAGTTTGACTTATATATGTACAGCAGCCACCGCCGTTTTCCCGATCTACTACATCTGCATATAGATAGACGATTTATGAATACCACCCTCCGTCATACAAAAATAAAACGGCGTTGTTTATACACATCGTTACTATTCATCCGATTAAATTTTCCACCGGCGCTTTGTCGACAGTTTTATGAGATTAAGTTTATCTTATGCACTTTGGGTAAACATCGTGCTTCAATCACACCATGTAATAAACTTCCAGTCTACTGTTTATAAACAATATCGATTTTTCCATAGTGTTTATTAACTTTACATTATGGTTTTACGAATCATTTAATTGTTTTTCATTTCTGCTTTTGTGCATTCAAATAGAGATTTATTGGTTACATTGTGAAAATATCATAATTTTGTAAACTTGTGTATTAATGTAACGTTCAAAACTAATTGTGTACTTTAATTTTTTATTATAGGATTCTAGTAGGTCTTGCTCTTATTGTTTTGCTTTTACAGGGATCCTATTACTAATAAAAATCTGAATGGTTTTGGTTAAAATAAAACAAACATTTAAGCGTCTCGAATTGCCTTTTATTTTTCTTTTTTAACAAACAACCGGCCAAAGGAAATATTTCTTTGTAACATTCTGATTTCTGATTCCAAATATTCTGTCAAATCCTTTCTTATTAAAATTTTTAACCAAAATATAGCCTTTTTTATTAATTTAAAATCACAAGATGAAATAAAACCTAATAACTTTAATCATCTCATATGCAAATCCTTCAAACTAAATATTACCTGCTATCATTAATTAAAAAGATAAACTTGGCAAACGCGCTTGTAGCCGTCAGCTGACTGAATAGAATGACAGCGAGTTCACTTCGATTTCAAAACTGATTTGTTTTCTTGATTCAGAAGAGGTATGGATTAATTATTAGTTATTTCATGCATGGTATAATGTTGTGTTTCGTTTTTCTAGCTTTTAAATACAAATAGCAGCAAACCGTTTAAAATGCTTCAGCATCAAGTTAGCTTTTGTTCATAAAAGCTTTTTATTTTGTTTTACTTCATCTCTCATGGACTGCTTGTTTAATTTTATTATTCCTCAAGCACACATGTAAATATTACCATTGCAACTTTGTATGCAATGCAATAAATACATGAGAAGGTATTGCTGCATCGGAACAACCTTCTTTTAAAAGGTATAAATTGTTTTATTCCTACCAATTCTATTTATTTAAATGCTTGTTAACATTCTGTTTCTTTCAGTTCTTGTAACAACACCACAACAAGTTATATTGAGTTTCACAGATACGAAGAATTGAACCCTTTGAACTGTAAAATGCTTTCCTTTGAAGTACAACAATTGCCAGGTACACATTTCTTTTTATCGATGGAAGGGCTGCATCATAGATCTATCATTTAGTTGCATCAACTTTGCAGGAACTGATTTATGAAATCTAGAGTTTCACAAATTATGTTTTACAATGGTACTCTAACTGGAATTCTCCTGTTAAAGAAAATTCTTTTTTGTACTTCACAAGGTAAGTATTATTCATATTTAAATAAAAAATTTTAATATACACAATTGTATATCATCCGACAAACAGACTTACATTGTTTTTATTGTGATAGGCTGAATCTAGAGGTATAATACATTGAAACTCTTCACAAATGCAATTAGTACTTCTCTAGCCTAAATTAACAGTAGTATCCATCTTTGAAAGAAATTTTCTCGGTTAAAATATTGTATCGTAGCATCACTTACATAAGGGTGCAATTAAACTTATATTTGTACACCAGAGTGATTTCATTTAAACTGGGATTTGGGATAGATCTACTGAAACAATTACTTAAAAAAGGTGCCTTGATTAAAACAATAGAAATCTTTTAATTGTTGGAATTTTTTAATTTACAACCAATGTAGAAAAAATTAAATTGTCCCAGTGGTGTGACATGTTAAATTAAATTAGATAATAAACAATTTTGACTCTACATAAACCTTTGATATCCTAGTGCTGCCCCTCTTTTGAAGATTGGTAGAAAAAAATTACCATATTTCTTCTCTTTCAAAGGTTTTAATCAAGAAGACATCTACTATCCATTTTACCTACAATACATTTCCACATCCAAATTCTACTTCAGAAACTATTTGCAGATTAAGAATAGATAGCTTTGGTTGGCTTCAAAAATAGATCCACTCAAAGCGACTGATGGTAAAATGTTCAGACTTTCTGTATTTTTCTTTACATAGCAAAATTCATGGTTTGCTTACTGTCTCTTAGTCATAGTTGAATAAAAAATTGAGGAAAGACAAAGTAATCTGTGCAAAAAGCAGTATGGTTTGAGTAGAGTAAGATGTCAGTATGGAAACAGCAGAGAATACAACTGTTTAAGACCTTTCATTGAAGAAACAAGAACTTGAGATGTTCTAGTTTATATTTGGGCAATAACTCATTTGGGAAAGGTGTGCAAAGAAGCGCTGCATCCTTCTGATCTTTTGCTTGCTTCAAATCTTATATGTAGTATATCCGAGTAAAAGCGAATCAATACTAACAAGAGTCTTCAAGATTTGCTTGATTATCATGCGCTTAATTGAAAACAAAATAAGTTGACATGATTTACATTTGAAAATTCGGTTTTGGTTTGGCCTTAGTTTATTCTACTATAAGTCTTCTCTTCTTATTCTCGAAGAAAAATTTCTCCCAGAAAGTCAAACAAAACATCCAATATTGGAAAAATTAGTGTAGCTGTAATCTAAAGGTAAGTGTTGAATCCGGATGCGAAACAGTACACCACCTGGAGAAGGTTATAAGAACTGATGAATGAGTTTCAATAAAGTAGGTTGACATTTTACCCTTGCACAAAATTCCAGCAAGCAGAGTAAAGCTGACTGGACAGTTCCATCGCCGATGAGTCGTCAAGTAATTGACATCATAAGGGCGTCACCTTTTTTCACGTATGTGACGTATATTTGGTGCCATTTTCCTCAATTTTAACGTTTTTGAGATGTGAGGCTGACATTTCGACGTCTTTAAAACATGAATAAGACATAACTGATGACCAATATATCATGTGAATTAGATGAGTGAGTTAAGAACTGATGAGGTTATACAGAAATAACTTTCCAAGGACAGAGGTTAGTATCTTGATCAGAAGTACATATATACTTGATAACAGTTCTAGAATCGAAAGTACATTAAACAAGGCTCCCAAGTGACAGGTAATTGCAAAGAAACAGGAAAATCTCTTAAACACATTGAGAATTAGAGTGATTCAAGAAAATGGAAAAGATGATTCACGCAATTGGAAATATTCCAATTAAAATTTTGAGAACGTCCATCTTTTGGGAATGTCAACTGTTTTGAGTTTGGAGATGCTTCTTTCCATGGAAATGATAAACAAAACTTCGTTATTAAAATGAAGTGGCTATGTTATTCTGTGACGAGTTACAGTCCTCTTGGATCTCTTATGTTAATTTTGCAACCAACTAGAATTTAACCGGACCAACAGGTATACCAACTTCTAATGTGCAACTCATCTAATCACGAGGGACTCACTGCTTTACGTCGCTCTCGGAGTTTTACAGATTTTCTCATGTGGAAATATCAGGACTGCGTTTTGGCATTGAACCCGCGGCCTCTGGGCTCGTTCGGATTTGTAACTATTAGAACCAACGCGGTCCTCAAAAATGGTTGTGATTACTATTATAATTATAATATTTTGGATTTTTGTAGCATTTCGTGGTACTTTAACCTAAGTCTTCTTGACAATTCGTTTTGGGTTTTCTCTTTCTTTCAGAATTCATTATTTCTGATATATAAATTGTCAGTACTGATAACATTTTGGATTATTTCTGATGGCCTGCATCCTAAGACTTGATATGCTCTTAATAAAAATATTTAAGACTTTTGAATTTTTTTATGAATGAAATGTCTAACCAAACAGTTGAGAAGAAGGTGGAAGTAAGAGGTTTTTTGTCTTTTTATGATTACAAAATATTTTTATATTCTAAAGATATTAAAGTAGACCGAAAATGAAAATATGTCTAACTAAAAAATGACGAAGTCGATACTTCTTGAAATATGAAAGCCCGAAGGAACGTAGATATCTAGATTCTATAAAACAGTAAGTATCAATTTTGAACAGAATATGTAGGTGGTTCAAGTTACTCCAAATATTTTATATATGGTACAGTTGTAACATAAAATGTATTTCAAATATGTATGTAATGAGGATGATTATTTTTAAACTTGAAACAAGTAGGCATTCGGTTCGCTTTTCTAAAAATAAAATTAATCCAAACTAATTTTAAAAACAAAAAGAAAATGAATCGACAGGATTCAGATTAAAATTAATTTCAAATTAGATTTCATCAAAAGGCATTATGTTAATTATTCCACAAGCAATTTATGTGGTGCTACTACAATGCAGTAATTTGTTTGCTGAAAATAGGACAAAATGTAGGTAAAATCTAAAAATAATTAGCCGTTGTAGAATCTAAAGCTACTATTTTAAAATTAAATAAGCGTTAGTCATCCCCAAATGACAAATCCGCAAACAAAAATAAATGCAAGGAAGGGCAGTAGCACACATATACATAATGTTAGCTAATAATATTACATTTTCTAGGTAAATACTAGCACATTAAATGTAAACATGTAATCCACAATAAAGCGCAGAGTGTTAATCCTCGCGTTCGCCATAACGCCTTTGATGATTGCGAATTAAACAGGCCGTTAGGTAAAAATGGACTTTTTGGCTCACGGCAAATACTTATTATGGAGAATTATTCCCGGACAAAGAATTATTAAGCGGGGATTTCAAATAAGTGCGTCTAAATGCGAAATAAAAAAGTTATAAAAGCGTAGCGACAAAAATCTAATCATCCAAATAAAATGAGCAGTTTCGTGAAAATAATTCCTGAAATTGAGATAAACTGCGCGCGAGTCTTGTAATTTATGCGAGATGCGAAATGTAAAATTTAAAAAGAAAAATTACAGTGGTGCGTCAGTACGTATTATTTTACACGTCTACTCTTTAAAAATTAAACGAGTTTTAGATGCAATAAAAGCTAAATTTCCAGTAAAAATTTACGCCGGTAATTTGTTTCGACAGTCTACTAGATTACATGGTGTACAAAATTTTTAATTTCATATAATAAAACGTCGTAACTTTTAGGACATTTATTTTTTATATCTTCAGGACTTATGTCAGGGTAAAAACCGTAGGCTTTGTCGGTAAAAAGCTACAAAGTACGCTGTGTACCGAACCAAGTGCTCTGCGTTTTATGACACTCCTGTTCATTCACCATAAAATACTAGCACAATCCACATATTATATAACCTCTACGGTATAAACAAGCATAAAACACTTAACAACCGACACACATCAAAATGAGAGAGGTCCCGACCAAAGTTAACAAAAAACAAAATTTTTAAACTCGACTTAACGAAATAATTCACAAGTGGACATTCTGTCCACTATTCAGTATTCGCTCATGAATTTTTTTATTAAGAGAACAGTTAAAATTGGTATTTATTAAAAGTTCTATGCTTGCTATATTTTATTTTTGTTTGTTATAAAAACTCCGACGTTTGTGTTTTTGGTTTATAAAAATTTCTACACCTTCTCTTCAGGATTTTCAGCTATAATTTTAATATTGAAAAATCTTTTTTCTACCAAACAAAAAACTCCCAATAATATGCACACCAGAAAAAAATGTTACCTAAACTGGTGCCCAACGTGGTATCATTATCTATTTTCATGTAATCTTGATTAGTTAAATTAATTTCACATGTGGTCGAAAAATAATTTTCAATATAAAATACTTTTCTTATAGATCAATAAGCAAAAATTACAGTCAACATTAAAATATATGGTTTACTCTTTATCGTGATTTTGAGCGTGTAATTTTCTCAAATTACTAAAATTGCTCAGGAACTACACCAATCAAGTGTACAAAAGCAGTGGTGTGCAGTTCTAAAAAACAAAACAAAGAACTTCCTCTTTCACTCACCGTTATGCACCAAGAGGGTTGAATCTCTAGCAAGGGCAAGTTCAGAATCGGTTAGGGTAGCGTCTGAAGCGTTTTCCGATGTAGGGGTGTCGCTGAGACCAGCGGGTTGCTGGTATAGGGGGTGCTGGTAGGTGTGCTGTGAGCCGTATCGACGTGGGGATGGACAGTCTTCACCCTCTGACCCGCTCACACTGTATGCGGGGTACAATCGCCCCTTCCCTGAAAGAAAAGAAGAGATAAAAAAAAATGTAAAATAAGCTTCAATCCGCGTATAATAAAATTAAGCCGAGACCGTTTGAAACCGAGACGGGTTATTTATTAGAGGGTTGTTGACAAACAGCCTCATGCTCGACTGCATTGACTTTGGGGACTTTGGTTAAAATTTTACCAAGATTGTTGTGGTAATATAATTTCAGATGTAGCAAAGAAAAAAGGGGGATTAAAATGATTGAGTCGTAAATATACTTGTTAACAAGAGGGAAAGTCAACTTTGAATGTACAGGTCTTGTATATCTTTAATTTTAATTTTACCAGATATAAAATCAATATTCAATTTTGCTATATCTAATTATAGATTAGGAAAGTATGCTAGTCTTGAAAATACTTACAAATGATGGGAATTAAGGAAAAATATTATTTATTAAACGTCATGGCACTGATGGAGTTGAACATACCGTGCGTACGAAATTGGGTAAATTTTGCAAGTCGAATTACAAGGAGCGGAATGGAACACAATGCGGATTCAAAACAGAATTTTCACTTAATTACACTCTTCATAAAGTACAGAAGGAACGAAAGAGAGAACGGATGCAAATTTTTATTGAAGTAAAATAAAATCAGTAACCATCAGCGACTCGTATTAATCAATATAAAGTAATTGAATTAGAAGGCAACTTTTCAAAGAAAGATAAAAGAAATTTGAATTGAGTGCACCTCGAAAGACTTGGGAGCTTCGTCAACGACTTCACGATATTTCTGACGAACTCAACTTTACAAATGAAAACTTGAGGCACTTCAGAATCAATTAATTAATTAGGGATTCGAGGCAGCCGTATTTATCCCGCCTAGGCTGAGCAAACAAGCCATACACAAATGAAGCACCACGCCATGCCCTTCTCGTTCAGCTCCCCAAAAGCAAACAAATATATATTTGTAGCCTACTTATGGCGTTTGGCATCTCCTATGTATAGTTTGTACTCTAAGTTAAATACACTTAGGAATAATGAGAGGGAACGCTGCTTAATGAAATTTACAACACCGTTTTCGTTTAAGAGAAAAAATCTAACTTAATAACGGCGCAGACAAATTAATAGCATTAACAGGGATTTAAGGAAGAAATACAAATTTACCCTCCAGTCTGTGTAAAATATAAGCAAAGATTAGGAAATTGTTTTGACTTGAGGTAATAATAAATGTGCACTCAAATAAGAGTTGCATCCATCTTCTACGGCGTACTGTAAAAAAAGCAATCGTGCATACACTGAAGGGGCAAGAAGTAATTAAAAACTTTTATTGTTCCATTGTGAATAAACTAACTGAGGGGTGTTGGAATATTTCAAATTTTCGATAAATTGCTTTGTTTACTTACGGCTCTATAAAAATTTTATGGAAGTTTGGGAAAGTTTTAAGTGCAAATTTTCTCTACAAGAGTAAGCGTTTTTATACTTTAATTTATTACAAATAATAATTTTTTAATGTCCGTATTAAAGTTTTATTTAGGAAAAAAGCTTGATCGCAACTGTACTGCTTATACTTGTGCTTTCTTTGTATTCAAGTAGTTATAGCGAATAAAAACTGATTTTCCAAATTTAACTTGCTTAAGTAAGATAATCTAATCTAATTAAATCAAGTTCGGTCAGATTTGACAATTAGTGACTCAAATTAACTAAAAGTTACCAAAAAAGTAAGGTTAAAATGTCACCATAGCATGATATCAATTGAACCAAGACATTCACCAAACATTACATTTATTTATAGTAACTAAGTTTGCTACTACTGAACCTCATAAATAAGTCATATAATAAATGATTATTAATTTAGATAATAATAAGCCGATTAAACAAGATTATTTTAGAAAATTTCTATACCTCCAAGCTAAATGACCGACATATACTCAAATAGCACAATAGCGATACACATTAGCTTTGATATGGTGAATACTGAAAATGATGGTCAAAATATAACAAAGACCAAGACGACCAAACTCGATAACTTTCAAAACACAAATCAACTGATGATGGAGGTGCAACCGTATCATCACATCTCGTGACGATAAATACTATAAACTGTGCAGAAGCCAATGCTTATGTTATACTACATTAGAAAAAGAAGCTTGAAAGACCAAGACCATAAACATCAAATTAGGTTCTTGGGCATTACTGCTAAGGTGAGATCTCATCTCCAACAATGAGAAAACAACGAGTTTTAGATAATATTCTCTTTTGCACGTGTATTACAAGAAATAAAACCGTACAAAGATATCCAATTGATAGATTACGATTTGGACACTTTAACCTTGATCAATTTATTTAATAAATAGAAGACCAAAAGCCTATCACTTTATTTCATATCTCTGACATGATAAAAAACTGACAGCAATATTGTACCATGGTTTGGCTAGTATCTCTTTTCCAAAACCTAAAGGAGACCGTGATAAGACAGATTCTATTTAAAAAAAAAACTAAAGGAACTGATCTGAATTTAGCTAACACAAACAAAACAAAAATCAAGACTTAACACATCAAGACCAATATTCTTGATACAGATAGTCTTCTTCTTGTTCTTGTTCTAAAAATCTTCTGCAAAGAATATCTTTTCGGATTTATTAAAAATTGTGGCCTCTCCCATGAAAGGTTAGGCACTCATCTAGAAAACCAAAATCAATCAATGATAAATAATATAATGAAAATACCGAATTGAAGTGGTGGCGAATAGTGATAATAGCAAAAAAGAAGAACAATTGACGGACTTTGTAAATTAGCAGCAAATTGATTTCAATATAGCAAGATATATATAAAAGCATGCCTTGCTATCTGAATCATTCTGAAACTTCCAAAGAATTCATAAACGGACTATTTGTCTTGACGTTTTTGCGACATTCGAACTAGTGGGGTATCTTTTCTTTAACATTCTTAAATCGAGCATTCTGGTTTAGTGGTAATGCGCTACGATTGCATACCTTCCTTTCAAAAAAATGTTCGTTCTTGTCTGAAGAAGCGCTTTTAGGTTAATACAGCATCCATCTCCTAGACAGTGGGAATAAAATGCACTGACTTGTCTAAAGCAGCTTAAAAGACACTTTTATCATCCGTCTATACAGTGTGTCCAAGATAAGGACAATTTTTAATTGTTTTTCCACCTATTTAAAAAAATGAGGTTGGTGATGGTTACTCGAAACCGAAACGTTGTGCAGGGATTTTGTTAGCGTATTTTAATAGAGAACAAAAAGTGGGAATATAAAAGTGGTTTTAGTTTTCCGATATCTCTTCAAATAAAGGAAAGAAAAAATAATAACGAAAATAGAGAAATCTACTTTTTTTTTAAATATCTCTGAAACTATTCAAGATATTTAGATTTTGGAAACGCCAACAAAAAGGTCCTATAAATAGCCAACTTTCATCCCATTTAATCGATGCTGTATCTCTTACTGTTTTCAAGATCCCCATGCTGTGCATCCTTATCTTGGACACACTGTATAGTAAGAAAGCCTTGGCCCCATTTCTAGAATGAACTTGCGTTTCTAGTATTCAAGTTACGTGATCCAGGATCATTCATCATACATTCTACCAAGACGTTCTTTTTGGCATAAATATTTTCATTATCTTCGGCGATTTGAAGTCCCACACCTTGCCCTTCTTAAGCAAGAGATTTTTAAACGAAGCGCTTCTGATAATGACGACTTCCCCTTTTCCCTTGAGATTAAGAGTCTAGAATCTGCAGTTTTTGCAAACTCGGAGATCATCCAATCAGTCTGTAGTTATGAAAACTCTTCATACTGCTGCCGTTTTTGATTTTGACAACTCGTTTATGCCTTATGGTTCAAACTCCAAAAACCGTCTTTTTAAAGATACCTTTTGTTTTTGAAAAAAGTGTCTGAATTGTCATCCGACTGAATCTAATATTTTTCTCCCAATCTAACTGACCATATGGTCTAATGCAATGCATTTATAGTCGTTGGCAGTAAAAGGTATTTCGTCGATTGCAAAAGACAGACATTTCAAAAGGAGTTTAAGTTTTAAAATTAAAAAACAAAAATGTTCAAAACAATTTAGTAAAATTAGTTAAAAACATCTAATTTATTTAAAAAATCTGAAAAAACCGTTTGAAATGTTGTTTACGTTTACACACCCATGTACACAAAAATACGCTACTACAAAGCACTTTTTTTGGTTGCAAATATTTTGTTTGCCATTAATTGAGTTTTATAGCGTACTGGTATGAGCCACACTTAATTATTTAGTTCTTCAAGAACGTTGATTTAGACAGTGATTTCAAATTTTAGTCTAACATTGATGGTCTAACAACCAAACTGTTGCGAATTAATTAGTTTTGATTTGTTTCACTCAATCTTATTAGACCAAGCAAATTACACACTCCTTCGAAATATTATGAAGTGAATTTATACAACAATACCACTACCTAGCATTTTCCGTTAACAATAAACAATTTATATGCTTTAATTTTTGATTACTCAAGCAATATTTCTTTGGAAAATACAATTACAACGCTTACAAAAGGCCCTTTCATTTCTTTAATTGGCCATAAGTTCACGTTCATTTAAATTCACTCGATAAATTCTGTATCACGCAAGTAATAAAATTCCAGAATACCTGACATTTATATTAAACTTTTCTGTCGGAAGTTCCGATTCTAACAAGGATATTTTACATATCATGAACTGTATTAAACTCTTTTAATAAGTTTATTGGGTACAAGAAAACGTATAATCATAACAAGCATGAAACCTCATAAAATTCTTTTCGAATAGTTTGGCTATTGCGTCAGGAATTTGGATTATTAAAAGTAATAAATCGTTCCTTGTCGGGGTGTAGTGCATAAATCCTTGATTTCCGGTAGAAACCGGCAAGGCAGAGCAAACGAACCGCAAACTCATCGAACCGTTTCGATTCCAGCGGCATTATACCGGCCGGCTTATCCCTCTGTTTTAGAAGAAAAGGCTTTTCAGTTAAATTGCTTAATTAACCGAATTACAAATATCTTTTCCAGCGAAACTTTCGCATTATTCGATTATAAATGATTATAAACAATTTGAAAGTATTCATCAACTCGCGACGTTAATTCGTTACCGTAATCTACGTATACACACACCATCAATTAAACTCTTTTAACTAATAGTCCCTCATTCTAAAATTGTGTTGTTGGGGCGAATAAATGCACTTGTATTAATTAATCACACGCGGTAATTTAAGCAGAGTTGCACAATCTCTTGGTTTTAGGTTTGTGCAATCGATTTACCACCCCTTAGTAGTACTTCCCGTCTATAACCCACCTGTTCTCATTAACTTCCCGTTTTCACCGTACTTTTGCGACTTCCTACTAAATTCGTTAATTTCTTGTTCCTGTGCGAAAAAGCCGTCCGCTTAAAACCTGGTGCGTGCGTGGTTTTTACGAATGTTCAAAAAACAGCGACAGGGATGCACAGATGAGTGACTTTGAGATACCTAAAAATTTCATACGGGAAGTCGATAAATGAGGTTGGTAAATTCCGGGCATGTAAAATACGCAGTTTCTTTCAGATACGCTTTGCACCATATTCTTCCAAAAGCGTCGAGGGACTTTATCTTTTTATGTGACAATGCGAATAAGTATGCTACACATTGTATTCATGCGGCATCTCTCAGCAATCATGCACGATCTCCAGGGAGTCGTCCGAATTACGTCAGCAGAACCTCCGGAGGACTCGGAGAAGGACTGACAGAGGGGCCGTGCGTGCCATAAGGCAGCAGGAGTGCCCTAGATGTGACGCGACTTTCCGAGATGAGCGATGATGCGAGGTGCGAGCCTTAATGCCACCCCTGGGACACCCGGATGATTGCCCGACAACGACAACTGAATCATAGAGCCGATTCCACGAGATTAAGCAGTGGCGCCTTCCTCTGAGATGACCTTACATATACTGGGAAAGACAGCACGAGATGGACGATGCATCAGTTTTGATTCCGTATAAAGATGCCTAGTCTATCTGCTAGACTTGGCATAAAGAGGACTTTCTCTGTTGAAATATGTCCCTGGCGGCTAAAACGACGTCGGAAACTTGATAAAAATGTAATAGATAATATTGGGGACGAGCCAAATAAGCCAAACAAAGCGAATTGCCGCTACTTGTTTGGAAGGCTTTTGAGAAATTGCTAAACATTTATTTGGACATAACAGAATCATAGTAAAAGGTTTGGATTAGAACAAACAATTTCTAGGATTTAACAAAAAGATTATCCGTTTTTATCGGGGTTTTTCTACTTCTTAATTCTTTCGAAGAATAACGATTGTTATCTAACTTGTTTCCTATTTATATTTTGAACAGGATTTTAATTATCTCATTCGATGCATTTATGAAATTAATCAAAATGATGGATTAAGAATTTTGTAATTTACTTATATAAAAATCGTTCGCAAGTTTTTTTAACTATCACTTACATCACGTCATTTTTAAACTGGCACGATATCAAACAGAATCAATCATTTAAATTAAAGATTTTGCCGTAAACGTAAATAAGGTGTATTAAAAAGGAGAGTATAAATCGCCGTTATTTTTAGACCTCTTATAACTTTTCATTCAAGAGGTTTTCTTCCGGGGTGAAATTCGTTTATTCATAAAAACATGTTTTGAACAAAATGCGAGAACGCTTTGAAGAAATTTGTAAGCGGTATAAGATTCTAACTCTTCCTTACGATGTTAAGCAGCAACCGTTACGAATATGTAATAATGGAAAAAATTAAAAAACATCGCAGCGGTAGTAGAACCGCGACTAACGCGCAAAATTTGATTCAAGGGTTTCTGGCGCATGATGGATGCATGGAAAATTTCTCATTGACACCTTTAAAGTATTACCTCTCTCTTCGCATAAAAATGAGTATGAGAGCAGTATTTGTCTTTTATTTATTATTCTAGCAGATTGGATTTGAAGCACGGCTTTCGGTACGGATAGAAGGATAGTAGTGAAAATACAAATCTTGCAGCTGGAATTTTTTCAAATAATTTTGTTTTGACAAGCCTGACAGCAAAATATAATTTACTTCTTCTTAAACGTGCCATGTCCTCAGTGGACATTTGGCGATCAATCATCTCTACATAATTCTTTTAACAGCTAACAACTGGTGGATATCATTCTCTGCCATTATTGTGTCTACGTACAAATGTGTGGCAATATTCATAAACATGATAAATTAAATTCCCTGTATGCGTCTTTAGCAAACGGAACTCAAAGGAAGTCTGGAAATAGTCACTACATGACCGAGCTATCAGATACTTCAAAACAGTTATTTCCTTGTAAAGCTTTAGACATTTTATGTAAAAGCAGTCAATCATTTCGACGAGATCTGGTTTCTCAAAAATTTCTTAAGAGTTTCTGTTTTATTGAGATTTCTGGATTTTCTAATTGTAATAGCATTTACCTAAGAAAAAAAGCCTAAAAGTTGTAAAAAAAGCAATTTTGGAAATTCTGGTGGTTGTCCAAATTTAAAAGTTCTTCCCAATCAGTATTTATTTTTATTAGAAGTATACGTTCCAATAGAAAAGTTTGGAATTATTCTAGAAATTTTGAAATTTATCAGAATTCTGAGAAAGCTCCGATTCACTTTTTTTGCTTTTGGAACCTTTTGACAGAGGTACTACTTTTCCAATTAAACCAAGGAACAAAACAAAGGGTAGCAACATATGAAACTGAAACAGTCTCTGTTTATAACCATCATGTCTGATTTAGCAATCTTTGATAGTATAATTGCAAATTTGTTGGAGTGATCTTTCCATCACTTCTTTTTGCAAAAATGAAGTACCATTTGTTTATGAACTGGAATTCCAGCTACTATGCTTTTTAGAGGCTTCTTACATAGTAAGACATGTCCAAAAGGAATGAAAACAGATTGCATTCCTTAATCATCGTTTTCTATAGATTATAACATTCTAACAGAAACAAAAACTTCTTGGACAAACCATTTGACATTCCTATTTATTGACGTCATTCTTCTTTGCTTAAAGTTCCCTACAATCAGCTTTTGGACATGCTTCTGATTAGAATATTTTTCCTAGATATTCCAAACAATCTAATGTTGTATAATAGATTATTTCTTTTGTTTCTGTAGGTCTCTCAACTTCTTCTTCACCTTTGTCTTCAATATAATATTCGTCAAACATATCCTTCTTAGTGCCCAAAACGTTCCTGCTTCTATTCTTAGAGCTTTTGAGTATTGCTCAAAATGCAAATCAAGAAAATCTTGGTCGTCATCATCTTGGCGTAGATGCTGTTTTTCTTAGATTCACTTAATTTACTACAAAATAATTTTTGACAACAGCACCAAGATAAACTCTTACAAAAAGAAAAGTACTGCCTATGGTCTGGATTTATTGTATTATCAAGACGTATCTCTCTGTAAAATTGGATGCAATGCAAAAATTAAAGATTTGATTTCGATCGTGTTTTGTGTCCTAATTTTATTTGGATTGAAGTCAATAATTGGCAAAATTACGCTTTGCGTCAGTATTTCGATGGTTTTTTGATTCATGTTTGGCCTTGTGTCAAAAATCAACAATTTCCTTCTTTGCAACTAATCTTAAACTTTTGCTCTTTGAATCTAATTTGATTGAAAATCGAAAGAAATTGCTCACGAAGTTTTCCGACAATTGCATATTGGTGCAAAATCAGTTCCTTTGACCGATCTTCGAAATACTAAAATAATTGCAAGTTATAGGGCGTAAGATCAGACTAAAGTAAACTTTCAATGTTTCATATAATATGGCCCTTTTGCCACATTTGTTTCTGTATCACGCACCTAGTTTGGAGTTGCCTCCTATATTCTATGATAGATACATTTCCCTTACCAAGTTTTAAAATTACGTATTAAGCCTTCAAGTCTTACAATTTTTGTAAATGCTTGCGTGTACGAAACAGTTGAAGAACAAGAAATATCTTTACTCGAGTTCCTTCTCACAAAAGCAACAGAAAGAGCATTAATTCATTTTTTCACTTTGCTAATTCTATTTTAAGCTGGAAGTTCTAAAGTTCGAGGAATTCTACGTTTCCATAAACCGTTGCTTGTGTACATGTATAAGGAAATATTAAGAGGCCAAATTAAACAAGGAATCGATAATTTCCAGTAAATAAAGCAGGGCTGATTTTATTACACAACACAAGACAATTTGGAAACTGTTAAGAAAGTGAGCATTTCCACCCCTGAAAGCTTTCTGTCTTTCCCCTAGAGAGCTGAATATAGTTATCCTTAAAATCTGTTGAAGTTTGAGGCACTATAATTACTGAAGCAGAAGAAGGGTTAATTTTCTATTAGCAGGGTTTTAACAACATATTTACACCGGTTCAAAAAGAAATTACGCTTTGGCTTGTCGTTAATATGCAAATGAAGTACGGGGGCGGCGTGTAGGATAATCCATCATCATCAGGCGCCTGGTTACGTCGTTTACCTTTACGATGGGATTAATAATATAACGATAAAGATTGACACATATTGCAGTATTTACCTCCGCCGAGGCTGGTTGCGATTCCGAGGGCACATCTGTGATTGATACGCAAAGATAAGACTATTTTGCTAGGGTTGAGGGGTGCCGCGACTGCGTCGTCTGTTCGGCACGTGCAGAACATATAAAGAATGTTCAACTCCCACGGCGTGCACAACAATGTAACTTATACTCCACAGTATGTTCCGTAAAGACTTGCCATGCGCCCGGACTCCCGTCAACAGCTGATAAGTATCTAATCGCGTGCGACAGCTAACTAATCTTTATTTGTAGGGATTGTTTGAATTCAATATTCATAGTGCACATGTGCAGCTGCTTACTGATTTAATTTTGATATCGTCAGTCTATAGATTGCTATTAATTAGAACGTCATAATCGTTTTCCCTTTAATTCTGGATGAATCACGATCTAATAGAATAAACCAATTCCACATGCGCTTCTTATTTGCAATGCGAATCACATCTGGAGTCGCAGCTGCAGACAGGTATGGAAGTGGAGAAGTTTGCCAACTCTACTGATATTTCATACCTGAGCCGCAACTCTGGCCATGTACTTTATCGCCCGAATGCATCGCCCTACATTCCAAACCCTGAATAATTTACCATGAGCAGCTGTTGTTATCGGTGGTCCGCATGATTTTTACGCTTGAACTAATTCTTTTCTTTTTATATTTCCTAAAATTTTGCTTCCGTGTTATTAAAAAGTTTCATAAGCTAAAAATCAGAAAGAAATTAAGTAATTTAAAAAGTAAAAAATTGCTATTTCTAACTTAATTGGATTATGCGCTGTTAAAAATTCTATTAATTCGACGTGGAATGTAGGAAAAGCACGTAAAACCTTTCCAGTATTGATTTGATTATGCTACCCGAATTGAATCTATAGATTAATTAGCTAAGTTCAGTTAGATGTACTATTAAATGAAAAGGCCAAATTCATTGCAAAGGTGTTTATCGATTCAGAAATGATTAATTAGAGAACGATTCGTAGGGTTTGGTTAATGAAGTGAATGTTAATGTAAACAGAAATGGGAAGAAGGAGGGGTTAAAGTTTTGACGTGCGTGTCAGAGATCTCTTTAATGTAGTAATGTCACGAATTGATTGCGAGTAGGCCCTGGTGCGGTCAGAAGGAATGCACATAAACCTTAAGTTCAACTTGGTGTAGGGTATGCTAGTTGCGGGTACTTGGAGGTTAACAAATAAAAAAAAAATGACAGGAGCGACCGTTAGGGAAGGCGCCAGTCTACTAAATTGGCTCCATACATCAGAGGGCTTTTGCTGTCGCTTGGTGTCTTGTCGGTGGGGCAACTCGGCCCACTGATTCTCAATAACCGGAGGCGACACGGCAAGATGGATAGTCCGGCCGTTCGTTAGTGGACGCCTCTGTTTAATTGCCGAATAAATAAGTAATGCCCGGAAACGAAAAAAGGATTTCCGTCCACAAAAATGTACAGAAAACAAGAGGACTATTTTGGCATCGGCAATACTAGTAATTGATTTGGGAGATTTTATTTAGGACGGGCGGTGGCATTATTTATGATCCGGCCATTTCCTAGATCACCGGGCAAAACATGGGCCATTACGTGGACAGTTGTGGCGAGCCGTATCACTCAACCCAAGTGCCCTGGGGAGAGTGATTTGCTGCGGCATTAAGAAAGATTGACTCCATCTCCTTATATATAAATCGATAAGCGGGACCGTCCTTCTACAGTAGTGTACTTCAAGCCGACATGACAAATCTATTAGTCGAATTATGGATGATAGTTTTTGATCGGGATTAAATAGCGTCTAGTGAAAGTGAAGTCGACAGAACGGGATTTCGGTTCTACGACAGGGACAGTTGTTTAATCGAGGATCGCGAAGATTTCCGAGGCAACGCGAGGAATGTCGAATTGCGGGGGTGACTCCCATCCTCGTGGTCTGCAGGATCAATACGTGGGCCTACGGGGGAACCCGGCTAAAAGGAGGCCAGCATGCATTTATTGCAACACATGCTTAATCCGAGTACATTCATTCGTCTTTTAATAGAGATTTTCGGAGACAGAGATAAGCTTCCCTAAAGAACTACGGTATCTAGAGAATTGAAAATATTTTCATTTACAATCATCTGTTTTATGTTTGTGAAAATGCTAGATTGAGAATTATAGGGAGCGAAAGCATCCTAAAGATGAATTAAATTTATATCCAAAGAAAAATTTATAGTTACAACGCCTACATATATCTTATTTGATTTAAGATAATGCTTGAAAAGTTCGAGCTCTTTGTTTATTATTGATGTTTGTCAGATTATCGTAAATACTTGTGTTGAAAGGAAAATCCAACGTATACTGTAACTTTCTAACATCTAAAAGGACAATGTATAAATCTATTTCCTCGAATGAACGGATCAATTCAATTAATTGCTATTTAAAGTTGAATTTCGACAATCCAGTTTTTCTTCGATTTCTGAACGCAAACAAAGCAAATTTATCTTTTATACCAGCAATAAAATCTGAATTATATAAGAACGAAAAACTTTGGGAAAAAGTTGGAAATAAATCCACATATTTAAATACAACCTCGGGGTAACCTAGAAAAACAAATGGAAACGGCGGTTAAAAAAGAGTTTACGTAGTCTCATGGTTTGCTCTCGTGTACCTGTTTGTAAGTAGAAAATACTGCAGTCAAACCAAAGTGAAAGTCACGCATTCATAATGTTTTAAGTATTACGGCAATGTTTTACAAAAAAACTACTTACATATTTACATAATAAATGTGCGTACATAACGCTTTTTAAAATCAAAATTCGTGCAGAGCATGTTAAAAGGTTTGAAAAATAATCTTGACACAATTAACACCGTAATCCTTAATTGCTGTTGTTTGTTAATTACAAAATGAAAACTATTAAGAACCAAATAAGGAATACCTGCAAAATACGAGGAATGATCAAATAAATCTGTAGTAAATGTATAGTTAAGTTAAAACGATTATTTACCTGTTTCCTAGATTTACTTACAAGTTATAATATCATCAGGAACAATTTATTTTGCTATCTGTTCTTTCAATTGTGCATTACTTTAGACTGAACTGAACAAGGTTTTAATTTTAATTTCGGTTGGAGAACGCAACTTGAACGGCGAATCTACGGTCTCCAGTTTCCCGTCGGCTTCACTGCCGCCATGCGGCGCAAAGACAACCACAATGAGCCTGTCTTTGTAGCTGTATCCCCGTTTTATTTGTAATAAAGCAATACACGGAATTCCGAAACATTCCAAATAAACTACCCTCTGCACTGCACAGAATGTTGCTGAACACGATGTACTTGAAACTTTTCCCGAACATAGTCAAATAATGTAGTATTAGCGTTGCAATAGCATTAAAAGGTTAGTTAATTCGCATTCTATATATTATAAAACTAATTCGTTTCTTTTTGCCACTGCAACACAGGAAAATATTATGAGGTCCCTTAAAAGGGCTTAAAGCATCAAACGTCACACAACTCCAGGCCAATATTTTTGTAAGTCATAGTCGCGAAAGCTTCTGGAGATCAAACGATCGCTAATTCAATAGAATACCCACAGTTGCGATACATAATGGTTGTGCAGTTGCAAAATCTAACTTTATACCACACCATAATAACTGTTGCAACTGACAACAACACTTACTAAAAAACAACCCCCAACTTTTTTCTGCCCTCCATCTAAATGGCCATCGGTCATATAAGGATCGTATGTAAATCCATCAAAGCTACTTTCAAGCCTTTCGGCAGAGTTAATTGTTTATTTTTAGGAAAATTCTTTGCTATGGCCAATTAATGAAAAGAAAATCAGAAGGATCTTTGTCCTAACTTCATGAATACATAAAGTATCATTCTGTGTTTTCCTTTGCTACATTTTTGCTTTCGGCTAGTTTATTAACAGATTTGTAGTGTTTTTCGTTGCTTCCGAAGAAAAAAGTTCATTCTGAAGATTTAGCCTTGGTTGGTGTTTGGTTCTCTAAAACTATTACATTCCAAAAATGTATGACAAATGACCACCGCATAGACACAAGTAAAACAAAATTGATATACAAAAGTTTTATATGAAACTAAAGTCCAAACAATTTGGGCTTTGTTTTTTGCTACTTCTAGTTACATCACTACTACTATTATTTTGTAAAGACTCTATGTCTGGGCTTCATTAACCGTGATAGGGGTCAAATACTTTAGTTGTTTAATACCAAGGTAGTTTCTTCTTTTGAATATGTTTGCGTATTCCTCCAAATGCGGCCCCTATCATACGTTTTCTTCACCTGACTCTCTTTTGTCGACTGCTAAATATTTTCCTAGCTACTGCTAAAATGAACAATCTAAATATGCTATATTATGAAAAAGAATGAAGTAATCCTTAGATATGTCCATTTTGTATTCCTTCTTTTCTTCAGGACACTTTTCTATTTCATGGTGTACCATATCCGATTCAAAGTTGTCTCTGCTGAGCAAAGCATACGTAACAGTGAAGATGATACACAAATTTAGACTTAATTTTATATGGAACCTGATGAAATCCAAAAATTTCTTAAACTTCCGGTCTGTTCAATTGTGGTCGAGGTCAATTTATCAGAAATAAGAACTAAGGGAGAAAGATATTTAAGGAAAAGAGTAAAGGAAATACCAAAATTCATATTGCCAAAAATAAATGTTATTCAAAACAATTGAAGAAAACCACGCAAGGGATGATACTGAACAGGAAATCATAGTAAAGGGTTGAAGAACATAAATTCTGAAGTATAGAAAATGAAATGAAGATTGAAAAGGGATGTTTGAAGACTTCATTGATGTCACCAAAATTAATCAGATGGAATGAAGCAAAAATGGCCTGCAGAGCAAACATTTTGTTTTACATTTTACTAAAGATCTGTGTCCTGTGTAAATAAATTCAAATTCCTTTTAAAATGAATAAATATGGGTATGGTATGTGCTTACAAACCAGATTCAAGAATGTAAGAAAGTGGAAGTAAATAGGGCATGATCGTTTATGTAGTATCAAAGCCTATTGTACTGGAAAGGTGAAGAAAAATCTGTTGGGATAACATTTAAGATCTATATGCCACTTAACCTAATTTAATATGGAACTAAACAACAAATGATGGAAATGGACTGGGCTTTCTAGAGAGTAGAAAAGTCCCAAGAAAAAAAAGTGACAGAACATTTCTAAAACAGCAAACATTGACAAACATAACCTTGAGAGAAAAATATTACTGATTAGAAGTACTGTTTAGAGATAAAAAAAAGTTTGATTTCATTTGATTTAGAGCCTTTCTAAGTACCATCTAGACTACTTCATTGACTTTATTTTAGACCAGCTGATTCTTGTCATATTCCACAAAGATCGGAAGTAAAATAGGTTAAATTCCATAAAACTATTGCTAATGCCGATTATATCCACAATCAAGTAATAATTGTAACAATATAATTACGTAGGAATTGCCTGTTTTGACTTCTAAACAGTATCAATTGATTGCGCCAATAGATTGGTTTCTGCCTTTCGCAATAAGTAATAATTTAAGTCAAAACGTAAAATTGGCATAGCTAACTAGAAATATCCTTTATAATACGAAATTTATTATCTGTGTGAACTCGCTATAAAAAGAGTTATTGCATAGGAAATTTGAACAGAAGAAGTGAAAGTATGGAGCCTGCTGGAAATGCATATGCAGCACGTATACCTAGAAATATAAAAAGAAATAGAATTAATAGTTGACCAAGAGAACCATCATGCTTTATATAGCTTAAGTTGATTTGACTCAAATTTATTCGATCACATGATGAACAAGAAGATTTAAACTTCACTCCGCAACCAAATAGTAATTTGAACATTTATTATCAAAATTTAAGGTAACCAACAAAAAAGTCATCCAGATCAAAATTAAATATTCAAAATGAACAAATAATTTGAATAGTCCACGATACTTTAAAATTTCTTAAATACGTTGCTTCAATTTCTATCAATAACGTGAAAACCTAGAACATCAAATAATTCTTAAAAATATTGCGCTAATAATTTTCAATTTTAAAAGTCCTTGGAAGTAAAAAGTACGAAACCTGTGTAAATATAAATATAACTTACAAAAGTTTCTTACATTCTCCCTTTTTCCTCTTTTCCTGAAATTTACTTTTGTATAAATTATGCACAGTAAAAGAACTACCCGTATATCATCATAATACGCAAACAAATGGAGGGGAATTCGTGAATTCACATGTTCATGCTCCATTTAATTTCATGAATGTAAGCTCCTTATATAAACTTACAAGAACAAAATTAATAAAAGATATTGACGATATCTTTATAAGGTAATTATCTCAAAATGCGCAAGGAAAAAATGCTCGCCGTACATTTTTCGAAAACAATCCGAGTTGAAATTATTCTTTTAAATGACGGACATTTTTTTGTTTTCTCTGTTAGAAGATTTATGAAGAGAATGTTAAAAATTGGGATAGTGGGGTGTGGGAAAAGTTTCAGTCTTTCGGTGTTTTGCGAAGGATAATTCCGTTCATATCGGGCCCGGGAAAGCAATAAAACAGGCGCGGACGGTTATTAAAATTCACATGTGTGCCTAAGTTAGGCAAGGGCCCAAAGGCCCAACGTTGTTTCGGCTTGCCGATATAAATATAGCCCTGAATACTAATAACAACGAATACAAATAATGACTCCCTAGGTCGATGTTTCACCAGATTGTAATTTTAGATATGCCTACTACGTAAAGTACAATCCGCGCTTAATGACTCAAATTTAATATCGCCGATTGCGATATAATGGTAGGATGATTTAGTTCGGGAAATTGGCACGAGTCCCGTGGTTATTTATTAGCAAGTCGTCTTCTCGAACACTTTCAAATACTACATAGCTGCTACCGACGAGGCCAAGCGTAGTTGCCTGCAGCGGAAATTACAAACAGCCACATTGACAGCCGCCCCCGAGCTAACCGACACATTATACAACACATCTACAATTACAATACAGGGAGGAAATCCTGGACGGGGCGGCGGCTCGGATGGATATCGCTTATCGCAGCGGCGACGGTGCGTGGATCCGCAGATTCCCCGCAAATAGATCGTAATTGCGGCGTCTATATGCAAACAACCGCCCGGACTCTTCCACTCGGCGTCGCGACATGAAAGAATTCCGCAAATAAGAACGACGTGTTGAAATATTCATTAAACGGCAAAGTGCGAACATGGCTGACAGAACGTGGATATCCGCTTCACTTTCGCTCATCTTAATAACATTTCGGCTTTTATCTCAATCTCATGAATGTGGACTCGTGTACCCGAGGAAATGAGCAGGGCGCGTATGGGAACACGAACTTCCATATTTAACCCTAGCTGTCCCATTCGCAGAAACACAATACTCGTTCGTATCTCTAAACGCCTTATCTCCTGAAGTTGGCTATTTAAACTGGGTCGCTTTGGTGATGTATAACCCAGACCTGGGAGCACACGCACTTTGAATACAGACACTGTGACATTGTTAACTCCCTTATTGACATGCTCACTAATCGGATTTACACTCCAGATTAAAGCCTGTCATGCGATAAGAGATAGAAAATGGATTAAAGGCTCCGACAGCATTAAAAATCTAACAACGCCCACATTCCTCTACCAACGTTAATAATAAATAATGGTGTGTATTCCAAAACTAAAATCCAGATATATTCTTGTAATCGCCGCCCTTTATAACAAAACTACGGACAAAGGCATCGAACTCGATGACTCAGGACTTGGGCTCCTTTGTCCGCTGTTAATAGAACCATAAAAGAAACTTAACGCTAACCTAACCAAATCCGCATAATCAGTTATACGAATGACACAAATTATACGTTTCTGGAGAAAATGCATAAAACCGAGTGCTTTTTTTTTATTGATCGCTTGTAAGGCGAATACCATCGAAATACATACGTTTACATCAATTCTTAGAAAGAAAAGGAATCGTTAAGTCAGTTGCATAAAAATATCAATTTTACAATTTTATTCTCAAGTTGCAAAGTTAACTAGTTTTTCTTATAATCGATTCTTATGTAACACATTCGTTAGGATGAATATAAAAGGAAGGGAAAATTGAAATCCATATAATGCAAGGTGTGTTCTCTATCTGAAATGGTCTCATCATAGTTATAGATTACTTTTCCTAATTCTAGATTTAGCATTTTCCGTATTTGGCAAATAAAGCCATGAGTTCATCTCAGATTGAACTTTTATGATTTTCCGAATTCTTAATGTCGAAAATTGACTAAATTTAGCGAACGCTAAAAATACAGGTAGATCTAACACTTTGGGATGTAGTTAATTAGTGATACACAAATATTAATTGGATCAACCTTCGGTTTTTCGTAAAACGAACCCTTAATTCCGAGAATGATACAAAATGGTGTTCTGAACAGAATCCAATATTCCCATGATGTACACAGATGTAAGGATATAAAAGCAGTGGAGCAGTTAAGATCTAAGTTCGTATTTGGGAAGTCCAGACCGTTCTTATTAGGATCTTCTGGGATTCTCCTTAGCGATGCAGATAAAATTCGACTAAAGAACTTACGAGCTCTAAAGCGATCTAACTTCAAATGAAGAGATAAAACACAACCACTTTCCTTCCTTTGGGTTCATATAAAGGCCAAAAACTACTAAAACTATTACAGTGCGTATAATAACATTTGAAACTTTAGCTGTAAAGAATTCATTCAATTCAATTTAACATGCAAGGCAACTATCACGCTTTTTTAATCTATCCTCTTGAACATTCTAACACCGTTGTCTGACAAACAACTACTATAGATGCAATCACATAGTAATCATTAATTGACCTATTTATAAATCAATTCGGTAAGTTCGTTTTGCCCGAGAAAACCAATCGGTATGAAAAGCATAACTAGTCCAAAAAGTCTGATTTGCATTAAAAGCCCAAACCATGCACCGATTAAAAAATCCAAACCGTTGTATTGGTAACATTTAAAATTAAAAAATTTATTAGGTACTTAAAGAGCGCCGTATTCGTCTAATTTTGGAAGAAAGGCCGTTTGGACTTTGAAAGGAAGGATTGCACTTAATAAGAAAATCTTTATCAAAAACAGTTTTGACTTGCCCAAAACAACTTGATCCAATCGGTTCAACATCAAAAGTCTAATCCACTCAAACCTCAATTTTCTGTAGCCAACAAAGCAAGTTTCAGTTAAGACTAAGGTAAGACTTCCACTTGAACTTCTTAAATTTTCATAGCGTACATTATTGGAATGACGCTAATCCTCACCCGATTAGGGAAAATAAATTTCAATGGCAGTTTTCTATTAATGTGTGGTGTGGCATTTTAGGAGACATTTTTTACCACAGCGGTTAAAAGGAGACACGTATCTGGAATTTCTAGAAAACAGGTTGCCAGATATGTTGGATGATACACCTCTAGAAACTCGTAGGCATATTTATTACATGCATGATGGAGCCCCTCCGCATACTAGCGTACGTGTGCAGGGCTATTGGAACGAAATGTTTCCCCATCGGTGGATTGCTCGCAATGGTCCCGCACGCTGGTCTGCTCGTAGCCCTGACATAAATCCTCTGGACTACTTCTTGTGGGGTCACATGAAGTCTGTTGTATATCGCACGGAAGTCGAAAACGCGGAAGACCTTCAACAACGCATTTTAGCAGCAGCCGCAGAAATTCGCAATACAGCTCGTGTGCGTAACAGTTTTCACCGACGCATAGAGGCTTGTCTTCAGGTCGACGGTGGTCATTTTCAACATTTGTTGTAATATTTTGGTAAGTTGCCCATCTTTCAAGTAATAAGGTGATAACATGAATGCGTAAACGTCGCGATACTCTGTTTAGTCTTTACAAGAAAACGAAAGAAGATTGAATTATGAATTGTGGCCCTTTTTCGTGCGCTCTTGAATGAGATTCGCATTTCTGACATTAACAAAAGAAGCTATATTTTCGCGTTAAATAGGCAGCGGTCAGCGACCTTCATTTTACTATTGAAATATGTTTTTAGAAAAAGAAATTGGAAGTACCTAGTTGTTAGGGTAAAGCCAGTGCCTTTGAAAGAAGCAGGTACCAAATATTTAATCTCCAAGAAAACGTTTTAACGAGAAACCTTTTTATAATTCTCGCTTTTTTTGATTAAGAAGTAAACATGATGGGGGGTAAAATAAAGTTGCTGTACTTGCTTAGTTGACAGACTTACTATTTACTACTTGCTCGAGATAAAAGAAGGCGATAGCTTATGTTAAAAGGAACCGCTATTTCGCCGAAAGCATGGTAAACACACCAAACCTTTCTCGCACTTTAAACGCTTATAATAGTTTTTCTGGTTTCTACAATGCCATAAATAACCTACGGACACTTTTATAACATTTACTTTTTGATCTGTAAACGGAAAAATATTAAAATTTTACTGTCAGTGACTTTTTTCTGTAAAATTCCGAAGAACCAAAAACTTCAATAAGCATTATGCTACTTAAATAAAAATTGGTTGATTTTATGGAATTGAGTTAAATACAGAAGCGATAATTAAATAGTAGTGTCTTCCATAATGTTTTCTATTCAAATGACTAAATAATAATAAGGGATTAAAATGTTGCTTGCGAGACTGGAGTCTAATTGCTCGTGACATAAATTATGCTATTATCTTTTTACTGTCTTAATACATTTCAACAACCCTGCCTGATAAACATATCACAATTTCTTTGATCTCCTCAACTTCAGATTTAAGAAGGGAAAGTTGAACATGTCCAGGGGGTAGCTTATGATGGCATTTATTGTTCATTGTGCTACTACACCTGCGTTAGTTCAAAGAAAATAGGCATGTCTGGCAAATTTTCATTCTTGCACTACAATGGTTTTACAACAACCGCAAATCTCCTTAACTTTCACTTTTTACTCCGAAGGCGAGAATACAAAGAACACTTTCCTTTTTCTAACCAGAGGCGGCTTCAGTATTTAATATTTCGGAAAATTGTGAAAATTTTCAACTTTCACGGAGCCACTTCGTTTCTTCATTTTTTGTCTTCGTTTAGCCCCACTTATCACCTATTAAAAGGATACCTTTTATTTCAGAATCACCCTGTATACATAAATACTCGTGTTGGTATCTTGCAAACCAGCATATGCAATATCTATATGATTTAATTTTATGTTTTTGATTTGATTGCAATATTGTAAATGACTGGAAACTACATAGTTGATCAAAGATTAAAATAAAGTTTGAGATTGTTCAAATATCTATTTTTACAAGAACTAATATTGCGATACCCTTTCGATATTAAACGCATATTTCAAATTTGCAGTTGTAAAGTGATATTAAAACTATGAACAGTCTATATTTCGCAAAAACCTCGATTTGAACGCGTTTATTGAGTGACAAAAAATCCATACAGCCATTCATCTTTTATATTGTAATATATGACCCGCGTGCATACATTTCCGCACTTTCCCCTAACCACATTCCTGGTCGAAAGCCAAATTAAACTCCAACTCATTCAGCTAGGTCCTACCAATAAAAGGGTTATACTGTGAAAAAAAGAAAAAAAAACTTAACGCGACTGCATACTGAAGTGGCATTTATTTGTTTATCCAACGAACGTTCTCTCGATAAAATTAAGCCTAAAATAAATTTTTATATCGTAGTGTTTGTACATCCGATCATCCACCAGTATTGGATTTTTACGACCGAATCCGCATTGTTTTATGTGGCAGTTAGCGCTAGAGTGCTCGGGGCGAAGGCTTTCGATTCTTCCTGTTCGACAACGCACGTTTGATCGTTACGCTCGTCTGTTGTTGCACACGTGACACACCAATCATGTCAACATGTAATTAACACAACTACATGTACCTGTATTTAGTAACACTAACAATGCTACCTTACATGTTTTGGAACAGTAACAGTTAATAGACAATTTAATTTTTTTTGCGACAGCCTAACTCTGAAATTTATAATTGTACAAATGGAACAGAAAATCCCCTTCCGTTGACTTTTTGTGCGGTAGGTTTAGCAAAATTGGGTTAATGTTTACGGCTTTTTGTTTTGGGAAAAGTTTTGTTTGTCGTATCAATTGCCCCAATTAAAGATAAAAAATAATTTGTTTTGCTTAGAAAAAAAAAGTTCACAATAAAATATTTAGAAAAATGGGGAGTAAACATTAGTTCGTTTCTCACGGTATCGGGAATAACATAAATTGAAGCTAACATTATTAATTTCTTTTCTAACTAATTAGGAGGGTCTTTTATTTAATTGAGATCAGAAAATACGAACTCACACGAAGAAGAATAAAATTTATAACTTAAATTAACACCACGAACGGTACAATGCCGTAATGTCATGCCTGATTTTCCACCAATTAATATTCAAGACCCCACTATAAATAGTTTTGCGAATTAGGCTTAGGCAAGCGAAGCTCATTAGAGAAATTAGTTTGAAGGATTAAGCTTCAGGGTATTCTCTTAATCAGTAATAAATAAGACAAAGAAGAAACATTGAAAGTTTCTGCTATTTACTTTGAAAATTAACTAAAATCCCGTTTTCGTAGAAAAATTAGATGCGCACGATGTAGCAACACAAAAGTTTTTATGTTTTCCTATTACGTTTTTCTTTTTTAGTCTCTGGAGGAATGTGCTTTCTATATTGCGTTTTGCACTTCCAACTATTTTCACCATTTCCCCCAGCTTTGCTGCGCCTTGAGAGTTTATTGTCTTAATATTGCTATAGTGCAGGAGAAGATGGTAAATTTAATCTAGTTATAAATTCATACCTTCTGTAGATAATTTAATCAAATGTGTGTACTATTGCTTTAAAACAACATACCAAGTTGTTTCTTATACTAGGGGGGTGATATTTTACCCGACCAACTTACATTTTGTTTTCTTTATTTTTATAAAATAACATCCCTATAGATGGAAGCTACATTTTTTTCCTTTTTTTTATATGCTCGATGAGACGCTATGAAAGCTTTGGCGACACTTTGTTTATTTTTCTCTTCTTTATACTAGATGGGGACTTGTTTGCATCCTTGCCTTTGTTTTCTTTTTGTGCCGCTTCATAGCCTACAGCGATTGCCGTACATCCGCCTTTAAAAGCTTTCATATAAATTACATAATTAAAATTCGATACTAGCAAAAAGAACAATTTTTCCTTACGATATAGAACTTGGCACCCCCGTTTAATGGGTCCCCGAACAATGCACCGGCGCCCGTGTGAGAGGGAGCACTCGTTCCACTAAGATTGGATTGCTGATTACACAAGATCTGGCAGAAACACAAGCACTCGGTTATAGCAAACGTCTTTTCAGCCTGGATCATGAGATTAACTTAAACCGAAAGAGGTTGTGCATGTCATCAATTGTTGAAAAACTGATAATTCTTCGGATATGTATTGGAATAAATACCTCCGTCGAAAATAATAATAACAATAAAAGGGTAATAAGGGGAGTTGTAAGGAAATCGAGAGAACATTTAAAACGCCTCATAAAGCATATAATGACATACTCGAAGTCAAGAGGATCGTATCCCTTGTAATATTATCGAAATATTGGGTTCATTTTCTTATTGTGCAAAATTTATTAAACTATGGTTTGAAAAAGTTTTCATGCCTATAACAATTGGGCAAATTGTTATTTACTTTTTCTTTCTTTGTGCTATTCAGCTACTTAGTAGTAAATTCCGAATATAGAAAAACCAACAAATCGCTTACTAGCTTCATCTATATAATATTCTCTTATAAAAAAGATCACTAATGACATTGCCAGTCGCTTCCGTTAACAAATCGATATCATCAATATGTTTTTCCGAAAGTCCTTTACGCAAGGGCGTTGGATAAATTCCCTAGGATATGGGGTTATTTCCCTCTGAAGTGTGCGAAAGTCGAGAGCACGTGGCAAAGGTGGTTGATGAGATAGAGCATAGAGGAAGCCGAATCTCCTTAATTAAATACCTGCATGTGTTGGTTAGAGCGACGCATAATGCAATTCCTCAGCGAGGTAAGTCTTGGTTAAACCGCAACGCCCGCCTGCGTCTGTATGATTATTTAATATAACAAATCTACACCCTCCGAGTTAGCATTGTTTTAGGCACCGGTATATCAGGATTTAGACCTTATCTACATGTTGGGGCTGTTTCGGGCAGTCAGGCTGTCCCTGCAAGCCACACTCCTGCAACTGTCACTTTTGTGATCCGGGTAACCTCGGCAGCCTATCCTGCTATGCAATATTAACGGCCATGATTTATCAGTGTTATAAGTCACGTTTTACCGGTGGTTACGGACGCGCCTTTGCGCTTCTCCTCCCGATACTAAACATCGTTTATCCACATATATTTCATCCCTCTACTTGAAATTGAAATTCTTTCGCGCGCATTATTTTTATGACACACGATTTAGCTCGGTTTATTAAGTGTTGCGAATGTATCTGAACTCTCGAAAACAAATTGGATAATTTGTCTTGGCCCGGCAGGGTACGCGTTGTATCGATTTCCCACGTGCGGGGTAATTCGAAATTATTTCCTGCCGACTGCTTATTAGGGCTCTGCCGACGCATATAGATTTGCTGGTCCTTTCCACTTTAATAAACAACCAAATTTGTTGCTTTATTACAAATACAGTTTTTAATGTTTTCGAATTTATCTTCAACAAATAACATTTTATGAGATGAGTTTCGTCTTTTATATTTTTAAGTGTGCCATTGCTCGTTTATAGAAGCTACTGAAAAAGTAGTGACACAACTCATTTATATTCGTATGTTTATTATAGTAAAAGAAGTAATACGACAAAAATGGAAGAATAAGAAATTGTTGAACAGAAATTAATTAAGTGGGGAGGAGTCATATTCAATATACATTTTAAAAAACGGTTTCCATTAATTTCTCGATAATCCAAAAAAATATAATAAAGAATGAAACTAAAAGTAAAAAGCATTAAACCGAAAATAAAAGAAACCAAAATATAACTGGATTTTTCCGTCGTAAATAGGTATAGCATTCTACAGCCAAAGCTAACCTAATGAATAAAAATCCAATATTATAAAATATGCGTTTTATTGAATTGTATAAAAAATGGTAGTCGCGAAATTCAAGAGAAGCCAACAAAATCGAGACAATTACAGTTATAAAACTTTCAAAAAAATTCCCAGTAAATGTTAGGGTCCGATGGAAGTTATACCGCAAGTTCGTTACTCTTTACCCTCTCAACCATCGATCGAGCTTTGGGTTGCTATTATTTATGAAATTCAGCTAACATGCCGTGGGTTTTGCTCGCTAGTATAGGAGGTGCAGCGCCGATTTTAAAGCACGAGTAATTAATCAAACATTAATCACGAGAAACGAACTTGCACGCATGAGGAACCGCATGCATAGTTGACTGACGTCACCATCAGCAGGGGCAGCAAGTTTTAATTTATAACGCCGTACCTTGTTACAAAAGGGAGCCGTACGTGCTTGACTAAACTAACTGAAATTGGTGCGTGTAAGGGCACCAAATGTTTCATTACGACGGGCCCCATTTAATATCTCGAACTCTATCTGACGTTATCTCGGTTTTAAAACGGTTTAAGAACATAAGCGTTAAGATTCAACATAAAACGAATGCTTTCCAGATGGCAAACGACCAGAAAAAGTGCCATAGCGCAATGAGATGAACGCCGGAGACGCTCACCATTAAGTAGTAAAACACACGTGTCAGTAATCAGCGCTAAGCGAAGAACAAGACACTATCACCGATGGCGGGCCCTCTTCATGAATGTTCGAGGGCCTTTCCTTATCCCTCCAAATAACCGATTTACAAACTTAAAACTGCAAGGGGGAGACACTAGGAGCTAAAAATTAATACAAACGCTGATTAAAAAATCTACATAAAACCCTCGAGACGCGACGTCGTTTGTTTTACGAGTGCCCTGGGAGAAGTACGCACGCATTCACATGTAAAATGGCACGCCGACACCGGAATTAAATATCAAACAGCAGATGCCGAATTTATATTTCGCTTAAGCTGGATCTCACGTGCTGCTGATTGCGTGATTGACGTGTTTGAGCCTTTCTAGGGGAAATCTCGTGAGCATAATTTCTAGTTTTCCACGATTAAAAACAATTTTTATACACTTGTATGTATGCACACTTCACACGCAGCAATATCGAATAACGGAACTTATTACCCTCATAATTCCTTACATGCCTTTTTTGTGCCTGAAAACATCCACGGCAAAAATCTCGAAATCTAGAAAACTAATAATAAAAAGATTTTCTCGGGGATTACGATTCCAAAATTCCGGCAGAAAACAGGTGAGCTGAGAATGTATTTAACGTCACAGAAACAGTTAATTTGATTAATATTGTAGTTGACCTCGAATTGGTAATTAGCTTATGAATATTTTCCAACCCCCAAGAAAATTTATTTAGCCCTAAATTATTTTCGCTTTCTGGGAATAGAAAAATTCTATCAATACTTAACGACCTTGTGTAAGGCTTTCGTACATATAACTGCATCAATAATTAGAAAATTAATATGAAAAATCGAAATGAATAATCAAGATTGCAAAAAGGTTTGACAGATTTATGTGGATCAATAAGTTAGTATTCTTTAAATCCTAATAAAGGTATTGAAATTTTAAGTTAGAGAGGAAATCAAAATCTCATAATTCCCTCTTAAGGCTTATTGAGAAATAGCCGAATTCAATGAAAAAGGTCACAATCAAATGTTTAACCAAAGCAAGTCTTATGAGGTGTTTCAGAAAATTTTGGTCTTAAACCAAAAAGAAACATAAGAACACAATATGCAATTATCGATTATGTTACCTCAAGTTTTCATTTAATAAATACCAAAAGCAATACGTTTTGTTTTGCATTAGTTGGTAATGAACATCTTGGCTTTATGAGCAAGACCAAAGAAAGGATCTGGAAGATCAAAATATAGTCAAGAATATTCCTTGGTATCGAACACTAAAACCCATAGGAGAGCTTTATCAGTCTAAAAACAAGCCCAAAGCCCTGACAAGAAAAAACCTTTTGCTCTTTGCTATTGACATTACTTTGCCATTTGGGCCACAAAAAATTATTATCTATTTACTTGGATAATACTTTTAAGTAACTTGACTGTAACAATGATGAAACTGTCGATATTGAGATCCACTATTCAGATTTCTTCGTTGACTCTAAAGGTTTGTTTCTTTAAAGCCAACCATTCTACTTCTTTTTGCTTCAAGAGGATCACTGTTATAAAATTACAAAACAAAAGAAAAATGTGCATTTCTATACAAATATATCTGTTTCTATGCCTTTTCGTTATGTTACAGGAAGAGAGAAGTATACGTCTGTATAAATTACAAGCTATAGAATTGAAATTTGAGTCTAATAAAATGAAGCCAAAGCCGATACTGTAACAAGAAGTTAAGATCCAAGACGGATGTGCAATAGATCACCTGTCATATGAAGCACGCGCCTTTATTTCAAAAGCAGGCCCGTCTATAAACATGCTGGGTGCAAGCTGTTTGCGTGTGAGGTAAAGTAAACTGCCCCTGCTTTTGAAAATTAATTGCGCTTCACTGCCACATTTGCAGGACATGCCTTCTTGCCTCCCAGTATGTAAGCGGCATAATTATGTTACTGCACATTCGATTCGTACACCAATTCGTATAGTATAAATTGACCTTTAGAGAAGTGTTCAAGATGAAAAGAGAAAAAATGAAATATTTTCACGAAACTTTTTTATGTTATTTTATTAAAGGTACTTATACTAACAAGATAAAACGGCGAAAGAATTTCCACCGTTTCCCCTAACAAATAAATCCATCCGGGATCCTTAAAACCTACAATATAAATTACAAATAATGAAAACAAAAATCCATTCCTCCAAAAGTGATTAACGTTCAAGTTATTTTAATTTACACCTTATAAAATAACACCAATTAGCACGCAACACGTACCGAAATTTATCTCCTCCAACTCTTAAGAAAACAAAACCTAAAAATATAAGGGCTTATTTTAAAGGAAATTCGAGCAGGAAAAAACGAGCATAAAAAAGAAATCTTTGTTATATAAACCTTTCGTTTCAAATTAGTTTCTTGGCGAAATGATGATATCAGTGTCTTAGGAGATATTGAGAATTTTTCGGCTAATATTTCAAGGTTTAAATTGATTTTAATAAGTTTCGACGCACCCATCGAGTCGTGTGCAAACACGGCATGAATCTGTTTAAAAACCCAGTCATACTCGGTTATATCTTACAAGATATCACTTCTTTCGTCGGTATTTTTTATAAGTACTCTTTCTGCTATAATAAAACCCCATAGAATGTAATTGAATTTCAAAGCTTCAATAGAGATCTAGTCATTGAAGTAAACGCCAAAAATATGTGCCAAATAAAGTTCGTGAATAACAGAGATCGTACATCAAAGAGTAGAACAGAATTTCATTAAGCAGTACTTGTACTACAATAATTATTTAGTCTAAAAAGCGTTCTAGAAGAAGCGCACATAGAATATTTCATAGTCAAGTGTAAATTGTATGATCCTTGAAATAATGAAAAATTCAAATGAAATCGAAATCTACCACTCAACTTCAATTATTAATTTTATCGAAAACAATATTGTGATTGGAAAATTTTGGAAAAACAAAATAATTGTGTTGTTTTGTTTTTTCAGGTATTCAAGAGAAGTAAAGAATCAATAGCACCATGTTAGCATCCATGCCAACTTTCACTTTATCTCGGTTCAATTTTGTTCTTGAAAAAATAAAATCTAAACAAACTTTGTATTTTGCTAACAACCTCCAATGCTGTATGAATGCACAAAAAAGGGTGCTTTGGGGAGTTTTCATCAAATCAGGGCAATGCCTAAATTACAAAAGCTATAACATCACCAATATGAACAAGCTAAAATATTTTGAACTCCTTCCTCATGGGTATAGGTAGCTTGGAACAAATAACAGTTAGTCTATTCTTAAATGGGTAATTCTTCAAAGTTCACGGAAAATGCGTATCATCTTTTCTTTAGTAGTCCTTTTCCTTTTCCACAACCCCAAGAATGCATTGGACATGGAAGTTCAAGATTTTTAGAGTAGCACGCAGATAGAAGAGTTTGACACTAGGATCATTCTATGTTCAGAATTAAGTCTGTTTCATTTTGTAAGTAGACGATCGTAGGTTGCATTTGACTTTTTAATCTTTTTGAACAGAAAGGTCTTCGCACAATCCTTGTGGGTTTTGGTTCTTAGTGAAGTTGGCTGAAACTGTAGTATGTACTTGATATACTGATCAAAATATTGCCACAGCCCTTTGAAGGCTTTTTGATATCCTATTTTCACGAACGGGTTATAGCTAACTTAAGAAGCTTAATGAAGGGCGAAGCTCGACTGAATACCACCGTAAGTCGAAGGAGGCCATTGGAGGGTGGACCATGTTAAAGTATTAATTGCTTCAAGAAGGTTAATAGAGGGCGAAGCCCAATCACTTCCAAAACTATGCAATGATTAATCGGTGGGCGCCTAAAGCGACCAATAAAACCTCTTCCATGAAGACTTGAAAAGAGAGAGGGCCTAGTCAGTATGCATTACTTGTTTATCCCAAGTATATAATGCAGGAGCTCTATATTAGTATATTTGCTTCCCTCCTTAGCAAAATAACTGGCCATCTTCAAGCTTCTTGCTCATGGAAACTTGATCAACGAATATAGGAACATAGAGAGTCTCTGGTAGCTTGAAGGACAAGCCTAAGATCCTGAAATCTTTCATGCGGAAAAACTCTGTCAAGAGATGCCATTCTCCAGGAGGGATGAAAAACAGTGGCTCCTGTGTGATAACAGTAAGTTACACATCAGAAGCCCCTACCGAGAGTTGGAATACCTTCGGGTTGGCGACCCAAAGCCACAGACACAAAACAACAACATAGAACAGGTGTTAAGAGTAGAGGAAAGAATTCAGCAATATTGAGAAACAAGAAAGTAAACTCAAATTACTCAAAATATCCTTGAGATTTCCTTGATGTTTTTATTTTTGGACAGATTTCCTGCTTGCACTGTGACTATTTCAGAATTCCGCGTTCTGAGAGATTCTAATGAAAGTGACTTATGTCTGTTTGTATTAATCATGTAGAAACCCTAGAGAACTATTTATGGACCGCCAACAATTGTAATTAATTTAACATTAAGAGCTGTTGAAATATACTGCTAAGCTGTCTAGCTTAACTCGTAATCCACATTAACTAGACCAATTTGTGGTTGACGCTCCTCGTCGAATTAACTATACTTACTTTTACGTTTTGTGTTAATTTATTGAGTCTTGATTAACTTTAGGTTTATATCTTCAGTGAACAGAACTCTGACTCCTTATCAATGCTCTTTCAAGTGTTTCTAATGAGACTTTTTCATTCGAATTACTGCCTTTTACGATTTCTCGTAAAATGAAAAAAATTAAATTTTTCTTTTAGATTTTAATTCAAAAACATAAGCAGATTCTAGACTGATTCAGCGATATTCTACGGAAAACCGTCTGCCACCTTAGTAAGTAGCTAATCTTTTTTTTTGCAATTTACAAATTCTATCGAATGACTTAACATGTACGCACCACAAGAAACCTCGTTAAGTGCTAAATTCTAGTTCTAAAAATCAACGTCCCTCGTAAATGTACGTCTTATCATGCAACATAAATTTGTAGTAAAATGTCACACTGTAATATGGTTTGTTACTTTAAATTTAAATTTATCGCCGATTTAATTCTTTGTTCTAGAACATTAGTTTGTTAACAGCACGATTTATCTACCACAGTTATTTAAATCATTTGATAAAAATGTAAAATATGATAATTTGGCAATAATTAACAAGATAAGTCCCGTTGATAGCTTAAGCATAAGAATTTTCCGTAAGCTTACCGCGTAACCGAGTAGCCTTATCTATCGCGATCTAATTCGCAGTTTCTCATAAATTTAATAAATTTCAGCGCACTATAATTTTGCGTGGGATACGGCAAGGCCGAAGTGGCAATTAAAGCTTTTCGCGGCGTAATTAACGAGGCGGTTATTAAATGAAATATCTCTGGTACACAACAAGAGTATGCCTTTTAAATGCATCATAACGGGTAACAAACAACGACAACCGTTGAACAAATAAAAACAACGGGGGAACGTGACGTTCACAATGGCCATAATAAAATCTGGCGTTCAATTCAGTCGATAAAATGTCGGTTCAAATGTGCATTTCCATATCATTCGCTCGTTTAGTTGACATCAAATAGATGTTTTTGTCGCTCGGACCAAATAACGTTCGGTGCATTAGCGCGACATCATCGACATCAGCGCGCCTTAGCAAAACCCCTTGCATCCGCAATAACACTAACTTCTTGTAAGCACCTGATGCAGAACTTAAAGGAGTACTTACGACGTCCAAACGACCTTCTGTTGTTACATCGAGAAAAGGAAAACGCCGGACACGCTTTGCTTCGACCTTATTCAAATAACAGCATACGGAAAACCTCCGGGGAAGCGACTGGGAAACGATAACACAACTACTGTAATGTTAATGGAATGTCTGTGAACTGTATTCAAATTTACTGTTTGTTTATTCGAAACTCGTCTTTATCGTTTCAGGATTTTTAAAGTAACAACATATCTTAAAATCAACTATTGGGGTTGAAGACATTTATATTTTCGTTCTTTGTATTTTAGTTTTTGCACTTTAGACAAGTAACGATAAATTGAACAATCAGTTGAATAGCTTGAAAGCTTTTACAATATATTTTAAGTTATTCAGTAAAAGCCAAAAGCGGAAAGCAATATTTCAAACATTTTATAATAATTCATACAGTAGATATTACATTTTTAGAGACCTAAACAGTACCATCCCTTAACATACCGATTATTAATGCTCGATAGAAAAATTAAGTAAGTAAGCTGAGTGTGTCCTAATGGAAAGTTATATTTAGAGAAAAACAATAACAATAAATCAAAATGGATTGCAGTTACAAAGATGTCCTATTTTCCAAAATGGCAATGGCAATGAAAGGTATATCTCTACAAGAAAACCATTCACGAGTATAGCGGAAGATGGTGATAGTCCAAATAACAAATAGCGGCTTGTCAAAATTTAACCAGATTAAAAGGGAAAATTTCTCTATAAGAATTTTTTAAGCTTGAGCTATTTAGCCATATCATATTGACGGAGTATTTTGTACAAGACTAAACTAAAATGGCGGAGACTTCATCGGAAAGCAAACCGTACAAGTTTGTAGTTTCAAAAGATTTAGAAAAGAAGGAGTTTTCGAGATACTAAAGATAAAAGCTCAAAATGACTTCGCCTGCAAAACAAGCTTGTTCACTATAGATTTCTCTGATCACATATCCTCATATGTTATTCCACATCACAAAAAACCATGAGTTCATCTTAAAGACTTTTGGACGTACATTTTATTGATATACAATGTATGTTTGTTAAGAAGTAGAAGTCAGAACAGTAAGCTTTAAACTAATTAAGTCTACTGTTAGTCCCGATACCAATAATCAATGGCACTAATAGACTATTGGCTTAACAAGAAGAAGAAATCATTTGAAATGAAGCAAATTATCAACATCTCTTCGCTGTCAGAAAATTGGGAAAAAGATGATAGATAGATATACCCATCTTCAACACGTCTTAGCCTTTTGGTTGTTAAAAATCATGTACTAAATATAACTTACGTTTCTCTGGAAAAGGAAATAATAAGCAAAACTGGTCAAAATGTTGTTAAACCACGCACGGTAGTTTCTCGTCTAATTTCTACAATGGTAAAAAGCTGTTTTCCGATAGATGTCTCACTAGAATTGTAAGCTCTTTTACGTACCAGTGAGCAATTATGAGATAATCTTCAAATTTTACAACTTAATGTAATAAGGATCTGTCCTGAATGGGCCAAGAACTACTTTTAAACACAGGTGTAGTTCGTTGTGGTTTTTTCTTAACGTTGGAAACTTCTCATGAAGGTAATTAGAGCTATTCTTAAATTCTAAACCTAAAAGCTGATGCTTGAATGTATGAAGCTTCATGACTACGCTGTAATTTTTAGTGAAAACTGATGTAGTCTAGATGGTACGATAGAAAGATTTGATGTTTCTTGGTTGACTACGAAAATACCTTTAGAAGATAAGCAAAGCGTATTAGCTTCCGCAAATTAAAAGTTGGTAGTGGAAGATTTAAAAGTTTCCGTTATTTTCTCTTCAGGCAAAGGCTGGTAGGGTGCTATAGTATTCGTTCTAACCCCGTAAAATGGAAGTCCATCGGATCGCGTGGCGTGTAGACGCTGCAGTCGGGTGCCTGCGATCCTCAATGCATGGTGAACTTGGATTACAGGGAATAAGTTGTCTGATGTTGACGCATTCCTAAAACCAACCAAAGGAGCAAAACCACAGGAACGCGAAAGGACATCACCACCAACTAGTTTGTTAATTCCTTCAAATGCTTCAAAGCAAAACTCCCAGAAAGATTAAAAATAGTTAATATAAGCACAATAGTGTTCGTAATACTCTGAAAGATCAATTTTGAATTTTATTTTGTTGAAATTTATTAATTTTATGCCTACGTAATATCAACAAAATAACTAATTAATAAAAGGCCTTGCAAACGCAGCGCAAAATCAAACATATACCTGTTACATAAACCAAACGAATCCCACTTAATACAATTTGTCTTTAACAAACAAAAACTTTTAACTTAGGGACGAAGCAAACATCTTCTCCCTTTCATAATTCATATTTTATTACGCCCTTTAAATCCTTGATGAATAATTGACCAGGATATACATGTACGCATCTATAAGTATTATATATTTATTACGCTTAAGCACACATGTATGTATATATTTTAAGATTTAATCCCACCAACTCTGAAATAGTAACGTTCTAAGCCGAAAATAAATTTGACTGTAGTTTCACTTACAACAACCGACATCCCCTAATTTGTTTGATTTGATTAAAAACGTAAAGCATTCTAAAAAAGTGGTAACATTAACTGCACGAATTTGGATGATATAGAAATAGAGAAAATCGCGGAAATAAATTTGGTTCGCTAGCAATTGAAGGGTTGGATTTTTGAATAAAACCAAACATCGCTTAATGAACTAAAAGAATCGTTAAGCTAAAGCTGGTTATATTTTTATAGGGAGTATCATCGGAGAGTTAAAATTTTCGGTTTATTTGTAGAGTCCGGTGTTACCCGGTAATTAGAACGATTAAGGTGTGTAATTTACGGGGTGATTTAGAGAGCCCATTAAAAAAACTGAATCCTGGGGGGTTTGTTGTATCGACGGTGGGGAACGAGGGCCAGATGGGGTACTACATTGTCCAGGCTTAGCAGATTTTGCGCGAGTTATAACGCGGCACGAGAAGGCCCGATTAAATCTATGCCTTTGTGTTAGGGAAATGGGTTAATTTTCCGCCCATGTACCTCTAGGGATGAACAGAATTACAATAGCGGGTCGCATATCGTTGGAACGTACTCTTATCGCGCGCCTCTATATCGTTCAAGCTGCGATATTTGGTCTTAATTTAATTCTACACATCTCGCATAACAAATTGAATGCAGTAATACATTTGTAAGTGATTCCGGGAATAACGAACCACTTTAATTTTCAACCGTAGTTTATGTACAGCCCCTTAGGCTCACCCTCGCGGTTTGCGTCATTCGTTGTAAACAAATTTGCATATCCATGTATATAAAGTGCAAGTTAGAGTCGTACGAACGGCGGCGACGATTGATTCATTGTAATGCATGCAAACGGGTTAATTTGTTAAAAGCTTGACAGGTAAAAATGCGGAATTGAAAATATAATCAGAAGGTCCTCGCTTCAAAATAGATGATTAATTCTAGCAATATTTGCGATTTCCGCACGTTAACTGCATTCGCAGATGTAGAAAATCGGAAACTCGACATTTCCAAATAATAATAAAAAGAAACCGTCGATGAATTGGAACTGGTTTCGATTGAGACTGTGCCAGGAGGAAATAAAATGTCAAACAAGTAAAAATCTCATCTATCAAACGCAGATTCTGTAACGGGGAAAGAATGTCTCCTGCACTGCAGCAATGCTTACACGTAATTCGGCGGCGTATTGTGAGGGTGAATTCCTGGTCTATGCGAGCTGAAAGAAATCGCAAAACCACGAATCCGAGGTGTGGCTTAAGTTAATTTCCGTTTCCCGATTGCCGAAGAAGACGCCGGTAACGAGTTGTTACGGATTGCGTGCTTCTCTGTAACTAACGTATACTATATATATATATATATACTACACACCAACACGCGTTTCTCTGGATTTTACACGTCATGGAACTTCATTAGTTGAAATTTCAAATATAGCCGCACACCAATTACATACAACAAAGAGCATGCATTAACCTAATCAAATTTCATTTCCTTACTGTCACCTTAGCGCTTCAACGCAATAATTATAACGCTAAATGAAGAAAAAAAATCATGTGAATCATCTCGGATTCAGGAGCGGAAAGGAAAATGCTCCACGTAGACAAAATTCACGGGAAAATAGCAATTAAACAAATTCCGTTCCCTTTTCTTTGTTAAAAGATAATTAAAAATTCCCACGCATCAAACTTTGATGAAAATTTTTTAGTATGCAAATCGTTGGTAATTTCTTTTTTAGACTTGACAAATTCGAAACCGATTATTAAAAAAACAGACAGCAATCCTTGGAAAGTTTTTAAATTATTTAATTCTGAAATAGCTAGAAAGTTTTTAAAAGATGAAATGAGGAATTCAAGAATTACATTAAAAAGATTTCTGGATTATTTTATAATTTTACAGAAAACAGAGTTGGTTTAAGAGACGTTTCAGTATTTTGGAGAAAATGTTTCTGTATTTTTGCTCGAGGACATACATTGAAAAGCTATAAATAAATAAAAGGAACGTATAACCATGAAATACTCTCTACTGCTTCGGTAAACCATCCACCCATACCACTAATACCTCTGTTTCCAGACACGAAAATCTTTATATTATGAGTGCTAAGCAGATAAACAAAAAACTTTTAAAGTAGTTCATGGTATAATATACGTAAATAGCAAATTAGTTTGTTACAAGATTATTATTTGTCTACAGGATATACAGCTGTTTGCACATATTAAATAAACAATCGGTTTTTGTCTTATAATACACGTCATCGCTTATTCAAAATGGGTTTTCTAAGAAACTAAAAGTAATTTTTCATGGTTAATTCAAATTTAATTTTCCATGTTGACTAACCGTATTATTAGAAGAATGTAGATGCGACATTATTTACGCAAACGGCAAGATATACACCTCAAAAACTTGTAGAAGGTAATGTTCCCGTTGGAACATTATGTACAATAATTTAACGATTTTATAGACTCAATAAAAGTTCCGTTCATGGCTTTATTTAAGGGACTAAAAACCAATGATATTTATATAGCTATTAGGTTCCTGGTAAAACGAGTTTTAGATTCCAATGCCTTTCTGTGCTCACACCACCAAATAGAGAATAAATAGTATGCTGGATTAAATCAATACGCTTGATATAAAATTTTCCGGATTTTCCTTATTCGTCAGAATGGTCCATAAGCTCAAAATTTCGTAGAGTTAGGTTTCACCGACATCAAAAACATACTATAGATATCTCGCAAGAATACAGTAAGGTCAAGTAATATTTAGACAAACCAAATTTCGACATATGAAGATTTCGACGTTAGAAACGACGGTCAAACAACTATAGCATCAGGTGTAAAATTGATGACTAAAACAGTTCTCTACCCAAAATGGAAATGCCATAGTGAACTATAGAATCAGAAACGATTATATTATTATGCATATAATTAGGACTTAAAGTTTACCATATTATTATCCTAACTACCATTACAAGTTGGCAGCTATGCACTTGTAAGACTCTTACTAATAATTTACAGAAAATATTAACATTTAGTTTAAATCAGACACAGTAGTAGATATCCAAAAACATATAAAGAAGAAATGACAGTTCTGAGAAAACATAGACTTACTTCGAGTCAGTCAGAAAAGAACTTTAGAGGCATTCTATCCACTCCAAAAATGAATGAATTAGCTTGCACCCATTTACCCGACACGCCTTTTCCTCTAAAATGGACACTATAATGGATAGGTGTATCAGGAAGTATTATTGGCGTAATCAGAAACGTTTATAGTTATCTCTTGATTATTTTGAGAATCGGCTGTAACCACCTATACACAGAATCTTGTTTGCCAAGAGAATAACAGCTTATTCTCTTGGAAATAGAATTGATCATATCGATGCCAAGGTACTTGAATTAATTCTCGCTGTTTTTTGCAACAAAAACTCATTTTCACTTCAAATATTTCAATACTCAAAGTATTATAATTCGGAAGCTACAACCTTTTACCACTTTTCGGGTAACAAATGGATTCCACCGTAAAAAAATTCAGGTTGTTTAGAACCAATACATTCATCGAGCCATCTTTTGACATCTTCGAAAGATCTGAAGCGCTGCTCAGAAAGACCATGTTGCATAGACCGAAACGAATGATAATCTGAAGGAGCAATGTCTGGTGAGGTAAGACATCCCATCCAATTGCCTCCTTCACTGGTTTTGCAACATATAGTCTAGCGTTATTCTGAAGAAGAATAATTTTGTCATGTCTCTTGGCCTATTGCGGACGTTTTTCTTGAGTGCTCGATTCAAATTGAGTCACTGTTGTCAGTAGCGTTCAGCATTACTGGCTTGACTCGATTTACATCAGCTTGATCCCATCTAATGCGCAGCATCACCTTCTTTATATGAATATTCTGTTGAGAAGTTGAAGTTGATGGTTCACTGGGACATATCCATAACTTCCCGCGCTTACAATTGTCATAACGAATCCATTCTTCGTCACCAATTACTACTCAATGCAAAAACGATTTCCGTGTTTGTCTTTGAAGCAGCAATTCACAAATTGTTTAAAGACTCCCAACGTCGCTTTCTCATAATTCATGCGGGACTCGGTTTCCTAGCTTCTGAATCATTCCCCTTGTCTTTAAACGTTTACTGACCCTTAACGTATCGACATTGTGTATTTGCGATAACTCTTTGATAAATCTTCTTCCAGTAACATCTCCAATTCTCCGTCTTCAAGCTTTTTCGTCTGACCAAGGCGCTCTTTGTCATTCACGTCAAAATTGCTGCTTTTGAATCGTCTAAACCAATCTCTGCAAGTTGTTTCCGATAGAGCATGCTCTCCATAAGCGTCCACTAACAAATTATAACTTTCACCTGCAGATCTCTTGAGGTGAAAGCAGACATCTTCAGTGGAATAAAAAATTGTGTCTTTGCAGGTTGATCTAACGTCACACACTATTTAATAAAGTCTGTTGACAACACTGTTATAAACATAACCTGTTCCTTTCGGCCGTGTTGAGATATTACAACTACTGACATCTGTTGGTCAACTCAACTACCTATAGTTCAATAAAATTTGAAATATCACATTTGATTCGCTGTACTGAAGGAAAAGAAAGGCATTGAATATCCAAAAGTACACACTAAGCAGTAAACTGATCTTCAAATCCTATTTGGGATGAATAGCGAACGAGACGATTAGAATCGTATGTACTTGTACAAGAATCTTTCTTTCAAAATGATTCATTATACAAATTCTAAACTGCTTAGTAGAGGGGCCAACAACCCCCACGACAGTGACAGAAAATTAGTCAGACTTGTCCCCGTACATCTAAATTGTCTAAATCAAAGATGTCAGACAAGAAATTAAAAAAAACTTCATAGATCAACTATGGTGCCGAATAAGAAAAGATCTACAGTGTTGTTAAATGGGATGGTCTTCTCTAGCTAATGTGTTTCAACCTTCTTGCCTACTCTATTCGTCATCTTCATGATGATCAACTTTATAACTAATGATCGCCAAAGTTCTTTATTATAAACCCAACCATTCCTCTGATACTTATGGAAAAATGGTTGAGTCTTGAAAATCTCGTTCCGCCTTACCTCTTTCTCTACCATTTTTAATTTTTCCCCACTCCTAAACTAAAAGAAATAAATTTTGATCTTTCCATGTTCTATATTGGCAAAGAGATTGCTAAGCTACTCTACTAGTAGAAAACCTAATTTCAATACCCCCTCTCGCTCTGATTATCTAAATTATGAATAGGGCATCCAAAGGAATCAAATAACTTTGACTCCATTAACTTTACCAAAAAAATGTTGCACTTGACATGAGTTTTAGCTCAGTCTGATTCTAGAAGTGACCTAGTTGGAAGAGTCTGTTTGGAATTCAGTTTAATATGTCTCGAAACATATTTAAAAAAGGTAGCTGGAGTACAAAATGAGCCGTTGGCCTCAAGATATACACAACGGTAATCCAACAGCAACCACAACACGGATAAAATCTTTATGATTCCTGATAGTTCGGCTATACCAAAATTGAAAGCCTAAGTAGTAACTTTAGTAGGAGTAGTTGGACTTTATTTGCGTGATAAACAAACATGAAGCAAGCAACATTTAGGCATGCGAATACAACAACAAGAAATATTCAGCAAAAGATGAAAGAAAGAAGAACTAAGAAGGGAAAAGAACGACATGCAATAGAAATGAGTCCGTTTAAAAGAATTAATTTAGAATTTTGATATTCGGAGAAACCTCTTCAGAATAAAATGTAATGTGATAGGACATTGTAAGCATACATTTATACCTGGTATTCAACGAGTAAACTTGAGAATTCACATTTAAAGGATGAAGTAAAGAATATGATTATATGCAACAAGGAAAGAAATTTTACATTACCTACAATAACTCAGCGACAATTGTAGCTTGCGTGATAAAGTTCATCCTGTATATTACCTAGTTAGAACTTCGAACGAAAATCTTTATTCATCATGCAAATGAAATATTTTACTCTTTATAATTATGTACAATTATTACCTTTTCTTCACGTAAAAATTAATTCATGTAGGTACGAACGGTTATCGACAATCTTTACTGCACCCTCTTTATTATTAAATGACGAGAATTTAAATTAATGTTCAGGTTTTCAACAAAGCAGCAATTTCGTGAATCGTAAACATAACCTTAAACAACAAGAAAAGTATAATTATAAGGCCATGGACATAAAGAGGTGTTTATGGAATTAAATATGAAAAATGAAACCTTTTATCTTTTCTTTTCAAGCGTTGTTCGTGTGTGTTACTGTAGATTTAGGTTCCGATAAATGTCCAAACACTAAACGATAACGGTGACATCCTAAAATTTCAGTGCTGATAAAGGTGGTTTCTAAAATGGGTATAGTCATGAAAGGGTAATGAAGGGGTATTAATATTGCGACTTGGATTATCAAGTTTAAGCACGTAAAAAGCTGGATATTGCCAGGGGACAAACGAGCATTAACAATGCAAACATACCTAAAAAATGATGAGGTAGCGTGAAGAAAACTAAAACAAGAGTTGGACCTAGAGAGTATGTCGTACTCGCGTCTGAGAAGTAAATGAAGAAATATGAAAGACATAAACTTACTGGAACGACTTCCTGCAGCCACAGAAGAAAGAAGTTTGAGTTATGACAACACGCAATGTCTCGAAATAATAACAGTAGACCGTGTGCCCGGCTTCGTATACAATCAGAACTTTCGAGTGTATACTAAATAAAGGAACAGGTGGTGAATGGATAATTGCTACGAAAAGAAAAAGGAAAACGGTTTTATGATTATATGCCTAGAAATTTGTTTAATTGAGAGAGCGTTGAAAGCTGTTTGTGCTTGAAGGTAAAAACTGAACAAGTTGTAGATGCCTTTTATAAATAATAAGGGGTTGAAAGATTCTTTTGCCGCGAAGTAGATTTACTGGAACAAAATCTGTTTGTTCGAGTTAAATAGGAAGGAATCTATTCTATTGTAGGGATGAGCTAAGGCAACTTTCATGTCCGGGCAAATCCCCAAGCGCGCCCCGCGCAGTCAGGCCTATTATCTGTAATTCCCTGCACTCTGATTCACAATGCCTGTTGTCTGCCGCCGTTGGCTCACAGATGCAATTAAGACCATAATGATTTGGCCGAGTTAGAAGGATTCGCACGAGCGAGAAGGACTTCTAAACTCCCTGGATTCAAACTATCCAAATTTATAACAACTACTGCAGTTTACGGAAGAGTTAGCAGCTGGGATCACTTGCTGCACTTGGCGGTGTACGCGCGAGTTTAACGAGTTTTGGGTGCACAAGTTCCGAATCAATTAAAAGTGCTACCTGACAGTTAAAATGCGGTCTGAGGTGATTACGGCGACCGTTGTGGCCGAGAAGGCGGCAGGTCGCGTTGGAGATGGCGCCCGGAATTCAATTAGCGACGCGCAAGCACAATGGCCAGACAAGCAAGAGAAGGAAGGTGTTCGGTCGTAATGAAGGGGAATTCAGCAACTCCTGATCGATACCACCGGACACGGTGTGTGCAGGGTCTAATTGCTAAGCGACAGAGCCGCTGATTTTCCCTTCAGTTCAGTTAGTTAGCGGCGAATTGACCGCTGGACCGCGACCATCTGTTTATCCCTTGATTTGACAGGAGTGACGCATGCAGCATGCAGGGGACTACCAACCTTGCGAATAACTCATTGCCAAGCGGAATCATGTGCGGATGCCAGGCGGGAATGTGCTCGGGGTGACACACACTCACCTGAAACAAAACATAGATCAATAAACATCTTGTAATAATCAATAAATTATAGAATTATATAAAGTTATTATAGCAAATTGAAATGTTCTGCGCAATCTTAATTAAATCGTTTGTTTTTTTTGAGTAGTAGGTACTTGATTATTTCTACTTTCTTCAAAGTTCACGTTTTATTGTGAAGTGTTTAAACCCTGAATTATTCTCTACAGTTAATTAATAATACAATAGGAACTTAATTTACTCAGATAATTCCTTATTACTCTTTTGTTGGAATCATCATCGGAGGTTAGGTTTTTTTTCGTAAGTAGTTTTCGAGTATAACTAACGTAAACAACTTTTAGATTAAAAGATTCATTTTACCGCAGTAAATTCTTTAAATCAAACGAAACACAATGGAACTTGACGTTTGGACAAAATTAGCGGTTGAGTCTTGTAAATAATCTGTGTATAACATCTAGGTAAAATGAAAATTTCCCCGGTAAATAATGGAATATCTCACTAAAAGGATATACAGAAAATCTTTATAAACGTAGATATCTTTCTGGGAGGCAGCAGCTAACTAGTTATGCAAAAGAAATAAAAAAGGTCGTTGCAGCGTTGGATAATAACGTGAAACGCAATGGTAAAGCGCTTTACAGTGCCACGAGCAAATAACACTATATAATGTGATCCTATTATAGACCTCGCACCAAAACCACCCCATAGGTATATGGCATAATACTGATACTCTATCGTCGGTATCATGGCTGTCTCAATTAACCCTTTAATTTATTATTCATTCTGGTAAACGGCTTTTCTGTATAACACAGTACAATTTGCATGTTATTATTGGATTGTATATCAATAATATATTTTTAGTCGTATTTTAATCCGATTAAGGATCACTGTGAAATTTATAGTGTACATCCAACATGCAATTGCACGGCACTGCCGCAGCATAAAAATCGAATTTTTATTAAATTGTTTTGCAGTTAATATTTACGTGAATAAAAGTAGATACGCTAATATCATATTTGTAATATCGTAAAATAAGAAAATCGCTTTAAAATTCTTGCTGAAAGAAAGGTTAAATGTTGAAAAGAAAGTTAGAAAGTGAAGTATGCGTGGTAGGAATTGAAGTGCTCTACTCCCCCTTTGAGGCTGCCCTCCCACATTAATCTATCGCAACCGGTTAGTGTTAATTTAATTTAAAACACTTTTGATGTCCTGAAAAGTTTTGAGATTCAAACGATATTTCCGAGCAACTTTTTTCTCGAGCATAAAGCAACATTATTTGCATAAGGGTTTACAATTTTATCATATTTTCATGAAGTTAAAATACATTTTAAATTTTTAATGTAAATAAAAATGTAGTAAGAATTAAAAATGTTTTTTAAAACTGGAAAAGATCAAATTTTTATTTTAACTGAAACTAAAAATAACTAATTTTTTTATAAAGGGGAAAATATACCGTGTGTCTCACACAAAATAGAAAACATCTTGTCCTTATAAACAGTTACTCCTCTCTTTCTATTTCTTTTTTTCATGTTCACTTTTACTGGTTTTACTGGGTTTTTTGCAGTTACAAAAACAATCTACATGAAGTAACAAATTTATCCAGTTGATTTTTGAATGTAATTGTAAATAAGACGCAGTTTACTTATGCACCGTGCATTGCGCCACTTCACGCATTGGTTAATTAGATTAGACCAAGAGAAAGAGAAAATTAATTGACGTAATAGAAGATGCATTAGAAAAATTTAGCTGAATTACAATGGACGTTCCATCGGTATTCACGTACAGACTTTACTTTAGTAATGACCCGATTTCAATTAATAATAGAAGATTTATAAAACTCCCAATTTCTTTAGCAAGAATATTTATCTATCAACCAACTACACTTTCCTGTGAAAGCAAAGTTTCTCGTTCCTAAATAGCGACATATTTCGTAATTAAAGTCTGTTTTTATTTGTTTGCATTATTTCAAGGATAAAACACGTTTTGTTCGGTATGCCTACTTAATAGGCAGAGTTACGAAATTAAATCTTGTGTTCACTTGAAGAAAAACCTTTTGGAGACTCAGAAGTAAGTAAATAAAGTCTTGGCCATTATCTACTTTGACTACAAGGAGATGATGTATACTGACACAGTTCCAAGAAGTTTTATGTACAATCACTGCATAGTACTAACAATAATATCCTAAATCAGTTAATGAAGGATCCATTTTGGAACAATTCTGGAAAAAGGAAAGAAATTATTAAAAAGTAGAAACTTTACATCGCTTATGCAGTAATTAGTTTTTAACCGAAAAAGGCATGCTCCACCCGCCTTGTATCCTCGATCTCGTTACTGCGATTTCTTTCTTTTTTCCTTTTCCCTTTTTTTGACCTGAAGAGACGTCGATTTTATACAGAAATCGACGCGGTGAAAGCTCTAGATGCAATCTGAAGACGCATAACTTAAAGAATGGCTCTTCTAAAACTGGAAACGGAAACTGGTCAAGATGAAGCAATTGCTAATTACTGCTCTGATTCTACGGTTGGTATAGGTAAAAAAATTGTTAAACTTCCATTAGTTACAGGCTGTTCACAAAATGACCTTGTTTATTTATTACTTTGGAATCTTCCATTTTATTGAACTTACGACGAAAAATAGCCCGTCAGTAGCGACATATCACATCGAAGAAAAAGTCATGTTCTTTTGTATTACTCGAATGCCGAAACCAAATGGATCAAAAACAAACTCAACGTAGTCCAGAAATAGCGCGAAATGAAGATCATTCAGATCCCAGGTCTGGAATGAAAACCTTCTTGGAACTCCTTCCATTATATTTACATACAGTGGCGAAATTAAAGCAGCGTGTTGTGTCGTACCCATTAAAATCCTCCATGTTCGTTTACTTCAATGGTTACCAAATGCAGACATTCCTGAAGTACCTGTGGATACCTAATATTAGGCAATACAAGAAAAAAAAAGGCGAGTCTAGAATGTAATCGACTGTTTTGCTTTGATTGCGTGGCTTGATCTCGCTATTGTCTACATTGCACTTGAACATTAACCCTGACAAGAAAGCTATCAAACTTTATATTCGCCAACTTGAATTAAACTTGTCTTACAGTAAGTATTCAATCAACAGTGTTTAAGTGAAGTGGGGGATCTGGCAATTTCAAAGAATGAAAATTAATATAAAATTGAAAAAGTTTGTAATAAATACCTCAATAACACCAGTATGGTTAGGTCTTAGATCCTTAAAGTGTAATATGATAGTAATCACTTAATCAGCAATGAGTCAAATGTAAGAAAATATGAAACTATATGAGGTTTGACATTTATAATTCAAGAAACACCTTACTTTCAAGATTTCAAGTTTTACTTTATTAAATTCGGTGAAAACACTATAAGAAGATAAGTGAACTTAATGATGCACTTGCAAGTTCGGTTTTATTTTCAGAAACCAACCTTTCTACTTGAAAACATTTTTATTGACATCTCGAAGTCTTTCTTTCATACGAAACTGAACGCCTACAAGTCTTAAGTCTTTGCTTATGAGCTTTTACTTTTATGCTGCTAATACTACGATCTGTATATAATCGGGTTAAGTTTTTTTTTCAGTCTTGTTTCTGATAAATAGTTAACTCAGATCTGATTAAGTAGCTTGGAAGATTGCCTTCCACAATTTTTAAAAACAAAGTGTAAAAATGAATGAACTGATAGTAGTACAACTAGATACTTTTAAACAGCATTAAATACATCAAAAGTCTTAACTAAAAAGTGTAAAGCATCTTCATACAAAAATTATCGGATTAGAGGTTTATTATGGGTTAAAGAATTAAAATTATGTCTTCCAAGATAATAATTTGCGGATGGAGTAAAAAAAAACTTTGCTGATGCGTTCACAAAGCATTAAGTAGGTACCATAAATAAATACTAAATTGTAGTATGAGCAAGAAAAATAAAAAACACAAAATCACTTTTTAATTCTCCGTCTTTAATCAAATATCTTGAGTATGACATCAAAAGATGAAATTATTTTAATGTAATTTGCAGATTATATAATTAAGTTATAAGAAACCAGGTATCAAATTAATTAAGGTGGGCTTTAATTCATTTTTTTTATTCTGCCCACAAGAATTTGTCTCTGCAGGATATAATTAAGAGTAAATTTGTACACACCAGCATTCCACAGATGTTACTCAGGTGTGTTTTTGTACACCACGTGTGCTGTGACGACTTCCGCTCTTTGTTTTGTACTCGTTCAGTTTTTATGTACACCATTTTGTGGTAAATACTTTCTGACACGTGTATAATGAATTCATTACCGCACGAATCTAGCAGGGAAAGAGTCGTGGGGTCAAGTAATGTATTTTGCGAAAGCTTGCAAACGAACGCCATGGAAGCTGTCACGAGTAATTTTAATTCGCCGAGAAGTGGTAAACATTAGTTTGTCGGCCCTTTAGGCACGAATACAAGGCATCACTTAGCGTTATTAAAATATCACTTTTCGTGTCAGAATCCGTTGGTACGAGAGGAAGATGAAACATAAAGAAACGCGTTCGCCGATGCGGATGCCTTGCACGTCGTCGCTGAATGGTCTGACGAGACTTCACGAGACAATCACCAGGGAAATCTCAATTCGTTCCATTGTATCCGATGTCTGATTTTAAAGCGCGTAGGTACGCATTTATTACAGTTCTCTTTGGGTTTTGCGCTTCTCGAAGTGGAAGTTGGAATCGCGATTTACAACTGTATAACGAATGCTCCGGGGGTGCATTATTAATGTCCCCGAAGACCAAGTTGACGCGAATCCGTGCCAATCAACGGGAAATGGTCGCGGCTTCACTGGACTTGCGGTCACAGCTCCGAGCTTTCGGGATGAGTTACAGGTCCCTTATGGTGAAGTTCTCCTACTGGACCAAAACCGCACTCGTCTCGAAGGGATTTCACAGTGGTCACTCTCTCCAGTTCACCTGATCTCCAATTTATATCATGATTTACTACCACTTCACTTTCAAATTTGCTAATCTTTTAGTTTTTATTATTCAGTAGGAGTTTGTTCTGTTTTCTTTCAGATCTCGATTTCTTTTCTAAATTCGATTTGAAGGATAGACACATTTGTCATAGTTTGAAAAAGTTCTAACTTTTGTAAAATTACATTTTCATATTTGATTTTGGAAAGACATTTAATAACAGTGGAATATTTTACTGTTCTTTATGTAAAGGCAATTAAGAAAATATCGATTCTATCTCTTTCTTAAAACGAAAATTTTGTTTCTTTTTTTGATGACCTTTTATCTCAAATGAGGGGGCTTCAAAAGTTACGATTCAACTGTTTTAATTTTGACTGTCTGACATTATCTTAGATTTTAGAATTAGAATACAAGGCAGTTGGTATAAACGTAACGTTACACTTTTCCGACAAGGATCGTTTAAGGCAAACACAAGGGAATATCTATTAGTAAAATAGCTCCATCCTATGCTCAATAGTTCGAACATGTTTCCATTTACATGGTTGCTGTACTTATTTCCTTTTGCTTTCTCAGACTATTATCTTACTTTCAAAACTTCTGGCGTTTGTAATGTTTTGAGGATTTCAAAGTACCTAGTAGAATTCTACAAAATGTATTAAGTCAAAATCATCAAAGGCTTTGAGTATAGCATGCAAATAGTAATCGGATCGAGATCGGAAGGTTTTGAACTAAATTCCTTGATATACTGATGTTAATAATTATAATTTCGTTCTTTTTTATTCAGTAATTCACATTTTTGATTTTTAGACTATGATTTTCCCGTACAATACATCAAGAACCCCCCCCCCCCAAATAATAACAGAGACTTAACTGATCAAGTTAACAACTTTGGGCTGAAAGAGTTAACATTTTGATAACTAATCAGGCTTCTTAGCACGAACTATGAATTTGTCTCGCAAATTTGAGTTTAGCTAATCAGCAAGTCAAATATCCTGTGAGTGGGGATTTGCGGTTGGAATACTGTCCCCACTCAAATTCTACATGGTAGGCTACGGCCATAAAATTCTATCCAAAGGAAATCCACTATAGACGCAGAAAATACTGTATAGAAGAGGTCTGTCTAATGCAACCATTTTGTTTGGGTTACGATAAAGTAAAACCAATTCCTAATCAGAAGTTTGTTGAAAGGAACAAGTGTCCTTCAGACACCTTCATGGAAAAGAAAAAGGGTCTTCTTAACGTCTATGGATAAAAACTGAATGTGGGAAGATACAAAAATGAAAAGTTCTAGTGCTAATAGATCTACTATATCTTATCAATTATTTGGCCAGTACAGAAAATCAAAGAGCAACCATCGGAAAAGTGTCCTATTACGAAAGACAAACACATACAAAACTAGTAAGGGGATTTTTGGAATTTTTATTATGATCTGCTAAAGGACAACACTTCTTACAAGTTTTTCCAAAACTTGGACTGCATTTATCAGGTATTTCTCTTCTTTTTGGGAAAAGTTAGGTTTGAAAGAAGTTTCAGCAAACAAGTATTAATTGGGTTAGAATGGCATTACTGTCTTCATAATGATGAGTATGATCATAATCTTGACCAAGATTGGTTGGCCGTTTGATTCTCTAAGACCTGTCGTACTTAATATTTCTGCTTTTCAAAAAGTGGAAAGATAAAATTTAATATGGGTGACGAGTTATTCTCAGAAAAAGCAAACAGTATAAATATAGTATCCTTTGATATATCATGTAATGCAAGAAGATGAAAATTGTGTGCGCAAAAATTTGGTTTATGTCTAAATTGTCTGCGTCCAGACTAGTATAAAGAGGACTTTGAAAAAACTCGAAAAGGTGAGCAGAGAGTGTTAAAAAGAGATATCTTCTTTAATATTCAGTACCAAATAATGAATATGAGTATAAATAAATGCAAAGACTACCCATCTCGGTATAATTAATCGATTGGTTAGGTGAATTAAATAAATGAATTAGGTCGGGATCCAGTTCTAACTTTCTATTCCCAATTGTGACTATAGCAAGTTGCTTAATTTGCACGTTCTTGGGCCGGTCCTGATCGTGTAGAATTTACGACATTTGTATTCGGTAATTTTGATGCATTTTTTTAATTTCAGTGTAAGTATGCAACAAACCCAGCAGCTTCGGTTATAATACGTTATTTAATAACTGAAAGGCAGAAACAAAGGAATCTCATACCAGATATAAAGATGCCCTGTGACCCTGATGAGCTGTTAGTTTATCTCATCACCTTGGAGAGCACTACAATTCACTAATTATCAGTGGGGATGAAAGAAGACTATTTCTAAAGCAGATAAGAGCATGGAAATTGAATCCATAACCAACCAAAGAAGAAACGTCTAGTCTCAAAAGTAATAGCAAGAAGTGTTAGTAGTTCAAGATCACTTGCTGTAGATCAAGAATCAAACAAGGTGAGAAGAAGGAAATCCTAGATTAAAAGACGCACCAGATTGGAAATCAGGAACAAAAAAGAAAACATCGGTAACAAAAGAAGTAGCCAAAGGTCCTAGTTGTCCAGAGAGGGAGAAATCAGAAAAAAGACATGAAAAAAAGAAGAGAAACCTGTGTCAAAAGAAAAAGTACATGACTACTAGCAGAAAATCAAGAAAAACACGTTTGATTCCATCATGTAGCAAAAAGACCTAAATTTAAGAACTAAAACATTGTGAGCTCACCAATCTTTTGAAAGAAACGCATCAAGCATCAGGTGCTCACGTAAGGAGTTGTGTCAAACAGATGTACTTTCAAGGAACATCCACCATTTATGAGATAAAGAAAATGAAGGGTGACGATGCATGCTTCTTTGCAGCAATAGTTGATCAGTTACATGAGAATCAGACCTTCCTAGTCCTAGACGACAGAGTTTTCTAAGGCGCCTTCGTGTGGTGCGTGGTACATTTGTCGTCAGTTTTGGTTGTCTTATTCGCCACTATGCAGCATGGTAAGTTGTTTCATTTACACGTTCTTGTGCCGGCCCTGAACGCACTTGTTTAACTATTGAAAATTCTTTGAACCAAAAAAGATTCGATATAATAGAACGATACATTCTGCAGATTAGTAAAATCGGAACTTTTGATTGATGTATTCACGAAATAAGTCTGCAAGCTAAAATACAAATTAGAGAATCTCTGTCAAAATCTTTACTTTAATGGTTTAGACACATATCAGGAGGTGGTTTTACAAGCTGTAATGAAATATTTGGACAAGGTATAAAACGAAATGAAAGAAGATAAATAAGAAACGTATTTGTGAATCAGTTAAAACGAACTTTGGAAAAGTTGTGTTTACGTATGTTCGAGAACTAGCAAATCTTCTCACAATAGCTTTGTGGATTTCGTTCCAAAATATTTATTGAAAAAAAAAATTCGAATAAAACTTCTAGCAGTTTAGAATGCTGCGTGCTCCATGTCTAGCTTTACGTGGTAGAAATAGAAAACTCTTAACTAACCCTTACATGAACCCAGGTATCCGGGCAGCATTTCGCTGTGTATATGACTCATCATTCCCGGGTGTCTTGTACGTAGTACATTAACCTCAAATCGTATACTGTATATTGTGGCTCTATCCTGGATCAAATCCTGTAAACAAACATCTCAGAACGTAACGAGATTTTATTAGAAATGGAAGAAAGTATTTAGGATGTTGTTTTCTCAGATTTACTTGTTGCGTGTTATGTAATTGGTTAGGTTAATTATTTTCTTAATAAGCATAATCTTAAATTCCATTTCATAGCATATTTTAAATTGTTGTATATCACGCTGTATAATACAATTAAAAAATAATAGATTTCAGAGGTCAATAATGGGGTTACAAATAATCAAAAATTCCCTTCACCGCCTTTGTCGGCAACTCGTTTTTAAAATTAAAAATTAAAATTAGAGGTTATAGTACTTTACCAAAATGGTTAATTTTATGTGAGAATCACGTTTTCAATACTAACGAAGATTAAAGCCATGAATATAAATTTCGGTAATTGTAAACAAAGCAAGAATAAATTTTAATAAGCCATAAGGAAAAGGAAAACATCACATGGTCGGAAGTGCGCGCATGGTATACCTACTAAGCGCTCGTGAAAAGTAGTAATTTATACATTTTATATTTTGGGTTTCTGGCAAATCGAATCAATTGTTCAAATTCGGACCACATAAAATACTTCCTTTGGGAGTTTAATGTGACATTTGATGTTCCTAAAAATAGAAAACAAATTCAGAATGTGAGTTAGATTTGTGTCGAAAACAATTCCGTTTGGGCTGTTTGTTGCAGAAAATATGTAACAACTTTAACCTAATAACTTAATGACAGAAATGGGTCTTAAAAACTTTCTTATGTTGTCAAGGGATAAGGCTATAAAAGAAACTTTTCACTGTGGAAATTTAGTAATAAAACATGAAATCGCTTGACAAGTTTTAATGCGGGTGTTAATTAAACGGTTTACTTGTGAACACCACACCCCTGTTTTCCATAACCAATTTTATCTGAAATGAAAATCAATAAACAAACTAAATTTGATAAAATCAAATCTGGTAACAATTAAGCTTCCATTTGCGTCCTTAATACATTTATGCAATTTCCACCGCACGTAATGACCATGCATGTTACTTATCAACCGCAATCCATCAAAATTAAAACTCCAGTTTAAGTCCCATACATTGTAACAATTAGCGGACTGTACAATTACCTCGATTAAATTAAAACGGAGAGGGTATATTAAAACGATACGGTAGTAACAGTAAAAGCATTAAAAGGAAGAAATTCTTAGACGTATATTACTGGGCTGTTACGGCCGGCTGTTACAATTGTGTTTACGAAGTGTGGAGAATTTCATTAAAGTACACATGTATATTAGAGGGTATGAGCGCGAGCGAAGAGAAGGGGGGGCTGTTAGAGTTGGAATACTGTTATTAGTTTTGTGACGCCATTTCGAGGGGTCCGGGTGGACAACAAATTGGCTGAAATTATCCTCCTGACTAGCCAACGGACGGCCATCCAGGCCGCAGCATCGGCTGAACGCCCATTATAAAGTTACCGGTCACTTGTGCTAGACATTTTATAGTGCACAGCACACATTTTATTAATTAAAGCGCAAAAGGTCGGCATTTTGTAGTTCAGGTTTTAGTTTCTCAACTCTAATTCAATTCGCCTTCCTATTATCTCCCTTACTAAATCGATTATACCCACGCTGTTTTTGTTTTAGCGATTAATTAAAGACTTTGGCTCGAACACTTTCGTTTCTTACTTTTAGTCAAACCTTCAAGAGGAAGTAATGGAAAGACGATATATAAAGTGGGGAAAAAATGTTAGAAGAAGGTCATTTTTAACATGAAGATAGGCGACTGCGATCAAATGAAGTTGACATGTTTTCAAGGAAGTGGACAAAAACTTGTTTAGTAAAAAAAGGAAAAGAAGTAGCTCAGGGGAGCAGTAGAACAACGCGTTCAACTCAAATCCGAGGGGTAAATCAGTCGTAAAGTTCCTTATGCAGTGCTTGAGGATTTTAAGTAAATTCTTAAAATGTTCAAATTTTCATTTTAAAATCCTAAACAAGTACGCAAAATGTGCTCTGGGAAAAATTCAAATTTTTAGAAAAATGTGTTGCAACAAATCGTTTTTACATCTTTCACTCTGTTTTAGCTTTTGATACTGAAAAATTAAAGTTTTGGCAAGTAGTTAATTATAGGTAAGCAATTGTAATTTGAGAATTAACTATTTGCTGAATAATTTTTCCAATTTTCGTATGGCATCTTACTAGTAAATAGCCTAATAATCAGAGAAGAGTTACGTAATGATCTGGAAAACTGAAAGTATAATAAAGGTCGAATAGCCTGTAATAAAAACGAATAAAGAGTAAGAGGGTTTTATGAAGTTTTTTGCAGCTGCTTAGAATGCAAATAGTGATGATAAGTGAGTTTCCTTGATTGATCGAATATAATTTGGGCCTTACTAAAAGTGATGATGACAATTTACCTGTAAAATGATTGAATGGCTCAAGAGTTCAACATTTTGAATAATAGTGGTAAAAATTGTAGTAATCAAGCTCCTAGAGGCACCAATATATTTATTGTGCAATTTTACGTACATCAAATGCACTTGAAAAACATATGAAGATGCAGACAACACTTTGTAAGGCAAGAAAAAGAAACACAAACAGAAAAAATTTCCTGGTAAAAACTGCAGTACAGCAGATCGATAAATAGATCGATAGAAACGCTACTTTCTAGAATGAGTCTTTTTTCCACATAAAAAAGTGACTTCTAGTGACTTTTCTAAAATAGAGATAAAAAATGATTTAAGCGGCCCCTAATATATGATCATTAATCTGTCTTATAACGTCTGATACTGTTAGCACTATTTCGGAGTGAATGCCCCAAATCGCTATCAGTGAACAGAAGTGCTGCTTTTAAGAGTTTCTTTGCATTGTTTTTACCTAGACAAATTCGAGTTCGGTTTCACAAGCACTTGTCTGGAGGGATACATAGAGGTTCTTCAGAGATATCGAAACGTTGTTTGATGGAATTCCTAACAGTGATCCTGCATACAGGGGCTAACAAAACAAATTTCCTTTGTATGCAGTTTGGCTGCTAAAGGGGGTCGAAGTTTGAACTTGGAAACTCTATACCGAAAGAATCAAAGGAGATAAATTACAATTTTGGTTGAGTTCATGGGAAAAGCTAAACAAGAAAACAAAATGACAGTAATCAGGAAAAATTCCTTGAAATTGTTCAAATGACTAAATGCCACTGCGTCTTGTTAGCAAGATCGGGAATTTTTTGTAGTTTTTTTTACAAATTTTCGCGAAGCAAATTTAGCTGCGACTTTACTCCTGCAGAAGAAGGAGATCTCAATGCAATAATTGCAAAAACTAGAAAAAAAAAGTTGAAATATCTACAAGTAAGAACGTTGCTCATGCGAATATGTATCACTCTGTATGTAAAAAAAACCCGTTTACAATTCTAAATTCCACTTGGACAATAAACAACAAAACGAATACATACATTCAAGTTCAACCCTCTTTAATCTTAAATTACACACCTTGTTAGCTTGTCAGGTTAGTAGTTCATCCAAACGCAATAAACGGCTTATCAAAATGTCTACAATATTCAGTCAGTAGTCAACATCATATAACGTAAAGGAGTTTTCCCCATTTGAATTTTATCAAATTTCAATACAATTGCTAGTTTCATTTTTCTTCAAACAACAAAACAAAAAAAAAAAAGCAAAAAACGCGCAAGATTAATTTAGAACGTAAATAAAGAAAAACAAGAACTCAATATATCCTCCTATTTTTAGTTTAAATAAAAAGCTGTAATCTCACGTAAATACCTTGTCTACTAACTAATTTGGTTTATTGTAACGTGCACGTTGCTCTAGATCGCGTGTTAGGTGTAGTTTGTCTAAAAGTAGCTACCATGAACTAACAAATAATAATATCTCTTTAGGCAAAGGACATCAAAAACAATTACTATGAACGAAAATAGTATCAGGAAATTATAAGTTGCTTTTTAATGTTTCAAAATGTTGTAGTGTGTGACGTAGAATTTGCACAATTAAATTTAATAATACCTAAGCAAATAATTATTAAAAGTATACTTGTATTTTCAATTTATTATTATAAAATATCTGCAAATGGCATATAATAATTTGATTATTTAAAACATGACATATAGGTGTTTACGATGAAATTTACAGTGCTGAATGACAACAACATTAATTAATGATCAATAGCGTTGTACGCACTTTCCATTAATTATTTTTTTCATCTACGAGAGTTGTATAATTTAAAAGCTAATTGTTGTCTAGTGTTTAGTAATCTCTAATTTATATTATAAATAAGAGAATGAATTACATACATCAATTCTTGTTAATTGTGTTTTGCATTCCTTTTTCATTTTGTAAGCATCAATGATTGATGTGCATACCGAGATGCATACATTTGAAATATTACTGGAAATCTAACCTTGATGGTTTGTACCACGGGGCGCAGCGCCGTTTAGAAATAAAGTCACCACAGATGCGTTAATTACCTGGACATAGAAAAAGTCTTGTTGTCAAGTATATGTTGGCATCCAACATACGAACTACAATTACCATCTACTTTACGTTTTTACAATCAGATTACCAGTAGTACAGAAGGAAATCAAGACAGTTAGCGACGAGGATAGGATTCAGGATGAATTCAACAACAAATTAGTATCTAAAACCCAATCAAAGACTACGTACGCTGAAAAATACGTTAAATATTTCCATATAGGTAAATTACGAGTATTAATTGTTAAGTAATTAAGTATTGTACGGTAATATAAATACGCTTTCCGAAACAAAAGATTCTGATTTAATTCTATTCAATAGCACGGCAGTCGTAAGGTAACACATAAAAAGAACTCGACTCGAAAAAAAACTTAAAAAAAGAAAATCTTACAAGAGATTCAAGTTTTATTATACATAAAATTTTTAAATGTCAAAATACTTCTCCATGATAAAAATAACAAAGATTTTCTGAATACTTCTTCCAGAAAATCTAACAATACCTCTCATTTTACATTATGGTCCGTTATTTTTAATTATCTTTTAGTTCCTTTTTTTTATAGTTAAAATTTGTTATTCCCACGCTAAAATCTTTAACTGCCATTCAATTAGCATTTTTAATTAAAGTAAATAATTTATAAGCTGCTTAAGTTTGTATGATGGAAGTTGACTGAAGAAAACTGCGGGTATTATTTATCATATCAAATTAAAATTTTTAGTAATTATGTTGGTAGGTATTTGATGACTTTAAGTAATTATAATTTTGTTTATGGACTTTTAAGCTAATCCAAATAAAATATCTCCGAATGAAGAGTTACGAATACACTTCTTAATTATTAATTATATTTAAATGATTTGCTCACGAATTAATTAATTAGCTGATTAAATATAGCGTTTTTTAGGACAATTCCTATAATCTCCTATTGTGTTCCGCCGTTCATATTATGAAGTTTTATTTAATTATTCTTTTTATAAATTTTCACGAAGCTATTTTTCATTTTAGGCATTTGAAGGATCTGTAGTTGTTGTATTCAGAAAACAAAATTCAAGGATGTTTCTGATTTTCTTTATTATTATATTCGACCAAAAAATATTTTCAATAGTGGCCTAAAATGGAAATCTAAAATTAGACGCAATTCTATATTTTCTTTTTCAACAATATTTCTTCCCAATTACTTTGTATAATGCTAACTGTTGCACTTTTTTTAATGGGTACACAGCAATTCATCTTGTGAACTAAACAAAAATGAATCAAGTCTTCCACCATTTAGAACAAAAAGTCTTTTCTCTTCCGAAACACTGACACTTATGCGACTTGGTAACGATTCCTTAGCCTTGTTCTCATGTTTGATCTTTTGCTTCCTGAGCAGAATTCTGGCAAAAACTAGAATTAGTATAGGTAACTTTTATTTTATTCATCTAACCCCTTTGGTGAATTTCGCTATATTTTTGTAATTCTCAAGAACTTAATTATAATTACAAATACGAGAAACCACACTTACACAGAAATGATAAAAAATTTTTGACATATGGTTTTTCAGTATCGACATATTATCTTAGTAATTGTATCACTTTCTGGTTTGTGTCAAGTAAAGAATCTTGTAAATACATTGATGAAATCAGAATTTGAATGTGAAACCAATTTGGACTTATTAAGAAACCTCCTGGGATAATATTTATTGACCTTTTATCACAGTACAACGCAAACGAATTTGGATTGGGCAAAACTGATTGCATGGATGCCATTTTCCATATTTTTTTTCCATTTTTGAAAATTCAGTTGTGAACTATTACTATACTCATACACTCATAAACGAGAAGTTACCCAGGAAGGTAAAAGTTGCAAGAGGACCTTACGAATATCAGGCAAAAAATTCTTCTGAGGTAAAGATTTAAAAATGTTGAATGATCGTGACTTTCGTTACGAAGACTTTTTTAAATTGACTGTTGTCAACTTGAGAAATGTAAAAACGTACCATGCAGATGAATGTACAGAGAAGAATATGAAACATGAGCATACCTAGCAGTATGTACGAAAGTAGAAAACATTCATAGCTGAAACCAGGCAACGGAAAACAACTACAGAGCTGGAAGTATCTTTGAACTTTGTCGACGCTAGCTTGAACAGGTGCACAAGACAAAATGAAGTCTCTGGTCCTAAATATGATTTATTCAAAAACTGCTAGAGATTTGCTTTGAAAGCTTGAATCATAGATTTAGAGACATTCAAAGTTTCAAAAATCTAAACCAAAAAACAAACTCGTTAGGATTCAGATCAAGAGTTGTAAACTATACCGTTGCGAAAACAGTGAAGCACGTCGTCAGAACCAATCAGAAGGATACGGAAAGCTGTAATATCGTCAAATCTTGGGATCTATTGTCAGCTCTAGCAAAGGTGGATCACAGCTGTTGTTCGCCTATTTCCTGCCATATTTACATAATTGAGAGCTATTACCCCGTTTTTATTGGAAACAAAGACCGGCTCAAATAATGTCAGCGCCTTTAAGCAAAGATTGTTTTTGCGCCTCCACAGTCGCTCATACACCTCTCGAGCTCCAAACCAAACGTGTGGTTCCTTACTCGGACTTCAAAAAATGACATGGTGGATATTCTTGTGAAATACTGGTTGCATGGGAACCCTACTTTTGCAGGTTGCGCCCAAGACGCTTAAAGTCTTGAACCAGCCCAATTGGCAACATTAGTATTCTTGCCGTTATTAGAAGTTCCAGGCAAAATCATTAAATTCCCCAACTTCTATTTTTATTTGCTTAATTTCATGACATTTCCATGACCTGTTTTCTAGTAAACCCTTTCCAAGGTCGAATCAAGGTAAGCTTTGCTTTGGTATCCTCAGTGATTCAAAATGTATGATGTGCACATAAGCTATGCAAACAAAAGGGATGCTACAAATACCTAAAAGTTCATGATGATTTATTATATTCAAGATCAAAGGTTTTATTACTTCAATATGTTAATACTCTTTATTGTTTTATCAAAAAGCTTAAGACTAATTAATAGGTTTACAATATAATCTGCATGATGCAAGGCTTCCAACGTAGTGTAACTTTGAATCTGTACTGATAAGGTTTTTGAGTGGTATTTAGGAGAAAAGTGATAGTAACAGTATAAAGTCCAGATGAATTTACCAACCTGACACTTTCATGAAGAGCTAAAATATTAAAATTTACTAAATTGCCCTTTTTGTATAGCAGATATGTTCGTTCATTGGCCTCAACAAAACTCTTATAAAGAGTTTTCCCACCCATCTCTGCTGTTCTGGTACGGCCTTTGTAGAACCAAACTGGTCGACATGGCCAATCATTAAGTTATGGACAAATTGTAAAAGTTTCAATTCATTACTGTCTGTATCATTCCAGAATGGGCATACACATTTTCCTTTTTCCTCCTTGCTGTGGTCTCAGTCAAATATCTTTTAGTCTATGGCGTCTCTGCTTGTCTTAGAAACTAAGATCATGCAAGAAAAAAGGTCCAGTTTTCTATTTTGTGGCTAAAGAATGAAGTCGCAGTATTCTGATTATTTTATTTCTTATTGGAAATTGGAGACAGCATCAAACTCTCTTTGAATACAGGGGATAATTAAGTATTACAGTTTGCTTCTGATAAAAAACCGAAGTAACGTAGTATCCTGACCACCTGGTCAAATAGAGATGTCATGCATTAAACAGAGACCAAGTTGTAAAGTGACTGCATAAATAAAGGAAAAGGCAGAAAACTTGCCGAGCAAGCTAGTTCTTTTTTGCTGAACGATGGCAAGACAATTGGAATAATGAGCAAATTTTGGCTTGATAACGTTATTATCATAATAATAATCTGACGATTACAGTAGTCAAGTTTCACCTAAGCTGAATTTTTATGCTTTTTTGAAATTTTGATTTTCTCCAGCAAATTGTTCAGTTTCTTATATCCAAAGTACTCAATCTTTAATGTCTAAATTCTTAAATTTCTTCAGAATTTTTTTTAACTCTTAACTTTCATAGTTTTGCATTATCACTTCAAATATAATTGACTGTTCACCATCTTTAATCTATAAAACCATTAAGGACAACGTTTTTCTTTTTAATTGATGATTTAAGTGTCTCGACTGCTAAGATCTTTGACGTTATACAGTAGTAAATAACATATTTTGTGATACTCTGATAACATAAGAAATAATAGAGTAATAAATTAGGAATAGAATGCCTGAATATGTATTCTAAGTAAATAAAACAATTTTCATCTGCTTTCGTGGCCAACATTTCATTGCAATCAGTTGATTAAAGAGTATTATAGTTAGGGAAAGGATTACATAATCATTTTAGCAGACGAGATACTTTTCAGTGCGATGTTGACTAAATCAAGTCTCTATAAAGTTTGTGTAGTTCTTGGAAATTTTAAGATTTACTCTAAAACTTCTGAGTGAGCTGAAATATCTTCATGTAAAAGTTTTTACCTTCTCTGTAAGTAAATACAAGTAAATGTATTAACTTCAATAATCTTAAGTATTATATTACGTATTCTATGTGTGTAGAATACAAATCGTTTCTAATTGCTCTTGAGTGTTTTGCAATTCAAATTTATAAATTACTTGGATATGTTAATTAAATATTTCCAAGAAATGATTTTTAATTTCCCTTTAATGATCCCTCTATTTTTCAATTGAAATGGGTTTCCTTTGCTGAATGTAAAAAACAAATATTCAAAAAATAATTAAAATGGCATCAGAGTCGATATGTAACCTGTACTGCACGCTTCACTCATCGCTGGTCAACAACTTGTAAATGAATTATAACATCAGGGGTGCAATATCTGTATCTGACAGACGTGTGTAAGTAATAATGCAGGTTAAAATTGAACAATTTTATTCGCAATAGTGAGTTTGTTCATTTCGACTACTTTTATTTGCAGCCGCGATCGTTCGATTTATTGCATTTTCCGTCCGATGTAGAAATTCCGGGGCATAAAAGCCCCCCGAAATGTGTTATGTTTATGCAAATGTAGTTCTTTTTGGCGAGAAGGGGCTGCGGCTGCGTCCGCGCATCTGCACGTCGCGTCCCCATCTATCATCACTATCTGCCTCTTTTCGCAAGCCCGGAGGTTACATTTCCCAGACACACTTCCCCCGGCTTCCTCAATCTTCACTACCCGAATCTTTTAGTTTTTACCGTTTTTCGCTTTATCTCAGTTTCTATTCGCCGTATCAAACTTTTTATACGTGTTTCCCGAAGACATAGCAATCGTCATCGTCAAATAATTCTTTGGAAAAAAGAAATTCCGCGACCTATCGGACAATTTATCTCGTTGTTTTCGAACAACTTTGTCGATCTACTAATTCACCTCTTAAATAAAAGCAAAAAATAAAAGTTTTACTGGAAAAAAGCTCTGCATCACGATCGACGTGGCTGCTGCACACACATACGTACACACATGCGGGGTTTGTTTTCGTTTCCGCCGACGCTTTTACTACGTTATTCTTTTGTTTTATTTTTGATTATCCTTAAATTTTTAACAGCCACCAGCAGCAACCAGCCGTATAATTTCAAATGCACCCACGCTCACCTATCCACATTTATCTGTTTTTTGTTTTTATTTTCCTAATCATGTGTTCTACATCCCACGTATTTATATTAGATGTAATTTAATAACGGTTTGAATAGTTTAGTGGGCCTTATTATTACAATATTAAATTTTACCTTTCGAGTTTATGATACTGCGTAAAATAATACACAACTATCTGCTGTACCTCTTAAGAGCCTATCGTCGAGTTTATTAGCTTCAAGCTTTATTATATTATAAACATGTAGCTTTGACTGTAAATTACTACTTAGTTGGTGGGAATAAAATATTAAATTTTCGTCTAAAGTGCTTTCTAGGCCGTTGATTAAAAATAATAACTTTAATCCTAGCTTAATTTACAATTTTAATAAAAATAGTAAGCCTTGATGAAAAATTGACACATTTTTGTTTCTGATGATCTAATTTATCACAATTAATATAATCTAAAGCTCATGTATGTAAATTGCATGTTTTATAATCTACACATATTAACGTTACTACGTTATTGCCTGTACTATTTATTACAAACTTTTTTTAGCTCATTACCCATAAAAAATCAAATAATAAAGAGTAATACAAGAAAAGCTGAAGTTAATGGAAAATTAATTAGGTCAGTACTATCACAACTACTTGTATTTGTATTGACATATCACTATATTGACCCAGTTTAAACCAAATCCATCACATTAAAGTTTTAACAGCCGAACGAACAAAATAGTTAAAGTAATTATTAATAAATCAGTGGTTTTCCTTTTGGATTATATTTGGCCTTTCATCTGGAAGTTTATTGAGATAGAACACTTCGACGAAGTTTCCCGGGGCCCAAAGGATTTAAGCACATTTAACACATAAATTTCATGAATTTACAAGTCTTGCAAATACATAGCATAGCAGTGTAGTGAAACATAATTTAACATCTTACGATTATGGTTTTCATAAAGTAGAACATACACTCCAAATTTCATATTACCTATTAGAACCGCCCTTCGTTTATTATTCTTGATATTGAATGCGAACGGTTGGTTGAGGGAGAGATCGTTTCCGACATTCACGGAAATTTTCGAATTACATTGACTTCTGAAGGATTTTAATTTTCTGCGCATTAAATTTTATCCTAGAAAAGTTACTGGGTCAATAAGGTGGGTTTTTTGTATTATACAAAATAGGTGGTGTGGAGGAGTTGAAATATTAGACAACTATTTATTTGCCTTGAAATCTTTAGATTAAACTTGAATTCTTTAGCGAATAAAAAATCTAAAAATAAAAACTAAAGCTTAACTTGGCAAAAAAAAGAAAATTCCTCAACGTCAAAGAAAAAGATTTACAAAGGTAGAAATACTTGGTGGGTTTTCTCAACTGTTTGTCCAACGTAATCTTGGGAATTTCAATACAATTCTAACTAGTGTATTTAATGGGAGAATTAAAATATAAAATTGCAGTAGAAATCCTTTTAGTAAAAATGCGACTCAATGTTTACTATATATGATGCGAGGACAGTAAAAATGGATTGACAAGATAAATCCAAACATTAATTATATGGAACGATCTTCTAAAAACCTTCGGCTTGCAAAGAGACAAAAAATTACAGGAATGTAGTCACGTTAATACATAAGAACAGCAATGGTAATGAGATTATTGAGGGACGGCTCTGACTATCGACTTCATAAGTTTCATCTTCTAATAACGACCCTAAAGTCATATTTGCAGCAAAGAGATATCATTGGGTAGACTGAAAATCATGTACACAGTCATCAAACTTTTTTCCAGATGAACCATAGATTCAGTTTTCGAAATTGCCCACATTTTGATTTCATCAGACCCATATCCTGAAAATATTTCTAATTGCTGATTTTGATTAAAAAGAATTATTGTTAAATCTATTATTAGTTACAGCAGGGTTCTTCTGTGACTTGCATCAAATATTATGAGCTATGGCCATTCAAACGAATCTAACGGAAGGGACAATAAATATCAGTATCCGTTCATACTAGTAGTAGCTACCAAAGTACAATTCTTCGGATATTTAATTCTGCTAGTAGTTTCGGAACCTTTTGCAAATCTTGGGATCATTAAATATTAAAATCCAAAATGTCGGAATTTTTTTATACAGCCAAATCATCCGATATGCCATTAATCACCAATAAGAAGTCGAGTAGCTGGACATCATAAGATTGGCAGTAACCATAAATACGGAATAATTGTCGATCGATTTTGGCAATTTTCAATTTAAATGAGCACCCAATTTTCCGCGCTAGCTTCAATTGCTTTAAACGCTTTATAATATTTATTTATAACTCTAACGCTTTTTTTAAATTCGATGGTCAATTTGGCCATTTTCGGGGTACAGCCATACCGGCACTTATGTAGCTAATAGTCCAAGGTATTATAGCCATTTAGGATAGATCAAAGTGATCGAAGCTTTTACCAAAAAATGGAATATATGCGTGTTGAGTCAGTAAATATCATTCATAACCAAAAATCTTCGTCTAGATGCGACTTTTCCTTCCGGAGATATGCCGGAAAAATACTTTTCTCTATTAGTAGCAGTGGGGGTAATGTAGCAAAAGAGAATGGATATCTGTACCTACACAGTCTTCTTTAGAGGCTTCATCGTAACACCTACTCCAATCTGGTAGAGATCAGTGAATATATATTTGGTATTTTTTACGCGGTTTAACATTGACCAAAATCGGCAATCGTATCACTGGTAAACATCCTCTACAAATTCGTAAATCGATGAAAGAATCTATACAATTGGATTTTGGCCATTTTGTGGTGTCTTTAGTAGTCAAACCTTGAAAACTAGAAAGGTGATTTTTACGAAATGTACGACACCAAGAAAAAACAAAACCCTTGTTTTCATTTTGATATCTTTCAAAAATCCAAGTCTAAACGGGTAGACTGCTTGCTGTTCTTATTCCTAGACCCTCAACCCGGAGCTCATGGTCACAGGAAACTTTTGGTTACACAACCACTGTAATGCTCTTGGTGGTTACGCGAAATTTCTGGTTAGCACCATATCAACTTACTAGCCGCTGTAGCTTTAGGCATAAAAACGGCCAAGCAATGTGTGAAAAGTCAGTATGTTATACAGAATGACACTGAAACCATTCAGCAAACTTTTATAAGGAGTTATACTTTACGCAAATGAACGTCGTCGTTTTCTTTGACTTCCTGCTATTCCTCATTGTCTTGCTCAACCTCTTCGCCATCTTTAGCATTTTCAATCATGTAAAATATCAATAAAATTGAATTCATATTCTGTATCATAATCAGACGAATCAACCGAAGTTGCGTTAGGGAAGGCATCGAGGCATCATTGGCCATGACAATTACCACAAAGCGTGTGTCACATAATTGCAAACAACTGTATTTCCGAATCTAATTCTTTGCAATTGTGCGAAAGGTTGCGACGCAGAAAAATAGGACTAGCATGTGCCACAGTTTTCGATGATATCACCCTGCATAGCATTGATTAGATATTACGCCTATTGGAAAAACCATGTGATAAAAACGTGCCCTGACCTCAAAGGTGATGCGGAAACGAATGCATTTTCTTTGCTTCATATCACGAAAACTGTTGGTTGTACGTCGAAACCTTTTGTGTGCAAAATCTTGAGATATTCGCGTAAAAACATTTTTTCGTGACTATTAATCTAAAGGACTTGAGATGCCAGTACGATATCAACTGAGACTAGCCCACTTTTATTTTTTATCCAAGATATTGGGAAATCTGTCAACTGGTTCTAGAGATATAGCGAGAGATCTGATTTTGGCCAACTAGGGTTGGCTTGGAGTTTAATAAAAAGCACTTTTGCAATTGCAGTTTGGAGTCATGATGAAACAGTCTCAGTGTCCTTTTCATGCATAGTTCTGTTTAGTATCGAGTGAAATTAATCATCGTCTGTCTGTGGCTGCTACAGATAGTAATAATAATAGTTTAAGATCGTGTTAGTTTTAAGGATGCTTTAGAGATGAGAAACGAAAGCATTAAGGTGTAGTCATTACATAGAAGCCAACTAGCAAAGTACCATGTGAGGTCTCGTTTGCCAAACAAGGTTGTCATAAATAGATCACTGCACAGTATTAGCCAAGCTGATTAACTATGCAGTTAGTCCCAGTTAGTCAAAAAACAAACAAAAATAACGTATGATAATCAAAGGAGTATTATGACAAAAAGAATGTGGGCTAAAATACTTCTTGGAGCTTTTTCTATGCTATTCTTCAGGTTTCTGTTGTTATCATTTGGTCTTCGATGTTAATTTCAATTTCACTTTTTATCATGGGCTGTAAAAGAACTTGAACACCGAGAAGCCCAAAAAAAATGTGCGGTTCGAAGTTTTGATGAGTTTGTTAGAAGGACTACGAAAGATACTAATTATAGCTATGTTTGAAGTCCACTCTTTGAATCGGGCCAACTGCAAAGTATCCACAACTACAGTTATTAAGACCACAGTATTAAGTGACGCATTCAATCAATACTTGAACGAGTTGAAAAGCCAGAAAGTTGGATTTCAGTTCGCTACTCAAAAGAGTGAATTAGTTTTAAGCAATAGAATAGACACGAAAATTAATTAATAGATAGGAAGGCATTAAAACGAAAATTGAATGAAATTTTCAGTGTCTTATATAGTATAAAAATTAAATTGCAAAATTGACGTGACTAAAAAAATAAAACCAAAAGAGCGGGTATTACAGACATTCTTACGTAAGGAAATTGATGGGCATTATTTTGTTCTTGTTGTTTGAGGTAGGTAACTAAACTTTCGAGGTTTTCCCTTATCTAGTCTTTTTCTTCTTTTCATTAGCTTTTTTTGCACGAAAGTAAAAATAAAATAAAATAAATTATCCGTTTACGGTTTTAGTCGTACACTAAAGCTTCAATCAATTAGGAAGTAAGAAATTTCAACGGCCGGCCATTTGAAAACGTTACTGCTTTGAACTCGTAACTTTTAATGTATTTTACCGCGGAAGCCTTTCCTATTTTTAATTAAACTTTAACTAAATATGACTGAAAGAAGAATTTCTGCAAATGTGAATACTTCTACTTCTATAGATATATTTAAAATTAATGCAATAAATTAGTCCCCGCTTCTTTGATGTGACTTCTTGTGATGTTATTTAACTGGCTGCATCTCATTAAGGTGGCTTGCATTCGTATTTGATATAAGCACGCTATCTGTACGAGCCTACCTAAGAGTGGCACTTGACCTGGCTGAAACCATCCCCTCAACCCCTTCGCACAGACCTGAATCCTTCATCATCTTTTCTTTATTGTCTCTCTTACGTATTTCATCAAGGTTTTATTTACATTTTAAAGTTTTATCAGAGCTTCCTTTTGAGAACAACACAATTTTGAAAACAGGAATGTGTTAAAATTTCACAATTGTATACATTTTGCATTAGTTGGTATTCTTTCAACTGCTATGTATAAAACAGTTTAATCTTGACGGTAATAAATCTGACGGTATTATTATATTTAGCTCAAATATTTTCCACTATTCATTTTTGTAATAAACATACATGAGCTTTGTGTTACATAATCCTGTGGTGGATACTCACGTTTGCCAGAACGAGCTTTTATGTTATTGCGTCATCAATTTTCCAAACAAAATACAGTAACAATATATCATAAAACGGAATGTGACAGTAACAACAAAATTATGCCCATTAAACATTTAAATGGTCTCGTTTCCACAAAATGAAGTAAAAAATCCCGTCGAGCAATTTGTAAATACAAGTAAAAAACTTCTTACGGTAATGAAATTATCTTAACAGGGTTTCCTCTTATAAAATCTTACGAATTATGTTAGAATTGCAAGCTCAGAAAGGCAGGAGCGTGGCGGGATGTGGCGGCGGCATCGTTCCTCCTGCCTCGGCTGCCCGTCATATCATAATTCAGCAAAGAGATATTAATTCGAACAAAGCCCGGGAAAGTTACATGTTTCGTTTAGGAATATTTCTTCATCCTCGCGGAGAGGGAAAACTTAATTACGCTCTTGTAGCCCTTTAATTGCCACAACTAAAATTACAGGCGGCATAGGACGTACGAATTGCGTCTTTGATAATTTGGTGACTCCGTAATGAAGGGTAGGAGGAAGTTTGCGCTTTTAAACAAACACCAAAATTTTAGAACTATTACCACCCCGTTGTTCCGAAACCGCTCGATACAAATTATTGCGTTCCGTTTTTGCCACATCACCGGCGGCAGTCGCTTCGTTCCCTTATTTCACCGGTAAGCACTTAGCTTAAGTTCCGCAACAATTTTTTAATTTTTAAGCTTTTTACGCTTTTACTGTTCTATATTGCTGTTAAGAGGTTTTATGCGAGATTTATTACTAGTTTAAAACAGGCCATAATCAAAGCGGCCAGCTTACTACACGGAAATAATGTTTTATTACACATTATCAACTGTTATAGCGTACATTTTAAACATAACCTTTTAAATTATTTAAAATCCGCGTTTTAGATTAAACGCAATCCTTAAATAACATTTTGTGATGATAATAACAAATCTTTGATAGACATACCGTGACGATAGTCAATATATAATATCAACTAAGCACCGACCCTAAAGGAAGTTCAGTACAGGTAAGTGCAAAACTAGCAATTTTGCTTAGCTATCAGTTAATAAATATTTGTCGATAAGCTGTAGACTCTTTATAAGCACGCAGAGTGAGAAAAACTAAGGCTTCTCAAAATCATTCTTTTCAATTGGTTAGAAATGTAGAACAAACGCCAAAAGTAGTTCTGTTTACCCAACGAAGATAATAAGAAATGCCTGTAACCAAAAAGAAATACTATTTTCAGACTGCATTAATAGATTATTGATCTTTTTTCGCTGCATTAGTTAGCAAAACTACAGGAAAGCATTTCGTCAACTTCGATGACACACGGTAGTTTGATTTCTGGAATAAAGTTGGAACATTTCAAGACATATTTATGTTTATTGACTTTCTAGAGATTATAGGATGGTAGATTTCGAAAACACCATACAGGTAGATCGCAAATTTGCATGTATTGGTAATAGATTGATTGAAAATTGAAATCTAAATTTGTTAGGCTGCATAAGCCAAAGTGCTGGAAAGGCCAAACACGCGTAACTTGAGAATAACTATCAAAATGAGTGAAAAGAAATTAGATAGTAGAGACTGAATGAGCACAAAACATTGTTGGCACTGAACTAGGGTTTTCAAAGGTACCAACAAGATTGACGGTAATGCTACTTTCGGTTGAATCCAAACGAACTTATGAAGCAAAAGACTCCTTGGACTGACAGATGAAACATGGTTTCACACCACATTATCCAAACACAAAAGCGACCAGGATCTTCACCCTTGAAGAAGGTAAATGCAATACTGTCAGCAAACAAGGTTCGGGCCTACGTTTTTCGGAATTCCAAATATTTCATCTTGACGAGTTCTCTTAGACAAAATGAAATGAATAAAACCACAAAATGGTGTCCTTCTGCGTCATTTGCGTGAGCAAATTAACACTAGATGGTTTTGAATTACTGCCACAACCCCAGCTTTCTTCATTCATCCGATTTAGTTTCCTCAGATTTAGAGGCTAAAACAACATTTGGGAAACCAGGGATTTTCAGCTATGGAGGAAGTTCAATAGTTGTGACTGTCTATTTCAAAGACATTAAGCAAACATGCTTAAACAAGTGTGACTCTTTGCCCCCAGCAAACAGATATTTACAGATGTTTTTAGTAACATAACAATATGGAATACCAAAGTGAAGTACTCGTAGATAATCCTCATTATATTTAATGTTTTAGAGTCAAAGTTTCTTTAGTCTCAGAAGGTGGATTTGAATGGATGGGGAGAATAACAATGTCATGATCAGAGTGAAAAGAAAAAGTCAAGGGAAGGCAAAACTGTGTCACCACCAAGCCAGATTTCGTATAACAGTCTTCAGTGTTTATTGTCCAGAACTCGTAATCATGGTGCTGAACCTATACCATACCACGACCTGTCGGAACGTATCTTGTCATCAAAAAAAAAATTTCATCAAAGCAAATGAATTCAGGAACGTCAAACAGCATTATTATGACATAACACCGTGTAATAGACATATTTTGTATGATCTGAATGTGTGATTTAATGTTTCTTGTTTCTACAAAGACTTATTCGATTTACGAGTAGTGTTTTTACTAAAGAACTATACCAATAGTGCACTATCAAGAGATAACCGAAATAGAAATATAAAACTTTGGGTTGAAAAAAAAAATACTAAGGTGAATGCTTTGTAAATTACTATTTTGAGATCATTTTAAAGTAAAAAGTTCTTAGAAATGTGTAATAACTGTAACAAAAATTCGTTCCGCTGTTTTTTCCCAGAAAATTCTCTATTGATTACTATTCTGTTCCTTGCAAAATTCCACGCTACGAATACTTTTCTGAAGTTTAAAACTTAGCAGACTCGAAATTTTATTTTTACCTAACAAATTTAATTATACTCCTTCAACCCTATGGTCTATTGTTATATTCATGTCGAAAACCACCATTTTCAATTTAATTCTTGAATTTTATAGGCGTGGAATTTTTTTCATACAATCGACAGCTGTTGTTACCTGCGAACCCCTTTTTCTTTTTATTTCAAACCGCTTCGTAAAAAAACCGTGATTGAAGATCATTAACTGGAGGGGTAACATGTGTTAACCGCTACAGATTCTACCTAAATTATACAAACAAACTATAATTAAACATATGGGGTCTAGACGCAGGACGTGTGGTATTTAAAATGTTGATATAATTAATTCATAATAAAGATTTATAACAGAACAAGTGCTTTTGAGACTTTTAATGTTTTTTACTCTTTTTGAAATGCTCCAAGCAAAATAGTTAAGAAAATATGTCCAGTAGAGTTTTTAATTAACATGAAAATGTACTTGTAACCTATAAACCTACACAAATATTTCTGCAATTATAATTTCCTCACTTGAATAAATAAATCACAAGTTGCTTGTAACAGAGAGCAGTAGGAAGTTAAAATATGACGACAAACCACAAAAGTGGTTACATGCTTGCTACAGTATACATATTTCTGTATCTTTCATAATAATTTACAATGACCGATGGTGATAAGAGTTTGCATAACTTCCTGTAAAAACATCAGAAAATAGGAATGTATGAACAGTATTAAAACGATCACTAAATTCCGAATAACTTTTTAAAAGGATGAGTCATGTAATAATTTTTTTCTTTTGATATCTGGAAAGCAAGTGTGATTTCATGTCGAGCGGAGAATGCAATTGACAAGCGAAAGATGGATCGCCTAGCAAAAGGAACGCCGATAAACCAACGTCAGTTTATCGATAATGAGACCGTCTTATCATTATGATGACGCACGAAAGCTAAAAGCTTCGTGCTATCACTTTGTGTAGAATTTGGCAGGGATTATTAGATCAATTTAGAGGAATTTACCTAGTTAACTATTACATTGATGCTTCTGACATTTCTTTTCTTTAAGATTTCCTGATGTGTACGTTTATGCTAAAAAATAAAATAAATAAAGCTGCAACTTATGTTTCATAAGGAACTTCTAAAGGATCCACTGTATTTATTTACTATTATATTTCATTTGTTTTTTAGTAAATTACCACTCTTTGCGACCTGAGGTACAAAATTTTCCTAAAGATGAAAAATTCTAACTTATAAACTTTAAAAACAATTTACTTAAAACCCAATTAAGTAGTGAGTGTTCCACAAGGTGTTATGGATGGACCATTATTATATGAAAATAACAATTTACGGTTTAAGTTATATTTTCATGTTAAATAACATTTTTGTATAATTCTGACCCGATTATTAAGTTATATTATGAGTTGACAACTCAAAGATCTTGTCCAGTGATTGCATGTCCTGTAAAATAAGTAACTAGTAGCGTATCCAATAAAATTACTATCAAAAAATGGTGCATTAACTTTGATTGAATTTAAAGAAATATTAAAATAAATGTTATGTAGAAGTATGGATAGAAAAGAATTAGAAAATGGATCAAACATTATTCATCTCCATTATTGGAAAATTCTTTGGGTGTTCAACATATTGAGGATTTCATATTTGTGAGTGGCCAAGAAGCCTCTTTAGCAGTTCTAACAATTATAGATACATACAAGACAGGTCAAATCAGTGCTAATCCAAGAATCAATTGAAATATAGCTAGTCTCGTTGATGACATTTGCTATACCATACTTGATGTGTCTGCTTTCATGTCTTTTATGTTCTGACGCTGCACATTCTTTGATACCGTCTTTAGTGAATTTCTTGTTTTCAGTCTTTAAGGCGAAATTACGAAAATTAAAAGCATGTTCAAAAAAACGGAGGTGGTACAATTTGCCAAAACGATGACAATCCCCAACTGACCTTCACTCGGCAAAATAAAATAGTTCCGACAAAAGATCCAACAAGGAACAGGAGAAAGCTGAAGAGATATAGAAGAACCAAAATAAGAATCATTGGCAATTTCAAAAGATGTAACTATGTATGGCGGAGAAAAAGAAAGCAAACAGGTAGTTGAACTGTATCATGTTTCTGTACCTATTTAGCAAAGGTTAATTTTGGTAATTTGGTATCTTTCCAAAGAAACATATTTTATATTCTTCGCCCTTCTCCTTAGCAAACAAAGTCGATTGCTTAAAGTTTAAGAATGTTTGACCATTTGTATTTAAGGATCATCAAAAATGATAAAATGGGAGCTTGAGCTAAGCATTACAATAATTTTGATAAGAACTTTTTCAGTGAACTTCATGACGAATTTGATACTGAAGAGAGAACTATTTAATTCTATCTGAATAGCTAATTTATTAATGGTCAAAAGTATTTATTTGCTGTTACTATAAGGTACTGGCCTGGCCATGACGCAGAAAAGGAAACAAACAAACAGTAAATATATTTGACCATAGTTCTTTCCATATGTGATTGTAAAGTTGTTCATAAGAAGTAGCTCATTTTACAAGTATTTCTTATCAATATTTATTTCAACCTTACATCTAGGTTAGAAAAAATTTAGGTTACTATGACTTTTCAATTATTAGGACAAAAAATTCAAAATATCTAGACTAGATAAAGAACTTCTTCAATTAGTCTACATATTGTATACAGTGGTAGATCTAGCTAGAAAGATTTTGAAAACACAGTTGGAAAGAACTGGAAAATAGCCACAAACGAAACTATACTATAAACACCTTATATAAATGAACCTAACTTCTGTGTCTGGAAAAACATAAGAAAGCTGATGAAACTGTGTGTTGTCATTTCATCATTAGCTTACTTTATGTAACTACAAATCCAAAGCAATACACATGACAATGAAGAATGTAAGAAAAGTAGAAAAAAAAAGTCCAACTTTGTGGCTCGCCAATCAGTCTGCTGTAGCGAGATAGAAATCTCAACCTCGAGTCGTTACATATTTAAATTCAACTGGGAGGATGACATTAACTAGATAGTGATTTAGATAAAGATGGTAGAACTATTTTTTCTAATATGCCAAATATTACCCAGAAAATTTACAAATCCACTTCCAATACTGTGCATCTTGTAGCTCATAACGATTATGCATACAGAATATGCGATCACAGTCTTCATAGCAATCTATAACTGTCAAAATTAGTCTAAATTGGTTACCAGGTAATGGTGTTCGGTTTGAAAAAGGGGAGTTTCTCGATTGCTCCATTTTTCTGGATTCAGAAATAGGCCCAAAGATGTACAGCTAACCATAGTTTACATCAAAACAATACTAGAATTTTATCTAATTGATAGTCGTCGAGCAGACTCAATAACAATGCGTTTTATTAATAGTCACCAAACTTTCCCAAAATAAAATAAGAATTGCATTGACTTTTGATTTAACAAAAAAGAATAAAATAAACATATTCTTGAGAAACAGCAAAGACTTCCTGTTGGCCAAAATTTACTTAAAGTAAAAACCAAATACATATGTATTATAGTAATACCATAGTAGTAGTACAAAATCAAACTGTTAATGATGTTTTAAACTTACAAGACTAATGTCAGCAGGAAATAAAAATTATAAAGTGTTTAGATTTACCAAATGGTCAATGATGTTAATGATAATAGTTTAAAGAAACTCCTTGATGCAACGGAAAAAATAAAAGGTTGACATTCAGTGTTTTTAAAATTTAAATTACAGATTACTTCCTTCTTGTAACTTCTTGTTTTGGTTCTAATCCATTTCCTATGTAGTAAAACCTACAAATTTACAATTGACCTCCATTGTTTTAATTTAAAATACATTGTCGAAAATTGGAAGTAGAAAAGGCTAGCCGTCTTCTTTCGTCTAAATACATACCGTTACTTCTACATAAATGTGCGTACCGCAGGGGTCTATTAAAGGACCAAATTTGTTAAAACATTTTAATTGGGATGATTCATCCATTTCAATTAAGATTCCAAAAAAAGATTGTAATAATTACACCATTATTATGTAATAAATAACTTATCCTAAAGGTACGGCGCTATTAAAAGTGAAATCGATGTCACAATAGAAATACATCCAGTTTCACCAACAGGTTAACGCCTCATTTAATAAACTACCATATAGAATTCTCTTCACCTTGTATTCAAATCTATGCGTAGGTCTAGAAAACAAGTGCAAATAAATCTTTTGTTTGTAAGAAATATTCTAATAATGTTTACTATAACTAATGAAATAATTAATCTGCATAATAACCTGAAGTTATACCTACTGCAAGTGTAATAACGCCCACGTCTAAATGCAGTTATACCAGAAATTGAACCTTGATTTATATTGGATTTATATGGTGTGCATACAGCAGTGATGCAAATCGTTACAGAATTAACAGTATATCGCCTAGCTAGTATGATTTAGTATAAACACAACGACACTGGCAATTTCCTTTCGAAGTAATTTATACTTTCTAGACTCGAAATCGACTCATTGCTTCTTTGTAATGCTAATTTTGAAATGTCTCTCTTCGAGATTCTCGACAGGAATAACAAATTAATTAAAACTTGAGCTTCGTCGTAAACATTAAAATTAAAGAAATAATTTCCTCTCATTTATAGCATTAAAAGAAATAAAATTCTGTTTCTAACCAAAAACACACATTTTAACTACACGACCGTAAAAGTCTTATGTATTTTTCTTATCTGGCAAGGTAGTCGAGCCTGGAAGGCAACACTAAGCCCACGATTTTATCGACGCCTAAACAGAATGCTATGCCGCAACCTACGCAACACCTTTTACCTTTTATGAATCATTGGGAAGAGAATTTTGAAATAGCATACGCGTACGTCCGTTTCTAATTAATGTTGAATAAGCGAGATCTTTTGTAAAGCCTTAATGCCGACGTCTTGTTAGCTGTAATTGGAGAGAACTTTAATTTGTGTTTTTTCTTTCCAGTTGCGTCAGGATTCTGATACCTTTCTTTCTGGTTTCTTAAATTATATATTTCTGATTTGTGGTTAGTAAAAACATTTCGGAATGTATGAGAAGCGACAACTAAAAACATGAAAACGGAATGACACATGACAAGTTGATTGTTGGTTTTGATAAAAGTGCGTTTGGAATTTTAATCCAGCGTAACATGAAAGCATAGTTCAAACGCATTTTATAGCGGTTGTAATATGGAAATAATAAAAAATGATACTGTTGTCATTAAATTTGTAAATAGAGCTAACGGATTTTGTCGAGGTGAAACTTTGAAACACCAGCTCTATAATTTTAGTTGACAGATAATGGCGTTCAATTTTCAATTTGGAACTATCTAATTTAACAATCCTTTGTGAAAAGAAATCTTATTTATTATTAAATATTATTGATGTTGCAGATAAAACTTAGATAAATTGATTTATAGGAGAAAAAAGATCAAAAGGGAATAAAAGCCTTTTTTCACTAAAAAATGTCAATGGAAAAAAATTGAAAAAACCCTAAAATTTTATATTCTAAGATTTGCATAGTTAAACTAAATCAGTGTCGCAGAGGGATTTACAGCAGGCATGACAAAGCGGAAATGTTAAAATGGAATAGAAAAGATTTAAGACTTGTCAATTTATGGTTACATTCACTTTCGTTCACTGAAAATCGAGAAAAAGTTAGTAAAAAGCGCCACAGAGAAGAAAACTAATTACGAATGCAAACGCTTTCCGGATAGCCACACTTAATTGGTTTTCTTCTCGAAAAAAAAATAATAAATGTGATGAGAATGTAACTTTTACAGCTCCTTAAAAAGTTCTTTTAGATTCTCCATGTAAGATTCAAAGGTATCGCATAATTAATGAATATTTAAAGGTTCAATGGTAAATAGCAAGAATAAAATGGAGAATTAAAGAGATAATGAAGCATTAACATATAGCTTCTATCTCTCTTTAATAGGTCTTCTATATTCCATTATTCGTTATCAAGAAACTTATCATTCTAAAATTAAGGAAACGCAGTTTCAAACATAGCATTTTTCCGGAAACAAACCTATTCTTAACTTGCAGAAGGCTGAAACAAACTACAAGAAAAACAAGATTTACTGCGAAACGCAGAACGTTCTTGGTGTATTCCCACGATACCTTACTCATACTGAACAGTCTGTTGTATGATAGCAAATGAAGATTTAATGTCAAAACAAGCGATCTCTACCGTGTATACTGAACGCCAAATTTAAGATAATCATCATTGAGGTTTCTGTAAATGATCACAGTATCATTTTAACCATGAGCGAAGACTGACAATGCCAAAACTAATACTTGCTTCAAAACTAAGAAAAAGTCTAAATGCAATCATTTTACCTCTCCTCTGAGGTAAGCAGTTATAGGAACTTTGAGGTTCCTCATTGGATAACAATAGAAACTGAGAAAAAGTTAAGTACACACCAAGCGCCACAACACCTAACCTCGCAGAAACAAAAATTGCTAAACGCAAAGCCAACATTAAAATGAAACTAGCCATTGCTCAAGAAGAAAGAAATTTCCAGTTCGAAAATCGTGATTGTTTGTGTACAAAACTGAACAAACTTGCGAATCTGTAAACGGTTTGCTATCCACATCAGACTATCCTAAACAGTTTGTTCAGTTTTGTGTGGTTGGGCGCAGTTCAACACGCTTGGAGTGTCTATAGCTAAAGAGGTATTCAAAATCCCATTTAGAGATCAACTCCTTAGAATATTATCAATAAATATAAATAAGTTAATTAGATCATGATCTGAGAGAAAAGCATTACAATATTACAATTAGAAACATTTGGCAATCTTTTTTGCTTCTTTTGGGCTTTGGACATGTGTACTATTTCCGGTCGTAAGCAATTCCGGATGAGTAAAGTAGACCAAAAAGTAAAACAATATATTTTACAGTTGGGAGAAAGACGTACAAGATTTTATTTTTAGTCAGAACAAAAATCTTCTTCTTACTGATAGTGACCCCAAAATACGGAAAAAAATATTTGAAAGACCAAAATAGTTTTGGGACAACTTTGATATTCATTCTCTGCCATCTTTTCTCTCAAAAATTATTTCCTTATAATATCTCTTACTTGATTATTTTCTCTTCGTGTTTTATCCTTTTTCTTCTTTATTTTTAGTAACTCCTTTTCTTTATTCTATTTGGTTTTCCTGTAATCAGCGTCTTGCCATTCTCTTTTAAAGACAAATATGTAGAGGTCCATATAGAAGAGTGTTCCTCTTGCATTTAGCTCTTTTCACACATACGCAGTATCATTTATGGGAAGGGGGAAGAAAAAAGGTAAACCAAAATTCTGATCAGATTTCTTTGAACAAAATACCTGATTCGAAGCCTTGAGGTACTCTGTAATTTCTTTCGTTGAAACGTATATAGCATAATGATTTAATTAATAAAAATATTTGACGCTTCTCGTGTATATAATGTAAAAATACGCAATTAACATGCCTTTGTGTATTTTACTAGTAACTGATTAATTTTAGAAACTTCTCTATGGTGTAACAACAGATGTACATACAATCTCGGTAATAATAGAATAACCCAATTCTCATTTAGTAAATATACAAAGTAAACTTATCGTCCTCGTAGAGCACGATGGGGATATTATTGTCAATCGTTTCCTATCAATAACGATAACAGCAACCTGTAAAAGGTAGCCTAACATAACTATAGTCAATATAATAAGGGATTCAAACGAGCAAATAAAATCATATTTGTACAACAAACACAACAAAATTAATCACTTCTCTGTGTGTGTATGTTTACATCTAGGAATCAATTTAACACAACAATAGAACAAGGAAACTACAGTGATTAATCAAGGACGAGCCTTAAACAAATCTGTCAGATGCAAGACATGTAGTTCCCACACCGCCATTTCAACAACGCCCCTTTATAAGGCCACTTTTTAATCCGGCTTACATAAAAAATTGTTTCGACAAAACGGCAGCCCTTATATATACGCACAACCGACCCCACGGTTTCCGATTTATGTCGAGTTAAGATTTTTCGACGGCCTTCACGTTTAAAGAGAACTTAATAAATTTTAAAATTCCATTTAAGATTATATTAAGAGTTTATTATTACGTTAATTCTTTTGCATGTGAAGTTTAAATTCGAGAATTGGGCCGCAGACATTTTAATTTAAATTAAAGCTGCCAGAGTTATATTTAACTGTTCATGAATAATATTCTACGACTGTTTTAGGTGAAAATGTCGACGATTTTATAGTTTGCTTCATTGTTATGCTAATACAAACTGCTAAAATATTAAAACCGAAGAGGAGGCCACGTATAGTACATAACTAAATTAAAAAACAGCAGCATTAGCAGTTTTGCATTAACGATCTTTTTCTTAAAGTGTCATCTTTTTGTAACAAGAATATTTTCAGAAGAATACGAGGTGTGTGAGAAAAGTAATGAGACTGGCAACACTGCGGGAGATCTGGTAAAGTTGTGTCTACCGGCCTGTGCTAAACCGGTTTGTTTATCGCTTCCACTTCCTCAGTCCGAGTTACAACTCCGTACAGCTAACACATTATTTTTGACAGCGCCATCAGTAAAGTTGTGTTTTTGTTGTGTGTTACAGAAATGGGGCATCGGAATTTAGAGCAACGTTGTGCAATAAAGTTTTGTGTTAAACTTGGTGAATCCGCGAGTGTGACTTTTGAAAAGTTGAAACAGGTCTATGAGGAACAGTGCTTATGAAGAGCACAAGTTTTCCGCTGGCACAAATCATTTTTGGACGGCCGAGAACACGTTGAAGATGAACCTCGCTCAGGGAGACCTTCAACTTCAAAAACTGACGAAAACGTTGAACGTGTGAGGGCTCTTGTGAGATCAGACCGTCGTTTAACAATAAGGATGATGAGTGAACAGTTAAATTTAAACACTTTCACCGTGCATCAAATTTTGACAGACATCATGACAATGCTCCGTGTCACACAGCAATTTCCATCAGTGAAAACGCATTACTGTTGTTCCTCATCCCCCCTATTCACCTGATTTGAGTCCTTGTGACTTTTTCCTTTTCCCGAAATTGAAACATGTCCTAAAAGGACGTCATTTTGGAACTCTGGAGAACATTCAAACGACTGTGACCGACCAGTTAAAAGCCATACCAGTTGAAGACTTTCAGCGCTGCTACCAAGAGTGGGAACAACGACTCCGCCGGTGTATAGCTGCCCAAGGGAACTACTTTGAAGGGCAACATCGTTGTTTGAAAAAAATAGTACCTTTGGTTAGTATGAAATCAGTCTCATTACTTTTCTCACATACCTCGTATGTTCCTTACAGTTGTCAAAATGGTTTTTGTACACTTTCTAATTATAGTAATCTCTAGGTACTAAAAGAGAATCAATCCTTTCGGAAGTAGATTCGCTTGCATAAAGCAAAAATCTTTAAAAAGTAAATTTCTGCAGCAATTTTACTTAATACGTCTTCGAGTTATCAGATTGTAAAACTCAAAAATGAAGAAGTCGAACTCTTGACTTGGCAAAATGGATGGTCAATGCGTTTCTCAGTTGTCCTAAATGTTTACTAACGCTATATTCGTCATGAATTGTCGTCTATTAGACACTCTGTTGTGTTAACACTTCAAACTAAAACATTCTAACGAAATCAAAAAATTCCTTGACTTCATTTTTCTGCAAATTGGTTCAATTCGGGAAAATCAGGATCAACATTTACTTATTGACAGATACCATGAACCGTATATTTGTTGCCGTCAAAAAATTCTTCTCTTCGATTGCTATTAATGATGTACCAACAATATTATACAGTACAACAGTCACTTTTGCTGATTACACGGCAATCATGACAGTGGGAGATTCTGTGGAAAACGCAACCAGAAAATTGCAATCGGCTGTCAACAAAGTTGCCATCTGGACTAAAAAATGGCGCATTAAACTTAATGAATCCAAATCAACACATACTGATTTCACAAATAAGAAGATTGTACAACAACCAATCTTCATTAATGGCACTCAACTACCCTATGCCAATAGAGCAAAATATCTTGGTATGACACTCGAAGCCAAACTTCGATGGAAGGAACATATCAAGAAAAAGCGCAAAGATCTTAACATCAAGTTTAGAAAAATGTATTGGTTTTTGGACACAACTCTGAGCTATCAACCTACAACAAGGTTATGTTGTATAAGCAAGTGAGTATGGAGTTATGGAATCAAACTTTCGGGATGCTCCAGTAATTCTACTGTCCAGGTGATACAAAGATTTCAAAATAAAATGCTAAAGTGTATTGTGAATGCGCCTTGGTGTATTCATACTTGTGACCTTCACCGTGATTTTGAGATCGAGATGGTCACAGATATCATCAGCAAATTCGCCAGTTCTCATCAAAAGAGGCTACAAAACCACATAAACACAGAAGCGTCCAGACTTCTAAATGTGCGTAACATTACTAGACGACGCAAATGGACAAAACCATTTGAACTTGTTAGACACTAGAACATTTAAATGATTCAGTGAAAAATATCTTAGTCTTAGTTATTGTTAGTATATTAGCTTAGAAAAAAATTAATCGTTAGTTTTGTAAACTAGTTTTAATCGAATTAGGTTCGTATTTTGAGCTGTAACTAAAAAAGGAATTCGATTCCTTTCTAATCCTACCCAATCTTTAAGTCAATCTCCTGCAAATGTTGAACCACGATTATTTTTCCAACTGAAGCTTGTTTTGACAAAATCTAAAATTTATTCAATTTAATTTCCTGATCAATACAAATTGAAGGGAACCCAAGCCTTGTACATCAATAAATGAAAGAACTAAACGCAAAAATGCGACCATTGTGGTTTATTAAAATCAAAATTAATATGAAAGTAAGGTCATAAATGGACAGACTTTCATGTTTAAACAGGTGAGAAAACTTGATTATAATTTATATGAGCATAAGAAACAGATGGGGAAATCAAATAAAGAAATGAAGCGAGTTTGATATCAAAATTTCATGATAGCACACCTAAAAGAAGTTACTCAAATTCTGCTCAAATATAAAAAACTCGAAATATTCACACCCTCAAACTTGATATCCATCTTGTTGATGCTGTCTAAAATTCTTGTATATACTATTCTTAGCTTTTTGTGACTTGTGATGCAAAAACTAAATCTTTTGAAGAAATTACTTTTTTAAAGGTTCATAGTTCAGTCTGTCAAAATGATCGATAGGCCTACACTTTAAGTGTATGGATTTTTTGGAACAGTATTTTCGAAAACATACAAATAAACCGATTAAACATAAACCCATTTGACTAGAATGATTTCCAGATCAAATACTTTTTAATTAAGTTAGATATGGTCTCATCTTTAGGTAGTTCTAAAAGTCATTCGTGCTCCATTATGTTAAATCCCAAAATAAACATTGATATTGATTCAATATTACAATTTCTTGAACGACTGCAAAATAAATTTTATGCTTGGCTACACCTTTATTATATTTACTAAAATAATACAGTATTACTAACGCCTCCATAGTTTCATAATAGATTCAACTCTCTTTATTTAATGTAAAATACAACTGTGTAATGGTCTTAATATTATAAAAACCAAGCACCACTACTAATGCGTTCCTTCCTGGAGAACAAAAGTGGCGTATCATACTTATTTCATCTCGGGCTAAAAAACACTTTTAATAGCTACGGGGTTATGGAGAAGTTAATGATTTTACCCTTGTTATAACAGCTGCAGAATAGCTTAGGGGCGTTTTCGCTTCTCTTGAAAGATGCACTCGTGCCCTCTTACACGATACATATAATTCAAATTATAACGTACATCGTTGGAATTATAAGGGTAGCTCGTAATGACGGGCCGGCGAAAAGAGCATACAAGGGCGCGGTGTGATAATGCCTAACAATTTTTGTTCGAACAATGGACTTATTGTATACGAATGTTTGTGTTCAATTAGGCGTTGACGCTGTCATAGGAATTACACGCTATTATGAGCAAATGCTAGAATTAAATGTTGCTTATAACATTTTCACTTAATCTGATGCTAATGAAAAACCGTTGAAAATAGACACCACACCGTTGGGATTTCGTTTTGTAAGTTCAACTTTGTTAACTTTGATGTAATGCGATATTTTAAATCAAGTTTAGATTCCATTAGATCACGTTACTACAAAAAAAAATAAAGAGGCAAATCTAAGGTCTTTATGAAATACATCAAAGTAAAAATAATATCAAAATTTAACTATCTGTAAAGTGGACTTTAAAATTTCCTTCTGCTAAAAATACTCTTGAAATTATTTCCGTTAACTCGTCATTATTTTCAAAATGTCAGTATCTAACTTTTATTTTAAATTCCAAAAGCATTGCTAGTCACTCAATAAATAAGGAGCAATCAATAAAAGTTGGAATTATCAATGTCAAAGAATGTTTTGCATGTTGTTATGTTTATAATAAAAAAATTATAAAATAAACTGCAGAGGAATGATAGTAAAATATAAACCAAGCAATATTAATAGAAAGTTCCATTTGGATCAGTTTCAGAACTTTGCTCTAAGAACAAATCCAGGTGTTTTGTTTCATCATGAAAAGTTTTGTTGCTTTTAGATTCTAAATCCATTATTGATAGGATTATTAGACAAAATATACAGAGTGGTATCAATATCAGTTATAAAGACACGTTTTTGTTATGGACTCATCAGTGGAGATTAACTTTTATTTTTCCTTCGAGTCTTCAATAATATGAAGTAAAATAAGCATTAAAGAGAATGAAGAATAAAAAATCTCCTGGTCCTGGAGGGATTCCGGTGAAGCTGTTCACGTACGCACCCGAAATTGTCCTAGAGACAGTTACAAGATTATTTAATAGCCTATACCATCAGAGTGGAGAGTAGCCTACATTACTTCACTATTCAAAAAAGGAAACAAAAAAGACTGCTCCAACTATCGGGGTCTAAGCGTGATGACTACCATAGACAGACTGTACGGAAGGGTATCAAGAAATAGAATTGAAGATCAGATTGAAGAGTTGGAAGAGCAGAGCGGTTTTAAACCAGGAAGATCATGTGTAGACAACCTTTTCTGCTTAAAGCAAGTAATGGAAAAAACTACCGCACACAGAAGTCAACTGCATTTAGTCTTCATGGACCTGAGAAAAGCATACGATAGCGTTCCAGTGAGTAAGTCGTGGCAGGCAATGGAAGAACAAAAAATACACGCAAAATATATAAATGCAATAAAAGAATTTTATAAAGGAAATGTTGGCCATGTCAAAACAAGAAATGGAATTACAGAATCTTTTACTGTTAGTAAAGGTCTAAGGCAGGAATGCTGCCTCTCTCCAACACTCTTTAAATTATACTTGAATTCGGTTTAAGGACAATGGATAAGGAAATGTAGTAATATGGGAGTCCAGATTGGAGAAAGATTTATTTACACATTACTATTCGCAGACGACCAAGTTGTTCTTGCTGAAGACATAGACAATGCATCGTACATGCTTAGGAAACTTATGCAAGAATATAGTAGTTGGTATTTGGAAATAAATACAGAGAAAACTCAATATATGGCAGTAGAAGGGGAAGAAGAAAGTCTGACTGTAGAAGGTGCAACTATTAAAACAACAGAAACATAAATATTTGGGAAATACATTTAAAAAAGAAAATTGTGTCACCTATGGATCAGAAATTTGGACAATGAATGAACAAATACAGAATAGAGTACAAGTAGTAGAAAATATATATTGGCGTACATGTTGCGGTTTAACACTTCAAGATGGTGTTAGAAATGAAACTATTAGACAGAAAATGGGAACACAGGATACAATACTAGACACGATTGAGAGGAAGAAACTAAGCTGGTACGGCCATATGAGAAGAATGAGAATAGATAGACTAGCGAAGCAAATATTCGAAAGAAGAAAGGAAGACCACGAACACGCTGAAAAGATGAAAACAAAGCAATGGAGAAAAGAGAGCTAAAAGAAGATTCGTGGTTAGATAAGAAACAATGGCGCCTAGGATGCGACAAACGGCCATACGCGCTGTAGAAAAGTCGCTATATATATTATATAATATTTCCTTACAGATGATAAAATCAAAATATTTTTCCCTTTGATGATGTAACTAATCTAGTGGAAAACTAACACTAGTTTGCGCTAATGATAAGAGTTAAAAAACTTACTCACTGAGGTAACAGCATTTTCTAGAGAAAGTACAGAAGCAATGTCTATGCGATCCTAAGTTAGGACAGCAAAGCGAAACATCTACATCTACTTCAGTCATCAGGCTGCAGTAAAAGCAAACTGCTTGCCTAGAAAAACACATCAACATTTGACATGACAAAGAAGGTCATTCTCCCAGTCTTTGGACATACGAAACGAGAAAGTGAACAATCTTGTTAGACAGCTGCTCAGGTTGGAACCTGATAGTCTTAAACTGATGAGTTCATAAGAAGCAAAAGAGAAACTGAAGGAAAACTAAAGATGGGCTTCAAGCTGAAGATCATATTGCCCGATTTAACTAGACTAACAATAACTAGTCGAAAGAAAAATCTCGGAGGGTTGTAATTGCAAATTTTTTTAGAGACGTCCTAACTGGCCGCTACACATATTAAGAAGGCACTTGTCATTAATAGTTGTAAAGGAAGATGCACATGCTCATGCCCAAGATGCGAATTTCTTAAGAGAATGATAATTTCAAACAGTTATCCTACGAAAGGAAAAGTTAGGTTCTCTCTCTTGACTTTCTTTGGGACGTTCCTTTTTTTTAGTTTTACTAGACTACCAATGTTCTTCGCCTAAGAGAACTGTGGAAGAGTCTCTAAGAAAAAGACTTCGAAATGAAATTCGCAACCAAGCCATATTAGAAAGCTATAACAAGATATTGTCCAATTGTTCAACTTGGCTGTGGTACGAAACAATGTCTAGCATGGGCGAGAAAACAAAAAAGTTTTCTTTCTCTATTATCTTATTCTTTGATAGCATTTTTAAAATTAGCCACTTCAGATGCTGTATTGGATTTACAATTTCGTGCAATTTAAATGTCTGATTTCTGTTCTAAATACAATCAGAACAAACTAACTTTCAATGTTAGAAAACATGATACCCAAGGCCTCCAATGGAATCTAATCCGGTGAAACTTTAATTACTGATGAGAGAGGTTGAAACAATCTAAATAATTATTGAAAATGTACTTGATAGTATTAGAAGTCTCAACAGATCAGAATAAGTGTGTAGAAATTAGAACGCTAACTTGATATACATACCTTTTAGCTGTTTCTAGTCATTATTGTTAAGTAACAGCTGTAATTGAAAATTCTTTTCTTAGTTAACCCATTGTTTATAAGTTACGAAACTTATTAAATAATCTATAAAAGGATGAAAGTAATAAAAAGTAGCAAACCAGTTGGTTACCGTTGAGAAATTCTAATAAAAGTACAATCTGATCGAGACTTTATTGAATAACGATAGACTGATTGGCCAATAAGCTATTATCCAGGTAGTAGTCGGCTATTAATCACATAAAGCTATCCATACCTGTTTTATATTAAAATTATAACTTGGAAACTCGGCACTTTTTTTCTGAATTCGATTAACTTGTTTGGAAGATATTAGCGCCCGCCTTTCTACAGGTAGTATTAGGGAGAAAATAAATTTTATGAAACAGAATAGACTTATCAAGAACGTAAAACACGGATTGGGTTTTAAAAGTAATAAAAAATTCACCACACACAAGCCAGTATAATGTTGCATATCGAAACAGAAAATGTAAAACTTCCAACTTGGTGTGCAAATTAAAATATTAATTAGGTCTGCAGTGTCAGTGGTTGGTACATGTGGCTGTCATTCTACAAATATAGCCTGAAAAGACCTTCGTAAATTTAATTAGCAAATTTCGTTAAACATATCGTTCTCTTCTATTTAAACGACCCGGAAATGTTACAATTTTGAACTAAATTTATAAGCATTTCCGAGTCGGTTCGTTGTGTTTAAAACTTACTCGCTCTAGTAATAATCTCCCTGATGAACTTGAACGCACAGAGGTTATTCTACTGTATAACAATTTTAAATTTTAAGCTTGTGTATTATAATTAAATTTCTTAAGACTTTTAATGAATAAAGTGCTAAATGATTTATTAACAGGAACATACATAAAATTTATGTAAATGCAAAGCTTTCAACACTGCAGTAAATTCCGAAGGTTTAAAATAGATATTATCAGTGTAGGGGAACATTTTTTACTTACATTTTTGATGAATTTTTTAGATCCTTTGCATTGTTTTTAAAATGAAGAAGGAATAGTGGTAGTGAAATTCATGTTTCTACTTCATAAACATAAAAAGGCAAATTCCAAAATCTTTATCATTGAATTTCTTCGTCTTCCATTTAAATTTTAAATAGAAGATTCTGCTTTTTTTAAATATCCTTAAAAGGTTCTCTAGGTCATGCAGCGCAATAAAACTTTTGATTTAGTTTTTTCTTTGGAATGTACGAAAACAAAATATGCAAATACTGTAAGTCGCTGGGAATAAATTAATGAATAATGGCACATATAAAAAAGTAATCCGTTGTAAAAGTTGTTTATGGTATTACGATAAGGCATGGATAATTTTCTGTTCCAAATTAAGTAGCAATAGTAGTAGTAGTAAAATTGTAGTCCATATCCGTATTTAGGCTTCCAATAATTCTTGGAAAGATAAGCTGTATCTTAACATGTAGTGCTGCAGAAGTTATTAGTCTTCTTTTACTATATGCTTTCGTTGACGTTCGCATAATTTGCGTAGTTAAGTGAGGGTAAGGTCACTTTAAATCTAAATATTTACTATTTCTAATTTTTTATTTTCTGCTGATTTAAAGACACCATACTACATTATTGCTGACTAGAATATTATAGTTCCTTTCCTTCAGTTTTCGTCAGCTTTCCTATTCCTATCAGTATCCTATTGCATGCGCAAAGACAAAAAATGAAAACTAAACCAAAGATAGTAAGTAAACAAACCTAAACAACACTTCTCTCTTGTTTCTTGTGCCCCTGCGTCCATCATTAAGTGCTATAGATGAGGATGTGCAATGTTAACTGAATCTTGTTTTAACAAAATAAGTCGCAAAAACTTTTCTTGCTTTCTCGCAACATTCTCAATAAAATTGATCTAAATCCCCAAGAAATCTGATGAAATCATAGGTCTTACCCTTTCGGAACTTTCGAAACGTTCTCATCTACCAGTAACCTCCGAGGGCATCATCTGAGAACATCCGTGCAAATGCTAAATCTTTGTGTAATTAACTCATTTTTGCATCATTTATTCGTTTATAGAATCTGTACACTCATCTTCCAATTGTATATCTTGTCTATGTACCTTTTTATAGTAATCATATTAGAACTGCGTCCTTGATTTAGACTTGTTTTTTTCTGTTCGATTTTAATAACTCTCTACTGGATAGGAATGTTAAAGTTTTCTCAATTTTTCTCTCTATTTACTCTGTGTAATGTTGTGCAATATGGAAGAGATTATTATTACATCTGATAGCTTTTTGCTTAATTTCACTTTCTTTGATGAGGGATCTTCTATTGCACTGCTATTTTTTCTGTTTTTTGAAAGCAAAGTTCGACTGATGTGTATTATAGGAGGAGCATAAAACTCGATCTTAGGTCACACAAGAGCTATGGTGAAGAGCTAAAATCAACACTAGACTCCCTTGGGGTGGTTTAGATAAGTACAAAGTCCAACCGTGGGTAGAACGAAGCTCGAAAGGGAAAGAAGACGCGAGGGACACGTGGTGTTATAAAAACACATACAGGAATTTAATCCATCTGTTAATCTAAACTTTCTCTTAGCTCAATTATCATGTCAATGTTCAATATAACCATTTACTGTTTTATCTGCATCTATCTCTATTTATTACAATACTCATTTCCAATACAGTTTAGTCTTAGAAGTTGCACATCTTCGAGAAGTAATTTATTTGATGATGGCTTGGTCTCTTATAAAATTTTCTTTTAGATGTGATGCGATATTCTTGTAGACATGTATGTATACATAATGTAGCGTGTTTTAATGATCTAAAATCCGTTGCCAAAATGTGCCAGAATGAGACACGTTTCAGAAGAAACAAAGAAAAACCTTTCCATCTTTTCGTTGGTTTACCTACGGCTCTTACATCTCGCGGTATCTTGTCTCTGGCCATTTTCACTAATCTATCTTGGTTCATTCTTTCTATGTGTTCGTTCCATTCTTGTCTCCTTTTGCTTATCCATTCTTCTGCTGTGTTTTGTTGGTTATTCATCTGACTATCTTCATTTCAGTTGTTTCAATCCGTCGTTTCGATCTTGCTGTACTACTTCTTGTTTCTGCCATGTATGTCACTATCTGTCTAATTGCTCCTTTATAGATACGTGTCTTTGTTTCCATACTTAGGTTGTTGTTTTTTCATATTGTGGTATTTAAGCAACCTGCTATTCTGTTGGCCTTTACTATTTGATCTTCGATTTCTTGTTGTTGACTTCCGTAACTTGTTATTTTTACTCCTAAATAGTTGGTATGCAGTACTTGTTCTATGATCTCATTTTCAATAGCCAGTCTACATTTAATTGGTTCTTTCGCAATCGTCATTGATTTAGTTTTATTCGTGGCTATCATCATGTTATACTTTGTAGCGGTCTTATAGAATTGGAACAGGAGTCTCTGAAGATCGTCTTCTGTTTCTGCGAAAATTACGGCGTCATCCGCATAACATAGGATGTTTGTGTACAGCGAGGAATGGGACAGCGCAATATCTCGAGAACGAACGCAATTTTAAAATTCTGAAAAGTTTGTTATAAATCTAAGGTAGGGGCACATATTTTGTGATAAAAAGTTTTTAAATTAAAAGTCACCGCCAGGTGGTGCTACCTAACTTAATTTCTTTTAAATGGAATACCCTACTTTTTATTCGATTTTTGGAATTTGCAACATATTTGTGATAACTTTCCTTATAACTGCTATTAGCCTATCTGGTTTACTTTTCGGGAAAATAATACATTTTATAAATTTAACACAAAGGTGTAAAAGACTGTTTTCTGTAGAGATAATGGGAAAATTCAACATTTCTGGAAGTTGTGTCGTTGACTACACTTTTTAAATGCCCCCAAAGAAAGTCATCTGAAGCAGTTAAATCCGGAGAACGAGCTGGCCATCTTATAGAACCATTAGTACCCATCCATCGTCTCGGAAATACTCTTACTATGTTGCTGTTATGAGCAGGAGCACTGTCTTGTTGAAAGTACATCACCTGCCGCAAATTTAAATTAACATTTTCAAGCATAATAGGTAGCTGATGTATTAGACCATCTGAACAGGGTATTTCCTAGACGATAGGTAGGTACTAATGGTTCTATAAGATGGCCAGATCGTTCTCCGGATTTGACTCCTTTAGATTATTTTCTTAAGGGACATTTAAAAAGTGTAGTCTACGATACGCCTTCCAGAAATGTAGAAGAATTTGCTCATTAGCCAAACAGAATACAATCGTTTACATCTTTGTATTAAATGTATAAAAAGTATTATTTTACCGAAAAGTAAACCAGATAGGTTGGTAGCAGTTTTAATGAAATTTGTCACAAATATGTTGCAAATTCCAAAAATCAAATAAAAAGTAGGGTATTCCATTTAAAAAAATTCAGTTAGGTAGCGCCACCTGGCTGATTTTCTATTTTTCAGTTTTTTCATTGCCTGCTCTACATCTTCTTTTGTTACTGTTATCTTAGGTTCAGTGGTTTCATGTATTATCTCACATTTTGTTGGGACTTTGTCTTCTTTACACAGTTTTGTAAAATATTCTACCCATTCTTCCTTTTTTTTATCTTTGTTGTTTCAATGAGTTCTCTTAATTCTGTTCCTTGATTTCTTATGAAGCGCCACATATGCTTCTGAAGACCATAAAATTCGGAAGCACAACGAATTTGAAATGCAAAATACTTAAAAATCAAGAAAATGTCAAAAAATCTTCAAGTTGTCAAGAGTCTTCTAATAGGTGTATTTTACTCTAAGAAGACACCTGTTTAAAGGAGGACCCAACATGTCCCAATTATGAAATGTTTTCCTACTTCCTGTGTTGGACATCCTTAGTTTCATTAGCTTTCAGAGATGAAACAAAAACTGTTTGCTTATAAAAGAACAATACCCATCAAGCGTAGTAGGTTGGTACAGATCTCAAAGCAATTTCTTAGGGTACGCAGTGAGGTTTTTTTGTTCAAGAATGAAATTATTCTTCAATTTCTAGTTTTTGCTTCACATATTTATTTAGAAATTACATATAATTCTTAATTATAAAATCAAAGTTGTTTGCATTGCATTACCACTATATTTTTGAAATATCCGAAGAGCTTGGTTTTCCTTTTTAGGCAATTCTTCTAGACTTGAAATACCCAAAGTTATGAATTAAAGATTAATGGAATTGCATTTATTTGATCGTGTATGATGATCTGATTCCTTATGGGCGTACGCCTAGCAAAGTGACTCAATATTTAAATATTTAAGATGCTCAAGTTTGAATTCAACTTGGCTAGAGTCCTTAAATAATTTCTACTGGCTGATTAATTATGGTGGTGGACCACGTGAAATGATTGAATTGAAAACATGAATTGATCGTGTAATTTTTCGATGCTATGCTATTGTATTGTTCAATTCACAACAAACTCTTTTTATTATTTTGTTTACGTATTACATAAGCAACAACCAACCCTTGCAGGGTAAAACAAACAAAGTGCACAAGGTGCGCATTGCAGCAATAGTTGGAACTTTTATCTTTTATATATTACTTTGTTTTTCTGGTTTATAATACAATAAGGGGTGGTAAAATCTTAGGTGCACCCGGCGGCCGATCACCTTGATCCTTTGATTCTTGCACGAAACACAATTTCCTCTACTAGCGTAGATAACATGAATTAGTTACTTCTACCAACATATACAGCAAAACTTTGAGTTTATCAAGTTCAAAATATTACATTATTGTAAGTAATCTAAGTTTTAACTATAGCATTGTTATCGTTTCCAGTAGATTTGTTTTTTATTAAAATTGCATGAAAATTGCATCCAACTTCATATTAGAAAATGTAATTTCTTGAAAAATAAATTAGAAACTAATTTAATATACAAATTGTGAATTCGGTGGTACAACTATAAACTTCCTAATTATAGTCAGTTTGAAGTTTCTTTAACCTAGTTTTATTGGTTGTGGTAGCAAGTAATATCTACGTAACTGTATTATTGTAAATAATAAATACGTTGCTATCCAGCAATTGAGAATTTGTACGAAATAGAAAACTTAATAATTAATCAATTCTCATTTTATTCCTTTCAGCTGAAACATCCTTTTAAGAATATAGTTTTTTTCGACGAAGTTTTAAAAACAAATAAAAAAAAGACGACGCCGCGAACAAATAAAAGAGAAGGAAGATATTCTCGTCTTGTAATTGCTATCAATTAGAATGGTGAAAGAAAAGAGATTTTTTTTTGGTATACCTAAGTGTTTCAACTGCTTAACACAGATCATCTATTTTAACCTATTTTGAAGAGGTTTTTTTAATGTAGCACCAAGTGATTTGTGGGTGCTATTTAGTTCGTAAGAAGGGGTAGTTTGCTGGTGTAATAAAATACCGATCCGCTGGAAACCGGGTTCATTAGTTTCCCAAGAACTACTTGTTTTTCTCGATTCGGATGTTACAAAGTTGAGAGGGAAACTCCACTAATCTGCATAAATTATCATTAGTTTGGCCAGAGTTTGGCCTGATATTTCCAGCGGTTTTTAGGGGAATCCTTTGTGTGCATGCGTGTGTTTACCATTTTCCAATAATAATGGATTCGGTGCGGAGACAATGGCTTTTGATCAATATAAGCGCATCGGTTGAAGAGGTCGGCTAATGATCAGCGGCAGTGGCGTTTTATTAAAACCGTCCGCACCGTAGCAATTAAGAATCGCAATATGTGACGTCATTAGGCGCCCATTAAGACGCTGAACGCCGAACGATACTGGCGTCGGAGGGAGCTGAACTCGAGCGGAACGCTAATGTGTTCCAGGTTAATTGTAGCCGTCACTTTACGTCTGCTTTATGGTCCCATATTCGCAAGGGTTGCGTCGGCTGTGACCCGATCTGCTGACGAAAATTAAAAGTTACGCGAAATTCGCGCTCCATAACAGACGACGTGTAAGTTTTGCCATTCATAATGCATGATTAATGATAATTGCCGTAGTCTGTATGAAGTTATAAATTGTGAGGGGAAACGCAGCTATAGATTTATAAGTGCACCGATGATAGTACGTTTTTGTTTACGGCAGTGGGGTTGCGATTCGGCGAGTCAGGAGTTTATGGAAAGTAATAAAACAAGGAAAGTTCAGCCTAAATGTCTAGGAAAATGCTGTTATAGAAGGAGCAGCCGGAGCTCATGTGGTGCGATGTGTGTGGCGTCGAAAGAAGAATGACGGCTGGATGTCATACTAATTGCTCGCGTTCCCTTAGCTCCTATGAGTTATGGTTTCGGTCTCTCGGAGATATACTAAGTTAATTTAAGACATTCTTTCTTAATGGCACAAGTTTCCGGATGTACTATTGATATTATTACATTCACTTATTAGATTTCATATATATATTCTTCTTTTACGCATGGCACAGATTTTCTCCCTCTTTTAGCACTCCAGATGATAAATTTTTTGTTCGTAACATCATATATTACAGACAAACAAAGCACAACCTTCCTTACCGGTAACTCTAAATTACACCGAAAATTTTGCAATTATTTAAGATTAATTAACTGTAAAACTCATTAATTACGAGAAGCGTCGAATAATTAATTATTACTCCAACAGTGAATGAACTTTCAAGAAAATTGAGAAAATGCACGCTTATTTTTCGTTCTGTTCAATCTGCGACACACAAAAACATCACATTCAGCATGAACGATTCGATAGTGTTAAATTTACCAGAAACCTAACTGCGAGATCTCGATTTCCTTATTAAATTTACAGCTTTCTTATATTTTTGTTTACCTCTCTTTTATAGAAAATATTGCTGAAAAGAATTTTCACGTAACGTTACTTCTTTTATATTTTAGCAGAACAAAAAAACGCCATAAAAGATAATTCATTTTAAATAAGGGGAGGAAAAGGTTGTTTCGAGTGTGTTTCCGTCTTGGAAGACGTTTTTAATCAACAACTTTAGGCGTTCTAGTTACAAAGTTTGAAATTTAAACAGGTACAATTCAAATTATGTTCGAGTGGCTGTGCGTACACGCTTAGGAACTGCAACTTTAGACTGCTTGCGGAATTTCAACTAAAGCTCCAAGCAAAATAATTAATCTCGTGTACTAATAACTAGGTAGAGTTGTAACAACAAATTGCAAACACTAAAGGAAGGAGGTTAAAGTAACTTTCGAGCTGTAATTACAATTAGAATAATGTTTCAGTATTTTTAGTGGAATTCAATCTCTCATTTAATTTATTCCTAAATCTCATAGCTTCATGTTGGTTCATAAACATTATAAGTAGTGCCTTAATTAAATTGCTTGGTTCGTTAGGTTTTTTCTTCGTTAACTATTTTGAAACAGTAGGTTCTCCCATTATAAATTTCAAGAGTTCTAGATAAGAGGGTAAAGACAACACTGGCATACCTAATGTAAATCTTATTTAAACAGGAAGATTTGTTAAATCAAAAGTTTTGGTTCTAAAAACATCATAAATGTGTTCACCACAACAACAACAGAACTAAGTCCAAAAAACTCGACATGGTTCCATTATTTCTATTACTTTGAAGTTTACACCTAAAAATTATAAAGTTGGAAATCTAATGCTTTAGTAATCGAGACTGTAAAATACACACGGGGCAAAAATAAATCTGGAGAAAATTAAAGAAACAAAAGTTAAGTTATGAAAAATATGCTTGTGGACATCCAATTCATGTTAAACGATAACATAATGATATCTTTGCCCAAACCTAAATGGCAAAAATTGTTGCAACACTCTTCATCCCAAAATCTCGACCACATCATTTGAAATAACACATATTGAAATTGACGAACTTTGGACAAAAATATGTTGTTCAAATCACATCCATAGTAAAGTTACCAAACGTCCAAGAATACCATTCTTGTCTCGTTAAAACTGAATTCCAAAGTTAGATCTTCACGTAGCACTACATGAACTTTGAAGCCTTATAGCTGAGATTTAAAAAAATATACTTAGGGAAGAAATGAATCATTTTAAATAGTCTTGATGGTTGGACACTGTTAGCATAATCTTCAGTAGGTAAGACTGATCTTCCTTATGTCTGATATCCAGAAGATTGGAACTATGGCTAAGTATCTATGATTTACTTGTATGTATATAACTGGGTGCAATTACAAAAAAGATTTCCGATACAATTTAGCTTTCTGAACCCGACAATATTTTAATCCATAGATTATTTCCCAAGAATTACATCGATATTAAAAAATCTGAAACTTGCACTGAATGGATAGAACCAATAGTAAGGGGTCGCTCGCAGTCGTCGATCGTGACACTTACCACTGCAGTGTCTACTTCCGCTAATGCCTTTTTAAAATGGATGATTTCAGAGAGACTAAATCTATGAAACTTGCCCCATTTTATAATCCAAACTTCCAGAGAATTGAAGTCTGAATACATAGAAGAGGGCCAATCTTCCTACCTGATACTGTTACTTTCCAAGCACATTTGCGTGTAGGGACAGTCCTGTTGGAAGATCTAATTCTGATTTTGGAATATATAAGTACCAGCTCACAGATGTCACACAACCTTATCTGGGGTTTTCTTGACAAATCTTTGCACTGACTTTGCCTTGGTTTTCACAGAAATAAACTTTTTCTAGTTCAAAGTAAGAAACCACTAGTCAAACTATTATTGAAGATCCATGGTGACCTCTTGGTCATGGACATAGTGAAGGCTTTCTTGTCCGGGAATAGAATCCGCCAGTGGTCATTGTTGGCATATCGCTGAAGCAAGAGTCAGCATCTTTGAACCCTTAAATCTTTCAGGCGTGCATTGAGCAGGTGATTCTTTCTTTTAAAAACAGAAAGCTTATGGTTTTCATCTGAAAAGTCATCCATTTCTGTTTTCTGATGGAATTTCGGTTGATGCGTTCCTTGACAACCCTAATACTTAAGAGCTTCATACCTTTCCTTGCTATCGCCACTGCAGACAAACAAAAACTGAAGATTGTGTTAGGCAAATATGGAAATACGATCGATACTGCAGACAGACAAACGCTGAAAATTGTGCTTGGTAAATATGGAAATACGATCTTTTTGTTAATCGACTTCTCTAAGAGAATTGAAGAAGACTGAGGGCCTTTCCTTCAATAATGAAATTGATTGCAGTGGCATATCTCAAGTGTTGATCTGTTAAGGTAAAAATCTTCTAACGGTTAGTCTTTCAAAGTTTCTTCCGAATACCTCGACGTTAGAAAATCTAATCCTTCTGAATTAATTTAGTTTTCTGTAAAACCAAAAGTTCCAATTAAGAAAAAATGATACTTTCAAAGATTTCTAGGTTGCATATCATTTTGGTCTCGAGAAACAACAGGTTTTAACAGTCGAGCTGCTACTTACATTTAAAAATCCAAAATACGATTTAGAACCATTTGGGTTCTCTGAACGGCGTTTCCAAGACTGGGACAAAAAGGACAAAGGAAAGCTAAGTTTTCGCAATAGGAAAATAAGAACTTCTTTGACAAAGAAAATAACATGTAAATTAGCAATTTTAGAATAGACGAGACAGATGTTCATGTGGTCTACATAAATTATATAAATTTATGCACTTCTGTTATTTGCTTTGCTTTTGCTTCTTTGTGTGCTATTTCAATAAATGCTTTGAATCCAATTACTGGGCTACCTTTTCATGCCCTTTGGCGCTGTAATAATACAATACGAATTACAGACATATATTAAAACGGCTCCTTTAAATGATAGGCCCTCTTGAGCAGACAAGTCTTATCAAACATCCTAAAGATCACACGCCAACAGGTGAACGCCCACAGTGAACCTTTCCTATTTCGGAGCATTGGAAATTAATGCTTGGTGATCAATAATACATACGCAAACAACGCATCTTCTTAAAGAGGAATTTTAAAAGGTCTTCCGAGTCTTTAAAAAGAATTTTAAAAGTACCTCATTAGAAAAAGATTAATAAATGTAGACTCAATGACATCAATATATGAATCAAACGAGAAAATAACAACGAACAGATTTTGCAGCACTGCTCGAAAATAATTTGTTATTTGTTCAGATTTCTGTTGTTTTTGTATGATGATATAATTTACAAATTGAATCCACAAACAGTTTTTTCAGAACTATGTAAAATTTCAAAATTTATTTTGCAACTTTGGATTATTATCTTTAGCCTAAACATGTGTTGTATGAAAACATAGCAAATTACGAAAACATTTTAGTTTATGGTTTGGATAAATTGTAAAGTATACATTGATAGTTGGTGCTGGGATAGTCAGGTACGAACGAGGATCCCTAAAATTGGGTTAAACTAATACGCACTAACGAGGAGAATAATAAATGTAAAATAGAAGAAGTAGGGCGCATCGGTAAATTTATTGTCGATCCTCGAATTTACCCCGAATTTAAATTGTCATTGGGGCGATCGTCGCTATCTCATGAGTTATTGCGATTCGACAGAATGCGTGCGCAAAGTCGAACGCCAGATGAGTAATGGGACCGCGAGATTGCGCGAAGTGCGACATCCAATTAGGCCGGAGTAATTTGTGTTAATAAATGGCGTGCCAATGATTATTAATTAAAGCGCTTGAACCGAAATTAACATTCTTGACGCTACGGCAGCCGCAGACGCCTAGGTCATATAAGACCGGATGCTTGCCGGTGATGTATGTGCATCCGACCGCTTATGTGCAAAACTTGGGCCTTTCTGCCTAGCAAACCCACGGATTAATTACCGACCGAGCTTATAATTCAATCAAGTAGCAAAATGTGCAACGCAGTGCGAATTCGCGGGCCAATGCACACCCCAAAGCTGCAGATTAATTTACATCACTTACGTCTACGGATAGGTCGCGAGTTGAGCTTTCGTCGACGATTTCCAACTGCACTCACCTGCAACAAAACATCACAGTTAATTGACGTCTATCAAATGTTAAATTAACCAAATTCTTAAGTTACCCTTTTCAGGAGCAGAAATTATTAAATTAAGCTCTTTCTTTAGCTTCAGCCATACAGAACTCGGCCAATAACAGCAAATAGTTAGACATCATACTTTTAAAGTGAGACAGGGGAGTAAGATATACGTGTTCAAACATTCGCAGAAAGAAACAACGCTGCTATAAAAAATATTATTACATTTGTATACATCTGAAGGTTTAACCAACATCAATATTTTCTCGTAAAACGGGAATTTGCGGAAAACCATCAGTTGGCATGTGTGATAGAGATAAATTGACATTATTCTAAACTTTACAAATATTCTGGAAAACAAATCAAAATATTCCGTAAATGTAACTCATCAGATCATTTATCAGAGTGGCAATACATTTAACTACAGCACCACAAACATATTTTACTTTCAGATGAGCAATTCATTTAAATTACTGCACAGAAAGTCGATAACTTTCTTCTAAATATTAAACAAAAATGTATTTTCTTGAATCAAAACGGTAGTCAAGTGGAAAGGTATTGAATGACAGGTAGGTTTGCATGCCCGAAAGCTGATTATAAAGTTGAAGGTTGCGTGTCGCCTAATAACAAATCTGGCAGCAGTAATCATTTTCCAACATCAAGTTATTGTTTGACGAGGCCAGAGGAGCACGTCAAAGCATTAGTGGCCATCCGGAGGGTTGAAGCGTTTCCGATGCGTATCTAAATTCGTTTTCTAAATCATGCGTCAACGACACGTCCGAGAAAGGATCGGCAAATGAAGCGGCAATGCTCGTTAGTTTTCTTCTTTAAGGAACGCGGCTAGAAGAGATGGAAAGAGTTCGGTTCGTGCGTGACTTCCACATTTCAGTTAAATTTAGAGCACGAAGCCAGACGTAGACTCTCAACAGCCTTCGTTTACACCACAAAAGCAAAAGAAAGAAAACGCAGAAGCCGAGGAAGTGTGCCGAATTAGTTGCATCTAGCCTGCACCTGTGCATCCTTACGGATGTGCCAAATTGTAACAGACGGTCACGTCCCAGCTCCTTCCGTAACTTACTATTATTAAGCTTGGGAAGATCCGGTGGCTTTACCCGACTTAAGCACGTCCGAAACCCTAAGATGAGTGACCGAAGGGTCAAAGGAGCAACGGAGCGGTGGATGGCGAGCAGAGGGAACAATGACTGATAGCGTCCTGTCACCTTCGGGTATTTGCTATCAGTCATCTATTCTCATCGCGTCGATTACATTATACCCACGTGATACTTCATTCTCCCATTCATTAATTCCGTATTGATTCAGCAACAAACAGTGTCAGAATGATGAATCTGTGCGGCACTCGAACGTATTACGCAGGTCATTTCACCGCAAGATGACGGTCGCGACTAAAGGCAACTGCGGGTGCCTGGTATATAGATCAGGATCGTGGGTTTCCTTGGAGTTTCCCAAGAGATTGAAATGGATTCCCATTTGTACCAGTGCTGGAGACGTCTCACGCGAAACCGTCTTACTTCCGCTCCATCCGGTTTTCAATCAGTGCTAGAATCAATAAACGCCGGACACTCGCAGAACACCTTCGCTTCGGTTACCATGTCCGGTTGTCCTTTAAAATAAATACATTTCATTCCACAATGATATTGAGCTTCTTTGTTTCAAGAGTAAAACGTTTTTCGGACGACAATTTCAGTGCGGCTACGAGCAAAACGTTTGATGCGGTTATCGCTAGAGCAAGGAATAAAGTTGAGTTTCTTTATTTTAGCCTCCGGCGCCATTGTCTTCTATTTATTTTATCTGCCCTTTGTATCGGCTTTAATGGACAATTTTAAAATTGTAACCCGATAATTAAGATCACGAAACACTTTCTAGAGAACAACTAAACTCGCTTTACGTAGGCGCTTACCGAAAACGTGGGTTCAGAAACGATTAGTCAATAATGATCGGGCAATCCGTGAAAGGAATTCGCCTTCGACCATTATTAATTTCTTATATATCGAAATACCTACTTACCTACCTCCGCACGACAGCCCCAATAACATTACGAACGCACTTTTGTCATTGCGAAAAAGAGAGCCAGAGCGCGAGGGGAAACGCAAGACGATCACTAAAACGGATTTGTCTCCCCTAATCTAACTTGAAATAAGTTTGAAACGAAAGAGACAATCAGAAAGAGTGAAGATAAAAGAACTGTCACAGAGGTTGGCCACTGCGGTGTCTAATTCTTTGTCTTATTCGTCTTGTTACGAAAGTTGCTAACTACTATAAGTAGAATACAAGTTTCAGAGTGCGGAGTTACGGCGCTTTTAAATGTCGTCCAGATAAAATTTTCGACGAACCTCTCTGTTAACGAAACTTAAACACTACTTTCGTTAATTGCCTTAAACTAGTAGTTTGAAGAGCTTCCCAATCAACGAGAATCTGACGTTACTGTTTAAAACTTATCCGAACTAACAGCACAAACTACTAAGTAATTTTCAAATTCCATTAGACGTTAATTAAGATTTCAAAATAATCCAGAACTTAATAGTTCTTCATTATATTTGTAATTGAGTTTAGAAAATATTTGCTGATATATCTGTTACTCTTAGTATGTGCACGTAACGTTAACATTGTTCGATTTATTTTATCCTTTCCCATATAAATCACAATCTTCGACTATTCAAACAATGCACATAAAAGATATTTTCATCCTTTACCATACAGACCTAAAGAAAATATTCTAGAGACATTTATTTTTCCAATCGTTTCCGTCAAGATTTAATGCTTGATTTATAGGAAATCAAAGATAACTTTTATGTATCTTTGTGCAATAAAATAAACACAGTGCTTCGGTAATAAGATTTAAGGGTGCAAGTTCATGTGTAAACGATGCAGAGATAATCAAGTCATGTAGGGTCTCGGTTTTAGCTTGTTCAGTCACGCGATTTTGTCACGAGCACATACATCTATCTGTACGTCCGGTTGTCAGCGCTACCATTCTCCAGAAAATAGTTGACTCGACATCATCTTGTACTTTGCTTAACTATTTTCGAAAAGATTTATATCTAAAGAAAAATACACTCTTGTCCTAAGTATACCTAGTAGGTAGGGCGGATGACAACATACTTAGGTAAAATAAAGTGCGCTTCACGTTTAGCACATTAACATGCGTCGAAGAAGCTGTCACCCGGATATTATCGACCTCGTGCTTCCATTCTAGACAAGAAAAAAACTTGCACAAAATCAAGTATCCATCTTTATAACCGGAAATATTTTACTTTGAAGTAGAAATTATGACAGAAAACAACCGACCATATCCTGTCTGGCACGCGTGTTAGTTTTCTCCATCAAATCTTACATGCTTGGTGAAATTGTTTTTTCTTATTTGAAAATAAATCTAGTTCATTTGCAGCGCACTGAAATGGACTTTATAGCCACAACGGCACTAATATTTCTTCATCATTTCTTAATCTTATTCCGACGAGGTTTCCAAGCTCGTATTTCGCGCGCCCTCACTCATCGTTCACTCCGGAATACGCTGCCACTTGCATACATATTGCACGCTATATCGGCTATATTTATTCGTTTTCTGCGACATAAGTACCAGTAATATGCATGTAAATATAAAATAGAGCCATTAAGACTTGACTGGTTTCCTGGATAGCGGTTGACGTTACGTGTTAACTGCACTGGCTGCAAGTAGCAGCATTAAAACGGACGTGTAAAACGAGAACTCCGAAGAAAGAAGGCCCTTTTAACTAAGCTTTCACATAAGATTTTTGTCAAAGTAACAAATTTTCAAGTTTCTGTAACATTCGTACTGGAAGCGCGGCTGAACTAAGCAATCAGCCCATATCTCCATCAGAAGTAGACAGTGAGTAATTGCTAACTCTCAAGTCAAATCCCCTAGCGCGTTTTCTCACTTTTAAAGGATTCGGGAAGTGTCGGCTTATTCGGTTTCCACAGACGCTAAATTTAACGAAACAAAACATCCATTTCGTACAACACTTCCTGTGTAAATCAGAAGTTCCCTATATCACAAAAAAGACACGCACGCAAAATCTTTTACTATTTCCGCTTTATCCAGGTTACTGTTATTTCGAGACAAATTTTTCTTGCTTTTAAATAAGTTCAAAAATTAAAAGAGGAAAAATGTGTAATGTAATTAACTTTCTGTTTTTGTTTATAAAAGAAGGTAGAGTAGAAAAAGATGCTTCACTAGAAGAAGCAAATGGATTAAAAGGTCATTAAGAGTCAGGGATCAGAAAAATCTGAAAATCTACCCGAGGAGACACGCCTAATTCTTGTACAATTTTCTAGGGTCACTTGTAGACTGAAATCTCCCTTAATGTGTTCATATACTTAACAGAAATTTCCACGAAAGAAAATAGAAAGTAACGATTACGATAAAGACCAGGACATACCCTAGAGTAATTCTCACATTAAAAGCACGAATATTACACAATCTCTTTTAATCGTTTTATATTCCACTGCGGCAGTCTGACTATTCTGCTTTTCTTTAATTAATTGTCTAAAAATATATTTCAGAAGATATTCTGTAGTCATTTAGAACTCCGACAGTAAGTACTTTGGAAAAATAACAGATTTTGATATAACAAATGATACGATTACCAAAAGTGCGTGTTATCGTTAACTGATCATTATCAGCAACTAATAATGAAGAACTGACATATTACTCTAATTAGACGTATACATGAAGGTCTGTATTGAACGCCTGACCAGCTACATCCAGTTTTTCTACAGATTTCTAAAAATCTTGTGGAGGGGTAATATTTACTTTTAATTTGTCTTGATAAACTTGGTGATATATCGTAATTCAAAGGTAAACAATTAATATGATTTACGATACAATTTAAATAATTTTCTTTGAAATTCCGTATTGATAGAATTTCTCTGTGGCAGTATGTTTTAACAAATATTCAGCAAAGTGGATTATTAGTGATGCTTTGTTATACAGATATGGAGGCTTTAGTTATTGCAGCAGTAATGTAAAGAATGCCAGATTTATGTAAGTTGAGTAATATTCTTTTGGATAATGTCTACACTTGAATATTGACGCAACTTTAAATAAACATAGTAAGCGATGGTAATGATCTGACGAAAAATGAAGACCATAATACCAAAATCAATACTTGCTTCCAATTTATTCTTTCTAAAGCAGAAATCGGTTGACAAAGCATGATATTGGCACTATTTCTGAATGTCCAAGCGACCTAACCCAGTCGGAACTGACAATAAATAACAACGCCACCATATCGAAACAGGTATCAACTGTACCCATTATATTCACAAAAAGCTTTAACTTTCAAGGTCTACCACTTAAATACGAGTAGTAATTATATACATGCAAAGCCGTCCGTCTGAATCGAAGTTAATCATCAGCATGATTTAAGCAAAGTTCAGTATTAATTCCAGGTAGTACAAGACGGGGGGCTATACTATAGTAGATCACAATACGAGGGTGGTCTGAAAAGTTTCCGACCTCAACGTGAAGATGGCAGCACTCGTAAATAAAAGCTACTGAATTTCGTTGTTCATCTGTTGACAGTTACTCACCAAAGTTTCAGCCATTTTGGACGCGCAGTTTTTATGTAACAGTCGTTTGAGTGAGTTGATGTGAGTTTTTTTGTGAAAATGGACAAAATCGAGTATCGAGCTGTCATTAAATATTTGTTTTTGAAAGACAATACGCCTTCGCAAATAAAAGATGAGTTGGATTCTGTGTATGGGGACTCTGCACCATCATTTACCACAGTGAAATTTTTGGCTGCTAAATTTAAACGTGGCCGTAAGAGCTTGGGAGACGATGAACGTTCGGGACGTCTAAAAACTGCAACTACCGACGAAAACATCGCCGAAGTTCACCAAATGGTGCTAGACTACCGCCGAATTAAAGTGAGAGAGATAGCAGAGGTTATGAACATGTCAAAATAACGTGTTTGTCACATATTAAATCAACATTTAGGCATGAGAAAGCTGTCCGCGCGTTGGGTGCCGCGTTTGTTCACGTTAGACCAAAAACGTGTTCGAATGAATATTTCCAAGGCTCTTTTGGCGCAGTTTAGGCGAAATAAATCCGAGTTTTGGCGCCGATTAATTACTGTAGATGAAACTTGGATACACCGTTATACGCCCGAAACAAAAATACAGTCCAAACAGTGGACTGCAAAGGGGGAACCGGCTCCAAAAAAAGCAAAAACTGTTTTTTCGGCTGGGAAAGTGATGGCGACTGTTTTTTGGGATAGTCATGGAGTTATTTTAATCGATTATCTTGAAAAAGGAAAAACCATTACAGGAGCATACTATGCATCATTACTTGACAAGCTAAAGGCAGAACTTGCGAAAAATCGGCCACATTTGCAGAAAAAGAAAATCCTGTTTCACCAAGCCATGGCGAAAATCCACGAATTACGGTTTGAACTGCTTGACCATCCGTCTTACTCACCAGATCTAGCCCCAAGCGACTTCTTTTTGTTCGCTAATCTAAAAATTGCGCTCGGAGGACAAAGATTTTCGTCAAATGATAATTCAGCTGAAGGCGATACTTTGCATATGCATAGTACTAGTACCCAAAAATTAACATTCGTGCATGTTGAGCTCCAGTTTTTCAGCCATATCTCATCAATAATTAAAAATATAAAGAAAATCGAACAAAAAATGAAGATCATCTCGAAATACATACGTTTGTTAAGAATTATCTTTTCGTATTGCAACGGTACAGTTATGGGACAGGGAAAAAGTTGAAAAACCAGTTTTGGAGGATTCTACAACCTTCAGTCACAATTTTTACCACTTCACTAAAGTTGTTTAAACCTAGTTTTATCATGACTTAGAAATGCCTGTTGGCAGATGTTCAATCGTAATCGGAATCTTTTCATGTCAGAAATGCTGATTTGCAAAATATCTTCCCTCCCCAATAACTTGGTAACTGTTGCAGATACGAAAAGAACTGTTCTTACCAAGAATATCTTTTGAAATGGTCTTTAATTTTTATTTGAGATTTTTTTATATTTCTGATTGTTAATGAAATACGACTGGAAAACTAAATCGGCCGCCAGTTTTCAAGATTGCGTCCGTAACACAGCATACGCACCAGTACTGATTTCTAGTATATTATTACTGAGTACTAGTGGTAAGCACATGCAAAGTATCCCCTTCAGGGGAATTATTTCCGGGTAAAATCCTAATATGACTGGACTAGCGGTAACGTGCTGCGCTGAAATTAAAAGGACCGCCTCCTTGCCCAGTCAATTTTGTTTTCCGGAAAAACTGATGATAGTTATAAAACTCTTGTTCAGCGAAGAATGGAATAAATGGGAATTTGGATGATGCGGTAGTGGTTGGTTCCCAGCTGTGCTCGCAGTTATGCTAAAAGCGGTGTTTTGAGAACGAGGTCGTGGTTGGAGTTCGTGTATAGCAAATGGTGGTATTGGGTGCGGCATATCCTCGATGCAATTTTGAGAACGAAGACAAATAGCAGCGGTTCCTCGGTGTTGTATTATCGTGAATAGTGTTGTGTTGACTTTTCGGAACGGTGCGAATGATAGAAATGAACACTGAGATTGTTGTTGTTGATCCATTGAAATTACTTTTTCGATGTTTGATTGAAAGTGATTCAACTGCCACCAAAGGTTTTTAATGTGTCAAACATTTTACTTCTTTAAAAATCATGAACCCCATCTGAGTTACCAACTCTAAAGTCTGTTGTGTATGACGTCGTTAAATTCAAGTTATTATTTATAAAAAAGTAAAAATTTGGTTTTTCTTTGATCACTAGACTTGAGAGGAATACATAAGTAATGTATGACGTCGCCTATTGTGGAATCCTCGGTCCTCATTTTCAGCTAGTAGTCCTAGGGTCTCATCATTTGTTGAGAAAGATTTAGCTGTACGGTACGTATCTCTCCATTACTCGTATATTGGCAACCTTGATGCATGGTGCACTAACCTCAGTTGTACTTCCCCATTCTAGCGTTGCCCCATGGACATTCATGCCTAGGAAAGGCCGTGCATCCAGTATATGCTTTTTGCTCTCCTTTGAAATATCTCCCAGAACGCGAAGAGAACCACCATCAATACAACTTCCACTGTTTTTGCCGCCGCGCCGAAACACAATAAATTTATTTACTCAACAATCATTCAACTATGCCACGCTATCAGAGCTACTGTGTGCATTCACATCCCACGGGGTGAAAAAAGCAAGAAGCCTACAATGCTAACTTCTTTCGTTTCAGGGAAGCAAAAATGATGATTTGTTCGCTCGTTTAAGAAAGCAAAGTGAGGAACAGAGACGTCAAAAGAGGGATATAAATGTTCTATTCAGAAAATGAGCAAGAAAAGGGGAAGCGCGAAGAAGAAAAAAAGATAAAAGAAAGTTCTTGAGACAGTAAAAAAGAGAAAAATAACATAAAAAAAGAGAACAGAATACAAGGCAAGGTATGTGAATACAAATAGCATGACAGATATTAAGAGAAGGAAAACTGAAAGTAAACCAAGGAGAAAAGAGAAACACAAGATGAGAAAAAGAAAGGTGTGGTAAATTCCTAACTGTTCCAGGTTGCTTGATACCCTGTATGATGACATTCCATAATTCTATAATTAATCATAATAGGAATTTAAAGTTCCCCAAATCTTGATGATATGTTTTCGATGCATTGCCTTTTATTAGTTTGAACATTTCTGCAATATCTTCACGGGTATTAGGGGCCCGTTTCATAGGGTGGACACATCAAAATTCATTATTTTTGAGATTTGGCCAGCACTAACTTACTTTATTACAATTTAAGTCTACAATTTCATTTTTCTATTCTTCAGGCCTCTACGAAATAGCACTGATTTGATTGCCGCTTACGTAAATCAATATACTTTTCTTATATGAAAGAAATATTTTTCTCTTCTAATGATAATTTCGCTTGTTAAATGTAAAACCAATTACTGTATGGGCCTCTTTCATTATCAAGGTTAAATAACTAAATTATGCTACGAACTTACTATTCGGTTGGCCTATACGAGGTCTGTTCAAAAAGTATCGCGAATTTTGTGTTTTTTCAAAAATTATTTATTTATTCATGAATATCTATTTTGTCCCCTTCAAGGTAATCCCCATCAGATATTATACACTTGTGCCAACGTTTTTTCCAATCCTCGAAGCACTTCAAAAAATCATTTTTTGTGATCTTGTTCAGCTCCTCCTTCGATGCCGTCTTTATCTCCTCAATCGTAGCGTAGCGTCGTCCTTTCATGGGCCTCTTCAGTTTCGGGAACAAGAAAAAGTCACAGCTGGGGAATACGGTGGCTGCGGCATCATTAGTGTGTTGTTTTTGGCCAAACATTCGCGCACAAGCAACGATGTGTGAGCAGGGGCGTTATCATGGTGCAAAAGCCAATTTTTGTTCTTCCACAAATCCCGGCGTTTCTGGCGGATTGCTTCCCGCAAATTGCGCATAACTTGCAGGTAATATTCCTTATTGACCGTTCTACCCTGTGGCAAGAACTCATGATGCACCACGCCCCTGCAATCGAAGAAAACTGTAAGCAAAACCAAAAGCACGCTCTTCGTCGTTCACATCTTCTCGGCCCTCTGAGACCATTTTGTACCACCAATAAACGTTGCTTCGGTTCAAGGTAGCTTTAACATATGCCACAGTCAACATTCGGAATGCGTCCGCACCTTAATTTTGTTTTTCACACAAAATTTGATACAGATTCTTTGATCCATTTTTTGGAACAGGCAAAAATCGAATACGAGCCAAAACACGTCCAAGCAAAACAGCTGTCAAAAATTAACTGAACATTCAAAATGGCCGAACTTGTCGGCATAAGTGAGGGACATGAGTACCAACATAACGCCACAAAAAATCGAAAATCGAATATACGTAACCCGCGGAAATTCAAAATTCGTGATACTTTTTGAACAGACCTCGTATGCAGTACATTTACTTTCAGCAATGAAATATTAATAATATTTAAATAGCCCAAATCGTTAAATATTTCAGGCAGTGATTCAGATATTTTTATCTTCAGATTAATTTGTAAAATTGTCTTCCAGGTTTTTCTAAAGAGAAAAAAATTCAGTTGGTACTACCTAATAATAATTAAGTCACTGTTCCTTGTTCTCTGGCCGTTTTGGTAACAAACGTGCCCTTTCTCACTATTCATCACAAAACGTGCAAGCGTTGTAACAGCAATACATTTCCTGTCAGTATTAAAGGCAACAAATTGTGTTCTTGTGTAAAATAATATCTCGTTAAGTTTATAAAACAAAGATCAAGCGAATGAAGAAGAAGGGAGTGAAGAGGAACGGATGCCAGTAACATCCTGCAGTGCGCGCGAGTGCATCAGAGCCTAATTGAAAAGGAGCCTTGGGACCGCTTTAAATCTAGAGACGAGTAGAACCTCCAGAGACTCTCCTAGACATAGTAAAAACCATCCAACTGCACAGTTAAGAGGATCGTATAACCCTATAATAACGTCTCGCGAGCCGGCAATAACTTAGTAAGATGATCGGTTATAATACGGGAATAACTGCAACCTAATGCGATTTAGGTGGTGCAAAATGCGTCAAAAGTGACCTCGTATAATATTCATTTTTATAGGGATAATTTTAAGAAAGCAAGAGACGTTATGAAAATTTCCACGTGTTTCTATTGTATTACTGTAATGGAAACCTTTTGAATAACCTACGCTTACAAGAATTTGCTTTAGCTTCTTCCGCCTTTTGAATTTTGTAGAATATAAATGTCCCTTGTTAAGATTGTTACTACCTGATGGTGCAGGTAGAAGAGCAGATGGAGTTCGCATTGTAAGTCTTTTCAAGCGAAACCGATACCAATCACAGAAGTTAAGGACTTCGAGCTCCCTAAACAGATTATCCGTAGTAGGTCGATGGGCGTATTGGGTTGTGCGCTGTATAATTGGTGTATAGAGAGTAAAAGGGAAAAAGAAGCGGGGATATATTTTTAATCCGGAAATAAACGAATTTCCGGTCATTGTTATCTTTGAAGGTATTATCTCTACGCGAGGGCTTAACAATAATTCTGGCTGGCTTTCCGGCTGTTCGACTCGCCATTTCTACTCAAATGATATCCATTTTCATGTTGATGGCCTAGCTGATATTAACAACGCCAACAAATCCTCTAACAAATCTTCCCCGATTTTTCGGATGAAAGGCATTTCTAGTCGGCGTCCCTAAGCGCATTAGCGAACCGCTAATGATTATCCAGAAGGGTAAAGTAATATATCGGGATGCATTAGCAAATCCATACTCATTGTCATTTGCTGAAAGCTGCACATTGAACCGTTACTACTACAATTGACAAGCTATGTTTACACCCGCAACGATAAGTATATGGGAGAATCAACTATGTGGTCAAATAAACAGTGGGATTGTATTTGCTTTCCAAAGTACACAATCGATACTAATTCGCTTCCAAAATAACACAGTATTGAAGTTAAGCCTGTACATTTAGTCATTTACTGTGATTAGAGAATTTGACGACAATTAAACTCGATCAAACTTCTGCATTAACTAGTATTGTATTACGGCTTACAGTAAAGAGATTTCAATTAAATACAGAGTTACCAGAACTTTTTACGAGTTGATTAAAACTACTTTTAAACCAGAAAAATTCTATAGAACTCGAGAAAAACATTTCTCTTTAATGCAAAAACTGTAAATTACTGTTTCTATAGGATTGTTTATTCAAAGTTAGGTTTGGATCACCTAACCCATTTTAAAGGCCCTCGGACGTAATAGTTTGCAAACATCAAAGATATCATATTATTAAATTATAATTTGTAAAATTAGATTAGATCTAAATAACAGAACACCCTCTTAACAGAATAGCTGAATACGTTGATGTAATTACTGAAAAATGTATCTAGGTCGATTCGAAGGAGACGCTTTCCATTAAAAAACTGTTTAGTTTTAAAAACCAACTGATGATAACATACGTGCCGCTGTGAAAGATTCGTGGAAATAATTTATTGGGATGTTATTAAAAGTCAGAAAAACCACAATACCACAAAAATAATTTCGCTTTGGAAAACTTTCAGTATACTTTTCTAAACATTTTTGATGAGAACACGAATTGTTTAGAAGATAATTACGTTTACCAAAAAATGACAAAATATGTTCCATAGGAAGGATTAAAATTTTAGATTGTTTTCTCCAAGGTATAATTAGGGTATGATACGTCATCCGCACGGTATGTGTCAAAACTTATTTAAAATCACTTTTACATTTAAAACGGCGCCACAATGCAAAAAACTAAAAATGAAATACACGATCTAGTAAATCAAAACGATAATCAGGTATATAATTTTGCTTCCAACTGTGAGCCTGTAGTTTAGTGAATCGAAAAGTAAACTGGGAGAAAATCTGAGATCAATTGATAAAATAAACTAGATTTAGCACCAGGTCTCCACATTTTCAGTGTTGTAAGATTTTCAACCGTCTCTAGGAAAGAAAGAAAGAACTTTCACAAAACAGAAGTTTCAACGGCCCTTTGCTCTAACCTGGTTCATCGAGATGGTTCTAGTTTTTGAAACAAACTCATAGTCAAGGAAAACCAAAGAAGATCCAACCGAATGGCCAACTTCCCTCACCCAGAACGACCAAGCAGTCACTGATTCCTTAGTGTATGCTCAAACCTTCACCGATCTTCTCGACGAAGTACACCAAGTTCCAGGACATCTTCAATTTGACGACGATTGATCCGAAGCGATAGGCCCCACGATCCCGGATATTCTCCAATCTATTCGAATGGATGGGATGGCGACGATCGAGCTCTATATATATAATATTCAAAAGAATGTTAGCTGATAAGACCGAGAGAATTCTTAGAAAACAACCTCCTCCTGCCTCATCAATTGAAGTTCCGAGAGGGCAGATCCACTACCGATTGACTGCTACACATCGACGTTCCATAACAGGAAAATGTGTTGTCGAACGTGTTTTTGACAAAGGCTGGCACGCCGAGTTTCTTCGTAAACTCCTAATCTCTCACTTTCCAGCTGGCTTCGTCACAACTGTTAACAGTTTCTTATCCCAAAGTCAGCATAGTATGATTTGGAGACAGGCCGTCGAATCCACTCACACTCCTGGCCAACATGCCGTAGGGTTTGATACTTCTTTCAATTCTCTTTATATCTTATTGGGATGACATCCGCAGACCCTACCTTACACTTCAAATTCGCGATCACCCAGTTGGCTGATGATGCCGTTCTCTCAGTAATGGCAACGACTGCTACAGTTGTGTTCCGCCTTCTGGCTCAGCTGGAGAGCTGGTTCCAGCTGTGGCGGGTTAAACCCAATCTTAATAAACTCAGGATATCCTGTTCTTTGGGCCATCTGCCTCCGTCTTTCCTCATCAGTCACGCACTTGGAGACCACTTTCACTTACACTCTCCACTGGAGTGCCGAGCTGAGCAAGTATTTCCATGCTGTTTGTAATACCCAGAGGCATCCAGGGCTGTCACATATACAAAAAGCTTTCATTCGTCCGATTATCAATTTCCATATTTCTGCACCCTCAAACCATACCAAATGCAGCGTCTTTGACAAAAAGAGAAGAGGATCTGTAGAAGAATGCTCCTACTGGAATTCAGTCTTGAAGCGTTAAACGCAGATTTAAATTCTCTTCCGCCATGCATTCATTCTGAAACTGGAGAACGTCTTTGAAAACACCTTTCTAGCCCTCCGTTAAATTCCTCCGCCCTAGTATACCACCAAAAGCTCCCTCCTCCGCAAACAGAGCAACACAAATACCGTCAAGATCGGGTTTTGTTTCTTTTTTTTTTCGTTCTAGGTTTACCGCAGAGGAGTCAACCATCACCGACATTCTATTATCATTGTCCAGGTCATTATTTCCACTTCTGCAAATCTCCACCAAACTAATATTTCGCAAAGCCGATAGCGAAGCTTGTTTGCTGGCTGGTTGAATGTCCTTCGACATACAACGGTCAAACTTTGAACCACCTAAATCAGATAGATGGGCGATCTCGTTACCAGCTCCATCACTGCCACCTACCACCAGACGTTGGACAGAAGACAGTAGTTGCGTGGCCATCCGCTTTGTGCTTGCAGTTAAGCACTGTTCATCTGCTAGCTATTGTTGCGTGCCCTTTTACTTGCGGTTTTCTGCATTTACGCCCACTAAATACAGTTTTGACGACTGAAGAGGAAATTAACTTTTTAACGTTTATCTCACTCTTTCACTTCCTCTAAAGGCCTAAAAACTCTAGTGTTAGAACGAAGTTTTATCATGTAGTTTACCCAATCAGATTAAATCCGTTTTTTGTCCCATACTTCTCGAGATGCAGAAAAAGATGTTTGGAATCATCTCTTAGGAACCAAGCGCCTTGTCAAGATGGGATTTATGAATCAAGATACTAGTATTGATTACAATGATCTCTACTTGTTATCACTTTTTCGAATGTAAGAGGCAGAGTTGTAATTGACCATAAGTAGCGTTCAAAATTTTGATTTTTGAGAAACGTTGCTATTTTCATGAATAATGAAAAAAAATGTTTTAAGATCGCTTTAGATGTATACTTCAGATTTTTAATTATTTTGACTGTACCTTAGTTTGAAAAGCCAAGCGATATAGGAACATCTTGAAATAATAAAGCTATAGATAATGTACCTATTTCAAAATGTGTCGATCACTTAAAAGCACCAATAAGATGAGATTTCAAACAGTGATGGGTATCTTTCGATACCTGGGAAGCATTCACTTAAGTTGCATGCCTAATAAAAGGCTAAGTCTAATGATGTCTTGAATTTTGCTCCTCTAGCGGTACCACGGTATTTAGGCTAGTTTGCCATTGCCATGCCATGCCATGTCAATTCAGTCAAGGTGAATTCTGCGGCCTAGAATATAGTGTCGAAAGATTGAGGTAGTTAAATTAAGCTAGTGTCGTGTAGTTTAGTACTAATCAATAAATGCACATCTAACTGTTGTCTTTTGCGCTGCTGATGTATCGTAACTCGTTTGCCCAGCAGTTCTGATCAAAACATACAGGTTAGGTCGAATAATTAGCATTCAGTTTTGAAATTTTAATTGGTTCTTCTAATAATCGGCACTTTTTTTTATCAAATATAGGGTTAATTTTCAAGTATGTTATATGAAGTCTCAGTTTCATCTGAAGCTTACCCTTCTATAACTTTGGATATACAAATGTTGAAATTCCCCAAAAATTGGCGCAACTAGGAGTAAATATTACTATTGGTTAACTCAAACATCACAGTCAATACTATTAACTGTAAGTCGGAATTTTGCATTTTCAAGTTTTGGTTTCCTTAGAAATTCTAAATGTTTCTTGGTCTGATTAATTCTATTCTGTAGATGGTAGTATATGTCCATAAAAAGTGTTTGATCGAATTTTTGGCATCTTGGACAACCAACAATTATCTTTGAGAATATGCAATAAGTATATTAAAGGCATAATATTCTTCGTAATAATTTTTTGTAGTTCGTACTGTTAATTGAGAACAACAGAAAAACAATTTAGCTCTCCACCGTTACTCTAAAAAATTTCTAGTTGTTTGTTTTGTTTGTTATATTGATGTTTCCATTTACATCTTTAAAGTTATCAGCAAAGCGGTTGAAACGTTGCCAAGTCAACCCAAAACATTCCTGTAGGATTAAACTGTCGTTTGAATACTTCTCAAAATGTCTTAACGAATTATTTTTCTCTGCGTGTTTCCCCCTTTCTTTCGTTTTACTTGTTAACAAAATCTATTTTCGTTACTTTATATGTTAAAATGTACAAACATGACAAAATATTGACGTGCCCTAATTTTAAATTATCTACAAGAAAAATCTGACATTAGTAAAACCTTATATACATGTTTTCAAATATTTCTGGAAGTTGTTAATCTTTCATAGAACCACAAAAAAATTTAATGTGTTCTAACAAGAGATCGTAGATATAAATTTTCATGTCACTTTAAAGGGCATTAAAACTAAAACGACACGATTTTTTATGTTTCTTTAACAATTTGTTGTTTTTCAGTTCACAAAAAACAATATGTAGTTAATTCCAAGAAAGTTTCCAAATGATATATTTGGTTGAATTTATTTTAATAGAATTCCAGGCACTCATGCGACGACAATATCTATAAAGTAGGACATCCCTCTAACTACTTTGAATGTGTATTCCACGCTTCGCTGGACATTTAACTGAATTTACATTTCCTCTTTTTTAGATTTATGAATAGTGCAAACAAACTAAAAGCAAAAAAAAACAAAAGATATTTATTTACTTCTTTGTATAAAAAGGAAAAGTTTAATGTTTAAAAAATCTCGAAGCGAAAAATTAAGAACTGAAATTCATTATAGCGCGATAAAAGTTTTAATTTTTCGCTTGAAGAAGACACTAACTTTGATATAAATCTAATACCCTCAAATTACGAGAGACCTAGCTGTGCTTTAGGTATACTACATAGAGAAAGAGCAAACAAAGCAGGAGTATAACAATAACACTCCAGCTGTATGTGGCAGGTAGGTTTGCTGAAGAAACAACCCTGATCCCTTTTTAAACAGCGGAACATAATCTTATCCCTCCAGCCAACGCATAACCAAGACCAACTGCGTCAACACAGTTTGTTTGGACTTATTTTGGAGATGGTAATAAGCCTTGCAAGTGAATCTCGCGAAGGGGCCCGTCTCCAGCTGTGCGTGTACAAGTAGGGAGAGAGCTTTGTAATGGAATCTGAGCATTACAAACCCCACATGGGGGTTGAGCAAATGCACACATACATTGAGTTTGGGTCGGCGCACTTTATATATATACTAACACTACTTAGTTAAAATGGATTTCATACGAAATAAACCTGACCGCGCATATCAATCATGTCTGCCTTTATACGAGACGGCACATCAAGAGTATCCGTGGTTTCGTTTCCCGTAATCCTCTCTATGTATTAGTTTGCAAATTCGGCTTTTAATTTTGATTTTCATTAACGAAACAAGTTTCTAAATGAAAATGTAATATTGGTATAATCAAAAGCGTTTATCTTAAGTGTTCAAAAATATTTTATATGGTGAAATTATCAAAATCTCCTAGGAGCCGTATTTGCAGAGAAACTAAAATGTAAGAGCAAAGCGGTATTACAATAAGATTTCATTCTAGTGAAACCTGTAGGGCGTCGTAAGAGCCCCTTTACAATATTCTAAATAAGCTTGGAATAGTAAATACCAGTGAATCCTAAGATAACAGAAGTCCTGGAAGTTTGAATTAATCATTTGAACATGAGGAGTGAATATAATGTGGTTATACACGAACGTGTACATATTGTCCTGGAAATGTTGGAAACAGTTTTGCAAATAAAAATTAGTGATTATAAGTTGCACGTGGATATTAAAGAAAAACTAAACGTTGCGGAAGAAATAAAATTGGAAGGAACTAATTAGGAATAATAAATTAGCAGTCTTCAGTTTATAATTGGATAAAATTAAATAGAACTGTACAGTTGTAAAGACTAATGGTTAGTCAGTTATTGGTGTTAATGGTTTACATATTAAAACTTCAATCAAAGAAGAAACGGTACTTTTAGATGATTCATTAAGTGTATACCTCACATTTGCATAATAACTTCTCTTGGGAAATTCCTATTTTCTTTCATGACGTTTCCAATAAATTGCTTGTGGATGACATGGCATTAACTACTTTTTAGCATACATATATACTGTCTTGTTTCCAACTGTTTTCTGTACATGTTAATTTTTGTTTTTTTCTTTTTTTATTTTGTTATTCTTTTAGAACATAGCAATAGTGTCGTCGAATACGTACGACGGTTGCTATTTATATTTCTGGCCTTGGCAATACTGACTGTTTCCAGGCGTCAGCTGACATTTCCGGTGTAAACTTTAAATTGTTGAACATAACCTCAACCACAACATTTTGTCATTTGAGTGCGATTAGTGTTGTTTGCAGTTAATTGGAAAGTGCATTCCCTAGTAAAAAATGGAATTGACCCGTGAACACTTTCGTGCAATTATTTTTCATAACTTTCCACGTGGATTATCACGATAAGAGTGCATCAATGAACTTCATACATTATATAGCGATGGAGCTCCATCCTACAGCACTGTAAAAAACTGGTCTAATGAATTCAAACGTGGCCGATGTTCACTCCAGGACGAAATCCGTGAAGGCCGTCCAAAATCTGTCGTTGTGCCTGAAAACATCGATGCTGTGCGTGAAGATCGTCATGTGACATACCGTGAGATTGAGGCATCTTTGGGCATTAGTATGATTAGCATCAACAAGATATTACATGATCATTTGGCCGTAAAAAAAATTTGTTCCCGTTGGATCCCGCATAACCTGACCAATGCTCAAAAGAAGGCTCGCGTCGACTGGTGCATTGAAATGTTGAAAAAATTTGCGAAAGGTGCATCAAAGGCTGTGTATAACATCTGCACAGGTGACGAATCATGGATCTACGCATATGACCCCGAAACAAAACAGCAATCAACTGTGTGGGTCTTTCAAGACGAGCCAAATCCAACAAAAGTTGTTCGCGGAAGAAGCACATCGAAGCAAATGGTTGCCTGCTTCTTTGGCATTACCGGTCATGTGGCAACAGTGGCGTTAGAGCAACGTAAGACGGTCAACTCTGAATGGTACACAACCATTTGTTTGCCAGAAGTCATTGGAGAAATTCGGAAAACTTCAAAGAAGAGGCGAATCATTCTTCATCATGACAATGCAAGCTCTCACGCCGCTGCTCAAACAATTGAATATTTAACCAGCCAGAAGGTCGAGTTGATGGGCCATCCACCATACAGCCCTGATTTGGCACCCAACTACTTCTTTTTATTCCCGTACATCAAAAACAAACTGCGTGGTCAACGATTTTCAACTTCGAAAATTGGTTCAAACGCATGGAAAAGTGTATCAATCTTAATGGAGAATATTTTGAAAAACAATAAAACTAGTTTCAATCATAAATACTTGTTTTTTCATTGTTAGGCCAGAAATATAAATAGCAACCCTCGTATTCTAGTAACAACGTCTGTTGAAACGAGATCAGATCAAATTTAGTCATTTGTTGATATATTTGACGACATCTACTGCAGATCAATGCAGTAAGAGATTATTTTGACATTTGGACAAACAATTTATTACTTAGGGGTATGAGCTTTTCGCACTGATAAAAAAACAGAATTCATTAACAATTTTGGCGAATGTCCACATTCGAAATCTAATGAATTTCGGTTGTTTACCATGTTACCAAGACTTTGAGATTTTGCTTTAATGCCTAATCATTCCTAATTGGAAAGTATGTTAGTTGTTTGGCTACGTAAATTAAGAAACGACCAAGATAATAGAAGGTAAGGTAAGGTAGAAAAAACGGACTGTTCTTATTAATCTAACTCCTTAAGGAAACCAGACATCTCAAAACACGGTTTATGAGATCTTGGGAAATAAAAGTACAGCAATAATTCAGGGTACAACACAACAGAAACTTCTTTGGAATAGGGTACCTTGAAAACACTCTATTGAAAGACAATTACAGAGAACCATTGCGAGTCTCTTACCAGACTAACTAAAAGACATAGCGTGATTTTCTGCAGTAGTGATGTATGGTAATCTAGTAGATTTACAATGCACGTCAGTCTGTCTAAAGCATTTCTCAGACGAATCAGAGCGGAACTCTCGTTTCCTAAATACGTAACAATGCAAATCAGTGGCGAATCTTACCATTAAAACAATGAAACTTTCATTTTCAGGCTTCAGCTGTGTAGAGGACCCTCTGAGATCACATATTCTCATGTGGGAACCGGGCAGCTCCCGGCAGGTACATCTCCCGGCGGCCTTTCCCCGGCATGGACTTTTCCCGGTACGGAATTTTCCCGGCATGGACTTCTCCCAGCACGGATGTCTTCCGGCACGGATCTCTCCCGGCACGGATATTTCCCGGCATACACGTAGCATTGGGGTTTCGACTATGCTTAGTCCACAATATCATGTAGTCACATAATATTGTGCTGGTTATAACCAGTCATCAGCGAGAGAGCTTGTTAGATGTTCGGTTAACGATTAGGTTAGAGGTTAGGTGAGAGGTTAGATTAGAGGTTATAACCAGCTCAATATTACCTTACATGATATTGTGGACTAAGCATAGTTGAAATACCAATTTTACGTGTATGCCGGTAAAAATCCACGCCGGGAGATATACTTGCCGGGAGAAGTCTAAGCCAGGAAAAGACCGACGGAGGAAATCCGCCGGGAGATGCCCGCAACCCTTCTCATATAGACGTACGCAAGATATAGAGAAAAACTCTTTCTGAATAGAAATCTCTTTTGCTGTTAAACTTATCATTATCTAATCTAGAAAAACCCTACGGGATTCCAAACACAACCAATGACAGTTGATTTATTTCTTTTAGTCGCCCACTAAACGATTGGATAGAAGAACAAACGTATCAACATCGAAGTATGGATTTGAGTAGTTTTGATTTTAAGCAAGATCACTCAAGTACCAACTGCAGCGGCTATGTTCCATGATACTGAACTTAGACAATACCATTAATGTGGCCAGGCGAAATAAGGTTTCTGTCTTCAAAAAAATCCTTGCATCATAAACTGAATAATGGGTCGTCATTGCAGAATGTGAATATTCATATACATAAAATACTCTAGAAATGTACAAAAACACACGTTTAGTGCTGCTTATACCAAACCGTTATCAATATAAGTTCCAACATTGGTGTCGTTCTAGTTTTATTGATGTAGAAGTAACTGTGGATTGTTCAACTCAAAATCTGCAAAGTTTTGTCAAAACTGTACATAATAACTTGAGGAAGAATTGATAGGAAAGAGATTATTATTGTTTGCTCACCAACATCTACAGGTGAATTTAGAAGATGAACTCCTGCGTAGTTCTTTAGAAATCTTTTTTCGTAATAATTACACAGAGAATTTATGCATGGAGGGCTCAAAACAACCATTGGATTTCACCAAGCTTTCTGCATATGACCTTTCTTATCCCTGATCGTTAAAATTCTTCGCAGCTTTATATTTAATTTTCTAGATTAGGGTCTCCAAAGTTGTAGATTCGTCACTAATAATCTTAGATAATAACTATTTTCGATGATATATTTGCAAAAAGTACTTACGTAGAAGATAAACATAACTTGATGTCGTAGAAGTCACTTCCAAGCCAATCCTAAAACTCCGCAATGTTATGGGTTATTTTGGCCAAAAAAAAGCTGTAGGTCACTGTGCAGGTTCGGGATTCACGGCGGTGATGTGAAGAGTAGTAACAATAATAAGAATTACTAATCTCTTTGCAAGTAACATCCACAATCTATTGCTTACTGAATTCAAAAGAAACATCCAAGTAAGTGATCCTAGATTTCAGGAATCGTCAGCCGTCTTGGTGTTACTTATGTTAGTCACATTAAGAGTAGCATGTAATCTTATTTGCTAACTTTATGGTATAGGTATGTTATAAGAGTTAGGAAGTACTGCACTTAATCTTTAGTCGAAATTCCAGAAATCACATCGATCTTCAGCAAGACCAGACCAAGACCAACATCAATTTTTCTGGAAGATGTCGTTGAGGATGCTCGATACGGAAGCTTTAATGGTATGACAACATCTACTAAATGCAAAGACTGTAACAACACTGAAAAAATATCTACCAAGTGATAAATATTGGAGAATCTGGAAAACTGAATAGAAATTAATTCGAAGTGCAAAATACCGGCAAAGCACATGGCTGCACTACTGATACGTTCCATGATTGAAAAGTTGTACCAAAATAATATATGTCTTTTAGTTAATCACGTTACTTGAAAACGGGATGTGGTGAAGTTATCTCAGGAAATAACAAGTTTAGCAAAACTAACAAAACGAAGGAGAAGAAACTCCAAATTTATACAAAGTGTCCATCAGATTTGGTTAACAAACTATACATCAATACGTCTTCTTTACCCAAAGTGCCAAAAGTTAAAAATAAAAATAAATAAATTACTAAATCATGAAGCTTCATTTACAAAAGTCAACATTGCATAATACAATAAATTTCTTTTTATCTTGATCTACCGTATAGATTAAATATTGAAAGTATACCCTATCACTGGAAAACATCCCTGAATTCCAAACAAATAATAATTTTAATTGTCCCTATTAGGAATTGACACGTCGAACTAGTGAACTAGCAACACTGTCGTATAACTTGGACACGTATTTTGTGTTTGATTTGACAGGAGCTTTGGAACTGTACACGAAATGCCTTCAAACTAATTTAGCAATACAATGATTGCTATTCTGGCATAAACATCGGTGATGTTAGTTTGTCAGAAAACCTATGCAGTTTCGATGAGTCTTCTGATTTCTGTTGATAACAGTTACAATATCGACTTTTGAATGTAAAATTCGTTTCGAAACTACCATTTCAGTTTGTAGCTATTTAACAGTAAACTAAATTTAAGTTGTGTGAAATTTTCTTTTTATTTTAATTAACCGCCAAAATAAACCATAGATGAGATTTTAAATAAATTATGAAGGTAAATAGTTAAATAGATAGAAGTATGAAATGTCAGCGTACCTCAAGAATTTTAATATTTTAGACATTTTATTCAGTTTAAATTATTTAAAAATGAATTAAAATGTTTTTAAAATAAATATAAAATATCAAAAGTCAACCCAAGACGAAAATAAATGATAAGAACATACTACCATGTGAAATACTTGAGAAATTTAAAATGCCGAATTCATTTTTATGTACCTACTCAAATAAAATTATTATAAATTGTGGATTTAACCTTTTACTCTTGTTTATATTCTGTTTGCGTTTCAGAAATGATTAAAATGTTTATTCGTCTTCACCACTTTGCTATTTTTGGTAATCTGAAAATAGAAATCAGTTACGAAATGCGATACAAATTTTCGATTTGGATATAGCAAAATTCCGATTCTTCAGTTGGCAAATACAATTTTCACCTGAAATATTCTATCTACATTTTTATCACTAAAAGACCTCGGAGACCGAAAAAAATAATGTTACAACCCGAGAGACCCTTTCTGGAGGAATTTCGATATCTTTTTTTGGGTGTAATATAGAAAAAAAAATTCAACTCGAGATACTTTTAACATCGATACCAAAGTGAGGGGAATATTGAAATCTTTCGCAATTTGATATTTCATTAGGGTTTAACTTTTATATACGGCAAAAATGAGGTTTTTTCTTTCTATTTTATATTTCATGTTCAACTGACCACACTTTTTCATTCCGTATTAAAAAGGAAAAAATCATAAATAACATATTGAAAATTTGAAGTATTTTCCGTCGACCTACTTCATGAAATATTAGGAAACGACATTTTCAGAAAGCAATAGGCGGCAACTGACTCTAACGACGGCATCATCATAACGTTTGAAATGCGCGATTTGGTCTAAAAAGAAGAAAAAAAGCGGCAAGGGCCAGAATTTTCTGTTCCATTTATTTTTGTTTTCAAGTATATTTGAGAAATAAACTCTTGATAGAAATATGTGTGTGCATGGAGAGACGCGAGTATATATTGATGTAGCCTGGCCAGCTACTAAGAATGCGAAGGACTCGGAAGTTCCTGAGGCGGCGATCCAACATCAAATTGATTTTTAGTGTTTTATGTGAGTTCTCGCCTAAAGTCGACGACGGAATGTAACGCAATATTGTCAATCGATATTTCAGTTTACAAATACACGGGAGTTTATTGTCCCCCCCCGCCGTCTTTCTTCTTTTTATTTGAATGCCACGCTAATTCAAAAGAAAAACAACCGAATACATGTAAACAACTTTGTACACAATTAATTCATTCATGTATTCGCGCTGTGTATAAATGTAAGTCATCGGGAATGTTATTTACAAACAAACAAGTTCATTTTGGTGCGATTTTGAAAATAACAGGGATTGAAAAATAAAAGACTCGAGCTCTGGGAATATAAAACCAGAGGAGATTCAGAAACTCACTTTTTAACGTTCAGTATCAATACTTATGCGGGACAGGGACTAAGTGGTGACTAAAATAATGAAAGGTTGATAGTAATCATACCTAATTGAAGTATGAGTTGAACTCGAACGATTTTGGCATATTAAAAGGTGACATAATCATTTTTGCTTACTTATCTACAATCTGTAGATGAGATAGAGACATTTTTTATATCCAAGCTGAATTCCGAATTTTCTAGAAAAACCAAGATCCTTCAAACGAGGGTACTTATAGCTCACACAATTAGTAGATTACTTGATAAACTCTCTGAACCAGAGCCAGAGAAGAAGAGAGGGAAATAAATCAGTTCAGAATTCTAGATGTGTACATGACCAGCTACTCTTTTCAAAACAGTACTGGATCTTATAAAAGTTGTAATCGAAAACCACCTTGATCATATCTACTGACAGGGCAGGAAGCTGGAACTGCCTGATTAATACTAAATTATAGCATAATGAAACAATTTTCCATAACGAATAAAATATTTCTTTATGTCTAAAATTCATTTGTTGTTTCTTTTGTATCTTGTAAAAGCTTCTCAACATGATCATAGCCCATGGTTATAGTTCATAGTCTGCAGTAAGTATCAACAAATAAATATAATAAAATCACTTCGACATTAGCGGGCGGGCGGTTGACGCACTAACATTGTATAAACTCATTAACTTTCCTGCACAGTAATGAAAATACTTGCAAATGCCGGTCCTGAACTTTTTAATCAACGACCGTCATTTATAACTGGTGTAGCTTGATGTTTAAGATTTGAAGTGAACGGTGAACCACCGTAGGTGGCCTGTGGGAAATTAAAACTTGACCTCGAGAAAAACTTGGAATATGGACCGTGCGCCACCGTAGGAAACCATATGAAGGGCAAAGGCAGATGGAATGGAGAGCGAAGACCGATCTCGAACAACATTCATTTCCCATACAAAAGCATAATCGTGCAAGTGACCTGTTGAAAGTCATTCCTGTCCTTGGACTACAGCTGGTGATCTGATGGTGGACCAGGCCGACCTTGCAGTTAGGTTAGTATTCAATATGATAGTACCTGACCGGACGAAGAGCAAATGTCCGACTGTTGGAAGGCGAAATCTGACTGAGCTACCACATTTGGCCCGGTGGGCTGATGGAAGGTGAAGACTGGCCTAAAACAAGGTTTCGTTTTCCATAAAACAGCATATCGGCTTTGTGCTGATCCTAAATACGATTTGATGTCTAAGGTCTGAAGGACAAAGAAGTCGAACTAAAAGAAGGCGAAGTCTGACTGGTGGAAGATTGAACCTGAACGTTGGAATGCAAATCCTAATGGACGAAGCAACAAGTTCGTTTCCCATATGAAAATACACCGTGCTTGCATTCATCTTATTAATTATTAGTTAATATTAAGCTTCGCAGTATCTTGGACATTCTTCTCATTTATAGTTTTCTCTATTAAGAAAAATCTAATAAAAACAAAATCCAAATTGTCGAACTTAAATTTGCCTGGTACGGCATAAACGTTGAACGTTGTTCCTCATGCTTGTTGAACAAATCAATTATAGAGATTCCATGTTAAAAAAATCAGAACGAAAGTTTACTCAAAAAGGGCCATTCTACGCAAAAGGCGCAAGAACTAAACGAGTCAAACAAGTCTTTTATGCATAATTTTAAAGTTGTGCAAGAGGAGTCTCTTGCTGCTGTAATTAATTACTGGTCTAATTTAAATTATTTGAATTATCATGCACGCTTTACTTATTCCAACTGCTAGAATTCTTGATCATGACCAGACCGCTTTTTGACTGGTCAGGGTCTAGTTAGTATGAGGAAGAGAACATTCAAACGTATGATGATGTGAAATACAAGCGTAGGAGGTAACTCAATTATTAACGATTTCCTTGACGAAATTGTTTTATCTATTTGTTTGTCTTTTTAGTGCTTCCTGATCTCTAGTTATAATTACAGAAGGAATTATTAACTTTCTTTCCATAAAAACAGTTCAAAACAAATATTAGTAATTACAGGTTTATATTCAAATTGAAATATTTAGAAAAAAACTTCATTAATCGTTCTGAATAAACTCAGGTAAATATTTACAAAGAGTAAGCACCATTTTTAGGTAAAGACCTATTAATTTGAAAATTTAATGCAGTCGTATATTATATTTACAACTATTCTTGCCCATAAGCATTCCATTTTCGTTTTGTATCGAGCATAAAGTTGGAAACAAGGGCATTATTTAAAAACTTATGTATTTCCATAAAAGTCACTTTGACTAGTTTCCTTTTAGGATGTCACACCTGCAAATTACACTGAATCCACCTGCGCACATTCCAGAATTCGTCATTAAACTGCTGTATTGTCTACTACCGTGATTAGTGTCTGTTTGCCTCGGTATTTTCTCGTCGGCAGGCTCTGTTTAATATTACTTTCTATTAAAAAGGATCTTTTTAAATCACTTCTTTGAAATCCAATATTTACCTTTGTGTTCATTTATCTCTGCTCGTTTATGGATGTGGTAAATAAAATCGTGCTAATAATAGAGGGAAACGTAATTTAATCAATTTAACTTTTAATAAATAATTCTCAAGTTAAAGCTTTCTTATATTTCTTGCTAGATTCCGCCAGGTGTTTATATGAAGGAAAAGAAAATTTATGGTTTCTTTGTTAGTTTATTTCTTCTAGTAGAATTCACGAGTGAAGCAAAAGCCCATTATGACGCTGGTTCATGCAAGCGGAAGAGGAGAGTCCCGATACCTGACACCCTTGAATTCAACACGAACTTCCAAAGAAGAAATGGTAGTTGCCATCTCGACACATGGAAGTCGTTTGGGCGGAAATCTCTCAAATTACCCACTGAATGTATAACGTGCTCGTTGTTACTTCCAGATTGAAGGCATTAACGGTTTTTCGGAAAGTTTGGCGAAATAAGCCGTATAAAACTCACCTCCACCGGGCCGTGTAATAAAACGAAACGTTTCGCGTTTAGCAGTTTTATAGGTGAACGGAATAGGCTGATCTCTCCGGCAGTTTCATTCCAGATCAGGGCTTATTCACATTCGACTGGATTCGCAAAGTGCCGCAACTTTCCACATGCAAGATATCCATGAATAACTTTACAGGCTCGCCACAATTTCTACCGTAAGTTTTCAGACTTCGTAGTTTGATGAGTTCGCTAGAATGCTCATCCAAGTGTAAAGTTATCTCGTTTATAACCAGCCGAGGAACAATTATTATCAGACAATAAAACGTTAAAAGGTTTTTAATTACGAAATATTTAATTAACCAAACCATCTCGGCCTTCTTTTCTTATATTCATCCCTTAAAAATTGTTGTCGTAAAAAAGAACTTTTTATTTAGGTTTACGACGCATCTTTGATCTTACTTCACGAGATACCTTATTTCATTATTACGTTAACGAGAGGCGATAATTTTCCGATTTCTTTTTATTTCGCGTTCATCTTCAAACACTTATTGTATTGTATCAGATAATTCTACTCTAAATATCTTATCTGTGTTTTGAAGAAATTATTGCCAATATTGCATTTCCCTTATTTCTATAAGTGGAAGAAAAATTAGAATTCCAAGAGAAATACGCAATCCTGTCTTAAGCACTTTAAACGATTAATTGGACACATAGATTTAAATACGTGTAAAACGGTAGAAGTTCGATTCTATCCTTGCTCAACTCAAAAATAATAGTTATCAAGGCTTATCTCTTGTTCCAGAACTTTTCACCTCATGGTATTTTTTTATTACTTAAAGCTTTCACAACTGAAATATTAGTAGTACAAAGGAATTTTCCAACCACACCACAGGTTTCATTGCAAAATTTTCGGAATTGATTTTTTACCCAAAAAATCTCAAAACTTTCCAAATTCAGTATTGTAATCAAGGAAGTAAATGTGGATGATTTCAAGAAATTCTAGAAATTAAGTGGAAAGACACCATGAGACGACTTTATTCGAAAGTGTGTCAAAAGGGACCATTTCCACAAGATGTCGCTAAGAAAGAACTTTTGTAGTTCTAAAACTCTTAAATTGAACTTAAAAGCAAGCAGTAAATGATGTGTTATAGAGATACCATGAAGTTAGTGGTATCACAAAATAAACTTCAACTGAGAAAGTTGAGCGTGTACAACACAGTTTGGACAAAGCCAATTCACCTGTGGTACCAGCTACTCGTCATATATCTATGCAAATATCAAAATAATTGATATGTCATGATATGGTATTCTCTAGTGTTTTTACAAATTGTGAAAACTTCTCTTGATGCTTTTGCACCCGTAGAGCCTTTCATACTATCTGATCAAATGCAGCAATCTTTTACCCAACTGAACATACAGAAACATTCTTGGATTCTAGGACCTGATGATTTTAGATTTTTAGAGTGAAAATTTCCTTCTAATGACTTTATTAATAAATCGGAAAACTATCACGTCAAACTTGTCGAGACCAAGACATTGATTTCCACAAGTAAGAAATGGGGCATGTGACCATAAACAGATGCAACGTTGATTTTACAAGTTAGCATTCTTAGGTAAAAAACTGTTTGAGACATATTTCAAAGCAAAATATGTTTCTTCTTTGTTGCATCAATCTCCAGAAACTTCCTAGACTATTCATGGTTATTCTCTAAATCTGCCCAAATTCAATCTTAATTTTAGTTCTGAAATCCTTTTCATTTATGTTTGGTAAACCATGGATCACAAGAAACTCGTGAAAACCTTGGCAAAACTGATGTCTAAGAAATTTGTCAGATAAAACGTCAATCTGTTTATTTAACTTTACATTCTTAAATAGTTGAAATCTTTTTGTATATTCTTACAGACTCAATGGACAATCTCCAGTTTGTTCTAATTCTCTCTCTTGAGAACCTTTAGAAATAATACTAATAATCTCATATTATTAAGACAAAGTTCTGAGGTTAAAGATTTAAATGAAAAAAGAAAAACAAGCCAAAAAGATTAAATCTGCTCTTCACACTTCCTGTATGACCTACATAGTCAGCGTTGCATTTTAGAAGTAATTTATTTTATGCACGTTGGTTTATATTTCTGGAGAATCTATAAATATCCATTTCCAGTATTTGTCCTGAGAATCTTGTACGGATAAGTCTTCCATTTACACAAAGGAAATAAAACAGAAATTATTCGAAACGAGATATCCTCTTCATACAGTGTAATCTAAAGGAAAAAAATCACGAACAGAATTAGGCAGTCTAATTTCCTTTATTCACAAAATTTTATTACAAAAGAATTAGATTTAAAAAGCAATTTATACAAGTTCTTATATTATTAATGAAGTGCTGATGCAATCAAATCTTTTATTATGTTAAAAACCTGAAGTTGCTGAATCTTTAAACGAATTTAAAATTTCTTTTATATTGTAAAGTTAGCGGCTTGATTTTTTCTTAAGAGCACAGCTCCTTTTTTGTGTGCTTATTATCACCATTTACAAAAACTTAGCTATAATAGTTTTCATTATAAAAGTTGCAAAAAGAGAAGCCGAGGGTCTCGGCGGTATACAATATCTTATTCTAACTGAATGGAGTGCATTCAGCACGGTGCCACGCGATTATACAAGGCCCCTTTCACATGTTCCCTTTTTTTTGCTGTTTTTATTCCCTTCAATTTATACAACAGCCTTCTCGGTTGCACCCGGTTCGGATCGTTCGACTATGCTGATAGCCCTAAAATTCAATGGCGAACTGAATTCCAGAGGATCGAGAATAGAGAACAGAGCCCCTATTCTCCGGTTACTCAGACCTTCAGAAATAATTTTGCTGAACTTTCCACTAGCAGCACATAGTAAAACATCCAACGACACGGTTGGATATAACGGAAAATTAAGTACGACAGCGGGTATTGTTTAAAGACATCTTGATATATATGCAACATACTCTTTTGTGTTAGTAGTGCTTGAGTTGCTTTTATGCGGGCGACTTTCATGTTTTTGCAATGGTTTTTCTCTTTATTTTATTTATGAAATGAGCTTACAAGCGAGTATACACAAGCAGGTGCATCGAAGTGCACTGGAGAGAATTGAACAAAGATACCGGCAGTTCGAAAAATAGCAGAAGGGAAAAACGAATTATAAATTTAGTTCTCATAATTAAAAAGGAAGAGCGGATACAGCTAATAATAATGTCTGACACTAAATATTTTAACAGCTGTTATAATATGAACACTAATATTGGATTAGGTATGAGTTTCGGCTGTTACACATCTCAAAATAAGACAGAGTTTGGATAAAAATAGACAAAACAATGTTAATCTTCTCAAAAACGCAACTAATGAGATAAGAAACATAAAAAATCGCATTTTTCCAGATTACTAGATTTAATTTATTCAAAAAGATTGGTCACATACAACAAACGACACATATACTATAAAACAATAAGTTAATACATAATGGAAAACGTTTGGTAGACTTTTACTTACTCTTCATCAAGTTTTATTCAATACATTTTTGTTATCACTGATATTTCCAAATATTTGAAATCACTGCAAATCAAAAACAAAACACAAACACGCACAGTTAAAAATAAAACAAAGTCGACAAAAATAAACCAGCAGCGAGAATTTGAAAAATCGTTGACTCTTGAGACGAATAATTTAGACGCTATTAGTGCATTACAAAACCTGTGATAATCCCATGTAAGGATGTGCACACTCACTGTCTCAGTGCACTCGGGCTCAGCGACCGCCGCAGACTAACACGGCATGTTAGAACGCGTGTAAAGACTTTCGGGACTCGACCAATAACAAAGAAGTCAGAGTTGGAGTGGGAGAACTTTAATTGCACTATACCTGGTGGGCAGAAGCCAAATATAGCAAATATTTCATACAGAAATAATTCTTCTCTATAGAAAACAGGTAAAAACGTACTATAGGGTCAACAACATCCATTTAACGTAACAGTTTGAGAGATTATGTAGTTTGTGATTCATAATGGATTTTAGATTTTTCATTAACTTTTATAGACATTAGAAAAGAAAGTAAGATTATGATTATGAAATATCGATGTAGGGACAACTTATTACAAATTAGAACACACATGTGCTACCTCCATACATTTGTCATTTTTTGAGATTATTCATTATGCGGATGTTAGACAAATATGGACTGTTGTTACGGTTACGAAGTTGTACAGTTTTCTAAAAATTGTTTGGTTATGATTTTCTCAAATTCTACGAAACCTAAATTTTTAGTAAATGATGAAAGTTAAATCCTAGAAGTATTGTTAATATTCTTAATAGGCCAGTGGTCGCATTCAATTTGATTGCTGTTCAGCAATTCAGTTTAATCGTTCAAATCATTCCCTTTTACGATAATCTCCAAACGGAGACCTTCCTTAATTATTTTTGATTTGATTAAAAATTCGGTATTACAGAATTGATTTTACCCTATTAAATAGGCGACTACTTTTTGTAAACACTATACTGATGAAAATCGCAAACCAACGGATGACGCTAGATTTGTAAATATCCGACCTTCAGATCGGACCATTTTACAACTTCCCGAACAGTATTGTTCATCCCAGTATTCGTTTTCTAATTCCCAATAGAGATCACAACAATTGCGTCCTTCTCCAATGTATATCGTATGTAACAAGCTTTTATTCTTTTAGATCTTAAAATCTTTAGGTATGTCAATGGAATTATTACAGTCTGTTCATTGAATACGTACGCTGAAACAATCTAATAAATCTCTATCTAACCCAAGGTAACAAAAGCTTTTACATATTAGCTTTCAAGCCAATAACTGTTCTTTTACTTTTCAAACTAATTTTCAACCTCCTTACCCCTTTTCGCCTCTTTGTCCCCACATACTTATAATTAGATCGTTTGAATGAAGGACTTTGAAAAAATTGTATTTATTGCTACATGCTAGGTTTAAAGCTAATAACTCTTCTTTCACAGTCCAAATCAATCTTCTCACTTCATTTTTGTTCGTTGTCTTTCTGTCCCCATATGTAGTCAGATCATCTCAATGAAGGACTTGCAAGATATTGAATGGATGAATCAATTCCCTTTCTCTGTGTTTCTGTTTCATGTACCAATCAGATCATTTGAACGAAGGACACGAAATAGATTCAATCGATATATCCATGGCTACATGTTAGCTTTAAAACCAACAACTCTTCTTCCATTGCCCAAATCAATTTTCTCACCTCCTTTTTGTCCCTTATGTCTTTGTTCCAATATGCAAAAAGATTGAGACATT
>VTPC01090529.1:0-65975 GCA_011009095.1 Ignelater luminosus | reverse complement strand
GCACGATTCAACCATGAACGATATCGCGTTCTTACTAGTATTTTTCTGTTCATTTGTTCCGGAAAAATCTTTTGATTTATTTTTAAATATCTTACTAGGAATTACTTCTTCACCATGACTTCGATTTATCTTGATTCTTTTTCAATTATTTTATTACCTTATTTAATTTGGAATTAATATTATTCTTAATGCAATTTGGAAAAAACATTTTGGAGTCAAAGGAAATCTAAACGAATTAATACTTAAAGATAACCTACATTTCTGTTTTTTCCTCTAGTTAATGTTGTTTATTAATTTGACAAAGATGGCCCAGTTCAATTAACCTCCGAATTTTTTCCGTAAGATACATTCCTTTATTTCGTGCACAAACCTGTATTTGATGAAAAATGGGGAAACGTAACAAAATGAAATTGAAAATCAGACTTTCATGCGAAAAAGAAAATAAGTTTATTTTTTTCTGCTTTTGTTACGAAATATTTTTTTGATGCTATAAAGATACAAGAAAAAAAGACTTTTAAATACAGCATAATCTTCTATTTGAACCGTTGCTGATGATTATAAAATTAAAAGAAAGAAAACGTAAATTGTCTTCAGAGATATAATTTTTCAGAGTTAAGAATATTAAATAAAAGAAACGGACAAAAGCAAGAATTACTTCTAATTCAATTAATTTAGCAAAAATTTATTTACTGAAAAATATTTCAAAAATGTCAATAACGTGAAGTAAATGCTCTCAAAAATACGTCTTACCCAGCTTTTTATTTTATTTTTATTTTATTTTCTCATTCTTGCGTTAGGCTTCTTTCCGATCTTCTTGATGTTTATTGAGCATAAAAGTGGTATCCTCAGCGAGCATCTAAATGTATCATAAAATTTTACAGGCGGAGAAAATCGTATCAAATAAGTGTTAAAACAATCACGATTACGTGAAATTAAATATGTTTAATAAACATTCTTTCGCGGGAGAAAAGTTTTATTGTCGAAAAGGATCTAGAAGGAAGGTCAGAGGTTTTAGAATATTTCAACACCTGAGTATTCGAATGCTATTTAACAGGTATATTTGATGGGATATTAACTCACAGATTTAATACAATACGTTCTCATATAATATAAATGAGATAATGATCGACTTGCAGCTGCGCTTAATCCCTTATAAGTTGCTTTCATGTGTTGTTAACTAATACCTATTTAGTTGTTTGAAACTTGTCGGCATTTTGCCTTTTCGAGAATGTACCTTAACAATGGAATCGCTGCTGTGCTGTTGCTTGCGACACGAATTATTAATGCAACAATTGTTGTAAAGTTTCCTCTTTGTTTTGGATTTGTAACCTTATTTGTTATCATGAGAATTGTTTGAATTAACCCTGAATGAATTTATTTGTTTTCTTATTTGAAAAGAAAAAACTTTTTCCTCAGATCCATATTTTGAATAATTACACGCTTTTCTCGGAACAGTATTATAGTTTATCATCCCGCTGATAATAATAGTAGGTATGGAAGCAAGATATTTATTATTAAAGCAAAATTCGCAATTATAAATGCATTTGTGCCGTCTATTGCTCGTCAGAGAGTCATGTATTATTACGAGGCCATTGCAGGGGTCGAGATTAAGCCGCAATTGTAAGACATGATTTAGGAAAGCAGCAGCTAGCAAGAAACCACAAACGAGCATACATACGCCGAGTTTGTGAACGCGCATAATTCCTCTGGCTTAACAGCGTCCTCGCCCAATAAAATGCTTTCCAAGGCCTACACATTGTATAATAACTAACCCAAAACAAAGACCGTAATGTGTGTGCTCAAGGCAAATTATTGTTATTGTCAAAGTTAAACTCTCTGGTGAAAATTATAGCAGATTTGTTACATAACATTGTGTGGTAAGTACTTCCGTCAAGTATTGTCATACACAAAAGATTTCGTTCAACAATGAACGAAAATGGTTATGTCTGCGACTATGGATTCCTCGTGTTTTATACTCCGATTTTCAAGTTTCCTATATCTCAAGTTTAAGTAGGTGTATAATTTAAGTTTGAAGGTGTGTATTAGTTCAAGCATCTCAAAGATCATAGAAGGATTCGAATTTGAAGCTATTACGAATATTGTGTTTCATGGTTTTCAACACGTAGCTTCTTCGCTAAGTTGTATATTTCAATCTTCTATCTTTAGATGTGACCTATTATTTTCGAATGTTTATCAAATTTAACTTCCTTAATGGAATACCGGGGAATTATCGAAACTGTATGTGGGACTTTATCTAGAATCAAAATTTCGAACTTTAATCATCTTTTACTAAACGAAGTCTATCAACAAATTTCTATTAATTTCGGTGACTTTTATAACTGCTTTGAATTATGATCTCCTATACAAATAAACATACTATACAATTTGGAATATCAAGGTTTGTTTAAACTTTGACAATAAAGTAATTACACTTCATTATTTCATTATTTAATTCTACAGCGATAAAATGTATAAATTAATTACATGCTGGTGCAACCTTTAGCGTGTAATCTCTTGAATAGTCAGGTTGCTTAACTTTTACTATAGTCTATTCAGGTAGTAGGTAGAGTAAAGCAGGCTCTAATTAAAACTTTGCAAAAGAAAACCTAAATTCTTTAAATGATTTTATTTTTGTTTTGTTCTACTGTTGGGAATTTCTCATTGACATATGTATATTATCATTAATTTATATTTTGCTACTTCATTGATTACTATCACATATTTGTTCGATGTTAATTGTTATTGTTTGAACAGACCTATTTTACTGGAATGTTACTGTGAACTTTCACAGGTTAATTATTATTAGCAAAGTTTAATATCGAATGTTTAAATAACACATTATACTTTCACACTTCCCGAATTATATGTAGTTTTCTTAATGAAGTTAAAACATATATAAAGTGATAACCAGTAAGACACGGCCTCTTACTCTCTTTAGTCTCTCTTAGCCTTTTAGCCTCTTAGTCTCTCTTGGTTACTTTTTCTTACACGGTTATTTTTATCTTTTTTTAAGTGAATTTATATTTATTGAGTTTTATTGTTTTATTAATTTAATAAATATCTGAAAAACGTAGTTGATCTTTAAAATCAAAAAGCATCAAACTCAAGCTACACTGGGAACACGACACTACCTTGTTCAGTTCAATGGTAGTGCAAACTAGTACAACTTTTGCAAAAAATGCTACTTTCACGTTTTATAATCTTCTATTTAGTTTTAGCTTTACATACTAACACATGGGCTGAAAATTTCCAGGCCTAACAAATAGATGGCGCTAGTTCTATTGCATTCACCGCTTTTTCAGTTAGTACTAACCTTCAAAAGACAGCTGTTAAAGTTTCATGATATTCTATTCATTATTTTGTGAGTTATTGTGCTAAGAGCGACGCTACTTTTGTTATTTTCAAAACAATGGATCAAAAACAATTTCGTGTTTTAATTTTACACTGCTTCTTGATGGGAAAAAATACCGTTCAAGCGAAGCAATGGCTTGAAAAGTGTTATGGGGACTCCGCTCCATCAGAAACAACAATAAAACGTTGGTTTGCTGACTTCAAACGTGGTCTTAGAGACACCGATGATGCAGAACGCAGTGGACGACCAAATGAGGCGGTAACACCAGAAAACATCAAAAAAATCCACAAAATCGTTTTGAATGATCGAAAAGTGAAGTTGCGTGAGTTAGCTGACATGGTAAAGATATCAAAAGAACGTGTTGGCTTTATATTGCATGAGAATTTGACTATGAGAAAGCTCTGCTCAAAGTGGGTGCCGCGTTGGCTCACTGTTCACCAAAAACAAGAACGTGTTGATGTTTCTGAGCAGTGTTTGGCCATGTTTAAAAGTAACAAATCGGAATCTTTGCGTCGATATGTGACAATGGATGAAACATGGATCCATCACTTCACTCCGGAATCAAAACGATCGTCATCTGAGTGGACAGCAACTGGCGAACCCCGTCTAAAGCGACCGAAAGCACAACAGTCGGCTGGAAAGGTTATGGCCTCGGTATTTTGGGATGTGCGTGGTGTAATATTCATCGACTATCTTGAGAAGGGAAATTCCATCAACAGTGAATATTATATAGCGTTATTGGAGCGTTTGAAGGCCGAAATTGCATACAAACGACCGCATATGGCAAAGAAAAAAATTTTGTTTCATCAAGACAACGCACCGTGTCACAAGTCAATCAAAACAATGGCAAAACTACATGAATTGAACTTCGAATTGCTCCCACATCCACCGTATTCGCCAGATTTGGCTCCCAGCGACTACTGGCTGTTCGCAGACCTAAAAAAAATGCTTGCCGGTAAGAAATTTCGCTCGAATGAAGAGGTTATCGCTGAAACTGAGTCCTATTTTGAGGCAAAAGATAAATCGTTCTACAAAAGTGGTATTGAAATGTTAGAGCGGCGCTGGAATGATTGCGTTGTTCTTGATGGAAATTACGTTGATGAATAAAGCTAATTTTGAACAAAAAAAACCGTGTTTTCTTCGTTAGGCCTGGGACTTTTCAGCCCATGTGTTACATGAGCAGCCCAGATGCAGGCCTGGACCGATTCTGATTGAAATACACTTTTTCCCTGCATCCTGTGTCAGCGAATTAAAGAAATCGGCGTTAGTATTCAAATTCTTTAGTTTGACATCGTAGGTACTTATTTCTTTGTCTGATTCCGAATTCAGCAAGGTCAATATTAAATGCTTGTAAACACTTGACATACTTCCTGTACTCTGTTTAACATGCGGTGCTTCAGCCTGTACTACCACGACTAAGTTAGCGTACACCCGAGCTAGGTTAGGCCTTTGACACTACTAAATAGTAGTTATTTCAAAGCACAATGCTTTTAAGTTCTGAAGTTGTCTACCTTACACTACTCTCTCTGTTTCATACTGATTGCCTGGAATTTTATAGATCATGAGTAACTTATGAGATTAGACAGTGACACTAATATAATTCTATCTAACAGCAACAAAGGCAGAAGAACACTTTCAAGTTATTTTTGTTAGTAGCCAGTTTTTAAATAATAATTATCACTCAAAATGGCAAGTAACAAAAATAATAATTCTTTGCTCTTACATAATTATTATACTGGGTGTTTTAGCTTACTAAGACCATAAGAGTTTTAACAGGGGAAAAATTTATTAGGATTAGAGTTTACTTATGTCTACTATAAGCATAAAGAAGAATTTAAAATGACATTTGAGAAAGCAAAACAAATGAAATACTGACTATTATTAAAATACGATTAAACTATTATTGCTTTGTCACTTTACATTATCCTTAATGCTTATAGTAGACGTAAGCAAACTCTGATCTCAATAAATTCTTCCTATGTTAATAGTTTGAGATTATAACAATTTCTATTTTGTTTATATATATAAATAGGCAACCAACAAAACACCGCCAGTGAATAAAATCCATACAATTCACTAGTGTTTTATGAGTATGGTTATATCCCTATGGTTACGCATATAAGGACTATATTATTGAAGAGTCGTAGATAAAAGAGTTTATGTTCTACTGGCATGTGTTATTTCAGGAGTACAAGAATATACATGTTCTGATCCAACGAAGGAGAATTATGGACACACAGAGGTAGAGGAAGAGCAGAAGAATCTTCTCTTTAATATTTGTGATATTGAAACTATCACATCCTTTCCATTTGGTTTTCATTACCATGTTCACCGTAGATTTTTGCCAAGACAGGTGCTGTTTAGAAGTCTTGCTAGCTTCTATGTAGGTCGAGTGGAGATGATTGTGGCGACAAAACCAGCTGCACGGTCTCGATCGTGATGCTGGAGTTGGTGATGGCGAGTATTCTTGGCAGTGATAGTGTAAAGATGAGATGCTTATAGTTGTACACGTAGTTGGTGATGGATAATTAAGCAAAATGGCTTAAGTGTCATCAGCACATAATTTCTGTGATAAGTTCCTCATGAGACTTATCAGTGGGCGCTACTACCAAAATCTTATGGGGTAGATAATAGCATAACGTGAAATAATAATAACTTAACTGTTTGTAGTTAGTGTAGTAGTGTTATTTAATTCCAGAACAAAAGAATATGGTATCACAATACATTGCACTCGAACGCTACAAAGACTTCAGAATCTACAAACATTATACAACCCCCACGTTTTGTTTTTAGTGCTGGCAAGGACGTCCAAATAAGGCGACTTATGTAGGCCAACAAAGCAACTGAAACTGATATTAAACGCACCACGCCTTGTTTACCATGCAACAAAATCGCAACAAAAGATGTTAATACATGTGTCCAGGAACAATAATCATGACTATGTGCTGTCACTGATTGCTTGCTCTTGAACAACTATTAAACAGGCAGCGCTGGTAGCAAACAAATCATTAAAGGTTGTTGCCAACCATCCAGGAAGTCTATGACTGCTTTTGGACAGAAGCATTAGTAGCGCTACCCTTTAAGTGATTCTGAGGAAAATTCATATTTCTGTAGCTCCTTACCTCTTATTAGACAAGTGACCCGCATTTGTTGTTAGCTCTCTAGAAAACGTTAATGGAGGTCGGAATTCGACCTTGGGCCATTGGTGATCTCGTAGAAGACGTAGTGTTCGTATTCAGTTTTTCTAAGAAAATTAATGGATGGCAAAACACGTTGAGTGGCGTTGCCTGATACGTCTTCGTATTTTGCTCATTTGAAATAGTTAATGGTGGGCTCAGCTGATCTATTTTCGAACAAGGCAGAGCTACGACAACTCTAGTTTCAATAGTAGCTTATCATACTCTCTTATTTTAGAATTCTATGTAGTTCCGAAGAGACTAAATGTCATGTACTACGTTCAAAGATTAGAAGATATTTGTTATAGAAAGTGTTGTTTTTCAGGCTGTCTGTGGTGCGATCGACTTGAATGATGATACACGCAAAATGAAGGTTGGAACTATGTCGGTTGTCGGTGTTCTCTGTATCAAAACTATCTTTGCGACATTTGTGTTTCAAGTATGCAGCTTACATCTCCTTTTACCTGTTAAAGTGTCTACTTAAGCTGTCGAACGCTTGGAAATTTAAACAGATTTCCTGTCTTTAATCTATAAAAAGTCGTTAGAAACGACAACCGAAAGACTTTGATTTTTCTAGTCGATAGATTTAAATAAGAAATCGAAAATTTGATCTTGATTTTGGGAGCCTTAGGTTGGTCCCTGGAGGTGGACGACCTCACGCATCTGCGTATTTGCGTAGTGACAGATCCTCTCCAGAGCGCTTTACACCTAAAATTAATTGAGTAAAAACAGCATTTGTCCTTTTGCATATCTTACTCTTCTTCTTATAGAGAATCGTCATGGATAGGAACGTGAACGGACCTGCGCAACCCGGGAAAAGCTCATGGAATCGGCTGAAGTGTAAGAAGAGCGAACTGGATGAAGAGCTGCGGACGCCGCGTCGTGCTGATTAAAAGTCCTAACCTCACGAATGGTTTACAACCCAGATAGAGTGGGAGGGCGACTTGCGATCGAAGGAGTTCCAAAGCTTAGAATGGTGAATGGAGGAGGCGAGAAGATGATGACAGATGAGGAGAGACAACGACCAGCTTTCCCACTCGACCGGGAAACATGTTACACTCAGTTTAGTTAGAGTCAAATTTAGTAGGTGATGTTACAGAGAAATATCAGCTCAACCGGACAACAAACTAAAATTATTAAACCATTAGATTCATTATCAGCAAGGTGAGTTTGTCATACTAACCTCACCAAGCAAACTGCGCATTTAAAATTTAAGAGTAAAGCAGATAGCTTGCCATGGTCACGGACTTAGTCCGTTGGTGCACCATGCTACGAATTAACCAGAAACAGCTCGAAAGTGATTTGTTTTGTCAGTTAGTCAAAATTTCGACATTTTTGTCTTGTGAACCACTACCTTGTTTTTGGCAGGTTCAAGTATTGTTTAATATCTACAGAGAATCGAAGAATGTACCCTAGGCAAAGTTTTGAATGATGAGGAGAACAATATTTCGATAAATTAACTAACTGTCATTTAAGCCCTAGCAACAAAAGACACAGTTAAACTTTAAGAAATGATGAGAAAGATAGAACGTCAAGTGCAGTAGTTGGTTTGGAATTAAAGACTTTAAAATCGAAAGTAGCGATTAGAAACAAACTAATTTTGAAATCGAAGATAGCCTTAGATTTTAACTCAGGAGATTTTAATTCAGCGTAAATCCCACAAAGCCGCAAAATGACAAGGGGCTGTCATTTTAAAATTGTTTGGTTTATAACTGTAAATCTTATAATAAATTAAGCTTCACTTGGAACACTCAGTATAAGCGTGATAACTTATTTTGTAGCGTTGCTTGATCTTGAGTGGAACCTTTTCTAGGAATTCTAATCAGTGGGTCTGCACTCGGTAATCCTTAATCGTGTTATAGCAAAATCCTTTCATAAATTTGTCTGGTAAACACTTGCTACATTCTTCAAAATCTCAGGGTTATGGCCTCCAAGGCCATGGGACCCACTCAGGTACGGTTAAAAAGTTTTGCGAATCAGTCAAAACTCTCTTCGACATCTTTGTTTTGTGAAGTATCCAAATTACCTATATTCGGTTTTGTTTATACACTATTTCGCTGTTTTAATGAGATTTTTTATGCTATCTTTTTGTTGACTGCACAGGAATCCTAATATTCCAGTTGTTACCCAATTCAAATAAATTCCAATTCCTAAACTAGGCTCTTTTGAGAATTACTCAAAACATAAGTAACATATCAAACTTCTTGGTATGCCATTTCTAGATGTTACACTAAGATTCTGTAAATGTGCAAAACATGTGAAATCTTCGAGTAATATTTACCAACAGATAATTTTCTTCTGTGAATGTTATGTGGGAGTAAAATATTTTGCCACAGTTCCATCTAAGCCATAGGGGACGAGGAATGGAAAGGCCAAAATCGATAATGTTTCTCCATTGAAAGAACAAAAAATGATTAGAAACCAAAACTATTTTTTTAGAAAATTTTGTTATTTTCTTATGTACTTATTAGATCGATGGGACTTAAATCCTTACAGAAGGGAAAATATCCAAACCTTTTTTCCCTTATTGTATAGACCAATTCTCTCAAGAATTTTGTTTTTATCTTATCTTCTTCATTCCATTTCGTATGTGATACTTGAAAAGTTAGCTAGACGACTATGCTTTTGAAACCCTTTCTAGTCTAAATTTGAATAAGAAATCAAAAGTGTGAGTCTTTCATACTTTCAGAAATGAATCGTTGCTGTAAGTAAAAAAGGAATTAATTTATACATTACACTATTATGAGATATCCGAAGCGTAATTAAAATAGCAGAACTTTAAGTGAATCTCATTTGCATCCATTGTAATAACAGAAGTACCTGAAACTCGATGCAAGCAGTTACAATTTTAAAAAAGGAAGAAAACTGTACAAGATAAGCGGGTTCACGTTAGCAAAGTTTTGAAAGTACTATTAAGCATAATTTCAATTCCCATTCATGCAAATAGAACGGCCGATTGTGGGTAATTCCGTAGACTGCAGTTGCAGATTGCTAAACGTTGAGTTTAGGTCCGCAACACGGGCTGTAAATAATAAATTTCCTTGTTTATTCATGATCCCAGTTGTAACGAATACTCTCTCGGAGGGAATCAACGCCCTCCGGCGTGCAGATCTTTGAAATCCAAAGCACAGTACAGGTAAGAAAGAGATAATAAGCTGTCAACCCTCGTCTCTAGAGATTAAAGCGGATCGAAATCGTTCCCCAGACGGAAATCTTAGAAAATCTCGATTTCAAGACCAATTTAAATTATGTAAATGTTTCTAGAATCTAAAATAAATAGTTGTAGGTCTATCGAGTGCTTGTCCAAATCCTAGTTTTACTTTTGACGACGAATTATGAGCAGCATGTTCGCTCCGTAAAGTCGACATTAAACGTTGCCCGACTCTGCATATCTCACAGATTAACTTACATAAATTTCACCCCGGTCTCAGCAAAGATGGCAGCGCCATAATTAACGAGACTACGTGATTAAAATTTTTAAAAGTGTGGGATTAGCGTAAAGTGGAATTGTTCCTACAACGCTCTTTAATATCCTAGATATAATAGTTCAAGTTGATGTCGGCGCTGCAGTAACGTCAGTGATTAGTAGAAGGTTAATAATGAGGTAACCTTTCGCTACCTACTGTAGTCGTAATTGAACAAGCTGAAATTACCTTCTCTTTCTCGTTCCTTCTAATGCGAAATTTAATTTTCTTTGGTTACGACGTTAATGTATACACTATAAAACTTAATCGGTTTTCTAGATTTTCAAGGCAAAATTAAGTTCCGCATTTTGTTTTCGCTAAAACGAATAGTTCTGCAGTAGTTAGGCAAAATTCCTGTCCTCACCTGCTCGTTCATCATTGTTTACCACTCATTAAAGTAAAATGTTTCAACCGCAAACCACAGTGATAAATTGGAGAAGTTTTAAAGTAATTACATTTATTCATTTGTAGCCATTATTAATTACGAAATCTGTGAGTAATATTTCTTTGAAACACAAAAAGTATAAGAATATCAGATCAAGAGTATACAATTTTTTTTAAATGAAACATTTTATCAGGTATCCCCCAAGGTAATATGCTGGGATCGCTATTATTTAATATTTATACCTCGGACATCCCATCAACCTGCAGTATATTAAGTTATGTCGACAAATAACAGGGTCTTCCTATCACACGGTATTGATCTTATCGAAACAATCTTGCAATTATACAGCAGTTAATAAAATTAGTCGAAATTAGTATATGGTAACTAAGCATGCTAATGTAATTATATGCTTATCTAACTAGGAATAAAAATAATTTAAATCTTAATAATCCCGTACATCTTTAATCAAAGAAGGTAAGAGATTAAAAAAAGAAAGTTGTCGAAAAAGTCATTAAAGGTATCGCGATAAGTTTTATAATTGCACTAATAAATTGGGTATATCAGTTACGTAAGATTTCATCAGTAGATGTGCTAAAAAGTCCTTTAAACATGCGTGCAAAGGTGCCATTCAATATAAAATCTAGGTCATAAAAATGTCCACAATAGACTTAAACATAAATCACTAAAGGACCTACACATTTCCGTCCACGAGAATAACTAAACAATATTAATTACTAGTCGAGGCCAATATAATATAAAATCTAATACTTTCAATTGCATGATGATCTTGCACTACCGACTTCTTTTTAATTTCGTTGTTTTCAGATGAACATGAAACAATAAAAGTTAAAATATAGCTGAATATAAGAAAATTAAAATCAATCTTTGCAAATAAGCATCAGTTAAAAACATATTTAACCTTAACCTCTGTTCATTGAGCGAATGATGCATTCTAAACACTGAGATTAACCAATGTAGGTTTTTAGAAATGTCTTTTAAGATAACAAAACAGCATATTAAGTCATTAGCGTCACAAGCGATCCTTCATATTTGGTACCTGTATGAGGTGCACACACAGCACACGCCTTGGATGAGCCTCGTTTCGCAAAGACAAACCTCAAAAGTCACAGTGACATGGCAATCCTTTTGTGTCTTTTAATAAGATTTAGATTGCAGTCCAATAAGTTCTTCTACATTCCATTACTTGTTTTTACTTGTATAGGTTACTATTAATTTAGATACCACCTCAATGTATAGTATGTTTATGATTAGAAACAACTTTACATTGCTTTAGTATTGTTTTTCTGAAATTTTCTTTTGTACACTCAGACTCAAAAGAAATCAGTTTTGTTAAAGAAACTTAGTATCTAAATAATAGTTTTACTCTTTGATTGAACCATGCAATACATAAGAGCTCATTACTAATAAACCAAGCAGTATATACTATTAAGTCTTCAGTTCTTTCAAGGCAAAATGATAAAGGTATGGTGCGAATCGTGCTTTTAGTTAAAAGAGTAATCTGGCACTTCTGTTTACAAGTTTAGTATACAATCGAGAAAAATATTAAGGCCATTTTGCATACCATCCTTATCCTTATGGCTATATGAGCTTTGCTTGCATCCAAAATGGTCTCTTTGGTAGACAATGTCAAAAGGTGTTTTTGTTCAGCAATGCCATTAGCAAATGACTGCTGAATATTCCAGAAACTAGCAATGTGTATCTAGTTTGAAACTCATTCCATTCAGTTTGCACAAAAGTGACTTGTTTTGTATCATTTCGTCTTTCAGTTCTCTACTGCTTCACTCCTTCTTTTATAGACTGATCTATGTCTACAATAGTTGATCTATATGATTAATGTTGGAAGTGGATGTATCTAAGCTGACTTCAGGCAAGTAATGTTCTGTGAATTACAATAGAAGCTAATCTCTACATTTACAAGGAGATGAAAGAGTAAGAGACAATGCCTAAGCCCTGGTACTGGGTCTAAAGCAAAATAAAAGTTTTTGAAAAAATCAGAAAAGCTAGAGAAGACGAATAAAGTCTAGGAATGGACTTCAAACTTCTTCTTCTTTTATAGACTGACCTATGTCTGTAGTAGTTGATATCTACTCCGTTAATATGGAGGATCTTGTAGGAGGTTGGTGTGTCTAAGTTAAATCTTTCAGGCTAATAATTCTTCGTGGCGTAATTGGCAAGGAGGTGGAAGAGTAAGAGACAATGCCAAATCTTCGGTACTGGGTCTATAGCAAAACAGAAGAAGTATGAAAAGCTTAAAATGTTGGAGAAGTTTAGAAGCGGATATATGAATACCATTTGAAGTCCATGATTTATAAAATGCGGAACTTGAGAATTTGATACAATGAGTTATCTAGGAGCAAGAGATTTATTTTCGAGAATATTTCCCATGTCCAGTGAGCTAAATTGCAAACGTTTGAATCTTTGTCTAATGAAAGAATCCCGAGTATCTCGCGTATTTCTTTTGATTAGCAGTTGAACTATGTTGAGACAACGTATTTCTCCTTTCTGCAATCGAAAGCTCCTGGATAGTTCATATCAGGTAAGGGACAAAAATCAAAGTCTCAGATGGACGAACGTATGACCTAAAGTAAATCTTATTCCGGGTATGTTAGTGTCTAAAGAGATTTCCCTAAATGTTTTATGGGTTGGGTTTGATACTCCTGATGGATAATCTGAACCTGGTTCTATTTAAATCTTGTTTCTTTAATGTGAAGGAAGAAATGGAAATTGTATCGTTTGTGCATCGGAACGAGAGAAACCTCCTTTCGAAACAAAATTTGTTCAATAATAATTTTGAACATTTGGCGATTGTACAATCCATGGATGGTGCCTATAATAACAATGCTTATTTGATCTGTTATTTATGCATTTGTCATCAAACCTAAAACAACTTCTGTGCATTCAATCACAGTAAACTCGCAATAAATAGTATACAATGGATCCATGGAGTTTAGTTATGTTATGAATTCTGGAGATATTGAAGGTAACCACTACAAATATTTGACCTCCTCTAGTATCAGGCCTTCTTTTGCAACTAAAGTATTAAAAGCTTCGCTAATGAGTTTCACTAGAAACTTGTAAGTTCTATCTTTGATGTTTCCATTTCAATGTTTATTTTTACTTTGCCACAATGATAATCATCGAGAGAAGTTCTATAGATAGATATTTTCTAGGAAGAAATGTTTTAAGAGATATATAATATCGATATATTATGATAATACAAAAATTGTTTCATAAAGTCGTTTTAATTCTCCAACTTCAACAGTAAGTATTTGCTAAACAAATAAGAAGCAGTTTATGAAGAACCGCGAGCGTGTTTGATTCTTCATACTATTTATAGTGTCTATTTCGCGCAGAAGTTTCTCTGAAATAAAATTTGATTGTTTTTGTTTTTTCCAAGAAATGGAGACGACAATATATCTACGGGTGTCTTTGTTTTTATCTGTGTCTGTGTTATTATCTATATTACACGATTCGTTCTTATACACTTTTTACATGTCTTATACGTTTGACGACAATTTTTATGTTGATATTTACGCCCTATTTTCTCGAGGTTTTCTATACTTGCTCCCTTGATATTTTGTCAAAAGTTTTTTATAAATCCATAAAACATAGATGAGTATCTGTTTTCCTTTACGCAACGCAACGCCGTATGAAACAGATAAAAGAAAAACGAACTGCATGTGGGTTTCATGAAATTTTAATTTTATTTTGTAATAATACATAACTTTCGGTTTAGTGAGCTCAGAAATTTAATTTGCTCTACGAGAATAGTTCAAGTCTTGTTATTTTAGCGAATTTACTTGAATATGGGTAGCTAGTCTAAATTTTAACCCCGATTGTAACGTGAGTCTAAAACTAAATCTGAAAGGAATGCATGAACTTCAAAGGCTTTTCAATATGTGGTTAAGTTTACTGAAAGGAAATTGTGTGCTTGGTTTTGTATAGTATAATCGTAAACATACATCTTGATAGATTTTCTACATTAATGAGTAGGTAATTAAAATAGCTATACCTAAGCTTTCACGAAACGCTATGTCGTTTTTATTGCATGTGACAATCCATGTTTATGGAGGGTAATAATACGTGTCTACGTACATAACGGTAACCCTTGGTAATTATACAATATTAAGGTAGAACGATAGGGCACATAGATGAGAGGAGGTGGATATCACGCACTTTAATCGAGCACTAGAAGTTAAATGCGGGTTTTGAGCTTAAATTAAAAGCGACGCAGGTAACTAAAACAAGAGGCACTTATATGGGCTAGAATTCGTCTCGAGTGCCTAATGAACTACTTGCGAAGCAATAACCGAGTCACGGTTTAAATGTTCAGACGGGAAACCAATGTTTTTCAGGGAGGTTCTATCTATTTTCAACATCTGGAGAACGTCTGAACGGGGGAACCCAGACCACGACATTACGTTGCCCGAGTTGCTGCTTTATTTGCGATTTCGTTTTGCATGCAACACTTTGCTACTTTATTGCAGATGCGTCAAAAATATACCAAACGAAGTTTTATATTCAAATACATAAACATGATTGGAATAAAAGTTTGCAATTCCAAAAAAAGCCAATATATCTCCGCTTTATACGTTATGGCAATCAATACGAGATACAAAGTCGCTAGTACTAATATTTGCTCGAGAACTTTGCTTATATTTCAATGTTTATTTACTACGTCTAAGGAACCCGAGTTTAATATCTCTTTTTATGGTAAATTGCATCTGGAACGTATCTTTTACAAGCTAGTATGTTATTACAGATGAGCCTTTAGTGGTCGTGCATTCCAAGGAAATGACGTGGGACACCCTTGGCACCCTTAAGACGCGGGTGGCTACCCTTACGAATAACGTCAACTGCAGATGCTGGCTTGTTTGTTTTACTTTTCTTAGAAAGAAGAAGATGTCAACGAGAAAAACACTGCCTTATCGGCAGGCACTCAAACAATTCCTATTGTAACCATTTCAGACCCTTCAGAATTCTCGACATTTCACAAAATCCATTATTGCTGTTAGGCCTCAACACTAATTATAGCATTTATGACTTTAAAAGGACCGTAAGTGCAAAAAAAAGATTTACTGTCTCCTTCCTAACTGGATTTATTCAACCAAGGCAAGGTCGGTAAACACGACGTCGTAGTCGTTCGTTCCTTTTATGGAATGATTGATATGTAGAGGAATATTAAGCACTCTAAATATTTCTCTTATAAATTCAAGCATCTCATAAAATGTATTTTACAACTAACTACGTATTTTTTCCGTGTGACAGAAATATTAAAAGAGAAAATAAATTTGAAAAAAGAATTTCCTGAAAAGGGTTTATCTGATGCAGCGAGCCGCCTCATGCTTGACAAAATTTTATTATCTCCAAACAGCTAAGTAATTAATTCCGGTTAAAATTAATAATATTACGGATGTTAGATATAAAAATAAGAGAAATCTTCCCACACACAGAACAAAAAATTGTGTGATTTAAATAACGATACAACGTTGGAGAATTTGTTTTTATGGTTCAAGGAGAATTCTAAATATTTACCACTACGATATTATCGAATATTTAAAGTTCAGAAAACAAAGTTATTCCTTTTTAGTAATATAATTTTGAGAAATCTCTGGGGAATTCATATCAAGGATATTTGTTTGCCTTGACAGACATGGTGACAAAATAAATTTATTTCATTACTTGAAAGGTCAAACGATTTATTTGTTAAGAACAGAAAGTTTTTGGAAAAATTATTTCTGGTCTTTATTTATTTAATGAAAAAATATCAAGAACCTGTTGGATAATTAAGTTTTAGAGTAAATGCACTCATAGTTGCCAAACCCATTAAAACTAAAAATAAACTGTAAAGTTAGTTATCAGCTACTAATGCCGTTTTCAAGTGTTATTAATTATCTATGGTATGTAATTTAATAATTATAATCAAGTAAACGTGTACATTACGAATAATCTTATATTGGCCATTACTGGTGTACTTATCCTACATACTCACAGTATGTCGTAGTTTGAAAGACTTCAACCTCACTTACCTGAAAACAAAAAACAACACAGTTATTATTTAGTATTTAAGAATGTTACTGTTAACAAACTACACAGGGCGATATAACATCAAAAAATAATCGTATTGTGACAGATAAATTTAAATTTAGAAACGCTTAGTTTTCGAGGTACAGAATGTTAAAGTATGATTGGGACTTACTTATCTCTTTAATATTTAGAAACAACATAAGCTATTGAATACACAAACACCACTACAGAAATGACTAATGCTTTGTAATCTATACTCGATTTCGTGAAAATATAGCCATCCTGTTTCTTCGTGGGATGCCTTATTTTCGAGCAATTACTTATTTAATGGTGAGATCTCGTATTCAGAAATTTATATTACGCCACTGCCAAAATATAAAAGCAATTAGAGTGAAAAGAAGATGCGATATACATATAAAAAACTAAATAGCTTGTCCAGTTCCAAATGGTACCTACAACCTAGCTAGTAGATAACATGAATATAATTGTAAGCGTATGAAAGTCTGAAAGAAACCTTGATAGAAAACAAAATAAATATGTTACGCTCTTCTAACAAAATGATTTCTAAGTGTACTCGAAGAAAAAATCTCTATATGACACTTGAACAATTGAACAGGTAAGTATAATAGCCAACCTGGTACTTCGATTAACAGTGCCTAATTCCGGTCCTCCAAGATGGAGATTGGGTATAAATAACACATCGTTCAATAAGTCCCGAGACTAACAACGAAAACATTTTTTTTTCAAAAATCATTTTTATTCATCAATATAATCTCCTTTTAGAGTGATACAATCTTTCAGACGCCTTTCCAACATTTCTATACCATGTTTATAGAAGGATTTATCCTTTGCTTCAAAATAGGCTTCAGTTTCGGCAATGACCTCCTCATTCGAGCCAAATTTTTTTTCCCTGGAGCATTTTCTTGAGATCAGCAAAGAGCCAGTAGTCGCTGGGGGCTAAATCTGGCGAATACGGGGGGTGGGGAAGCAAATCAAAGCCCAACTCGTAGATTTTTGCCATTGTTTTCATGGACTTGTGGCATGGTGCATTGTCTTGCTGAAAAAGGATTTTTTTCTTCTTCATGTGCGGTCGTTTTGCTGCGATCTCCTCCTTCAAACGTACCAACAAGTCAATATAATAATCACTGTTGATCGATTTACCTTTTTCCAGGTAGTCAATGAAAATGACGCCATGTGTATCCCAAAAAACAGACGCCATGACTTTGCCAGCAGATTGCTGCGTTTTTGGACGCTTTGGGCGGCTTTCGCCAGCCATGCGCCACTCAGATGATTGCCGATTCGACTCCGGAGTGAAGTGATGTATCCATGTTTCATCCATGGTCACGTATCGACGCAGGAAATCCTTTTTATTGCGAGTAAATAGCGATAAACAGCTCTCTGAATCGTCGATTCGTTGCTGTTTTTGTTCCATTGAAAGCAATCGCGGCACCCACTTGGAAAAAACCTTTTTCATGCTCAATTTTTCATGAAGGATTGTAAATACGCTTCCAGATGATATCTGTGTCATTTCTGCAATCTCACGGACCTTTACTTTGCGATTTTTCATTACGATTTTGAATACTTCACTCACATTTTCCGGTGTAACGGCTTCCAATGGCCTACCCGAACGTTCCGCATCGTTTGTGTCCGTACGACCACGTTTAAACTCAGCATACCAACGACAAATCGTTGATTTGGATGGAGAGGAGTCCGGGTAACGTTTCTCAAGCCATTGCTGGGCTTCTACGGTGTTTTTACCCATTAAAAAACAATGTTTTATCAACACGCGAAACTCGCTTTGTTCCATTTTTCAAACAAATTACAAAGTGACTTTACTCTAACCTCGATAACTCTGCTGTTTGTGGTCCAATCGACGTGAAATTTTTACACGTTTCATGTGAAGGTTCGCACTCTAGGGAAACGTGGCTAGTTTGGTACTACTAGCACCATCTCTGGGTTAGTCTCGGGACTTATTGAACGATGTGTTAGTTGGAATAGTGCAATTGATGGATAAAAATTGAAGACACAAGCTGTAATACTTGCTAAATTCTTTTCCATACATAAATAATTATGTCGGCAGTGGCAATCACGCTGAAACAATACACGTAATAGATGATGTCTCTTAACTGCTGGTATCTCTATCTTAAATCGTATTAAAAAGTATTCTCGTAAGCTCTGGGTAAGACTATTACTTATATTACTTTCCATAACTGATTTAATTTCATAGCCTAGCTTTATTGGAACGATTCTCTACGCTAAAATTGTTATATAATATAGAAAAAGTATCAAAAGCCAAAATTTCATAGCTTGTCCACAAGTCTGCTAAATCAAAATTAAAAGAGTGATGCAGTGGAAAATAATAGAATGAAGAAACAGCCTGATAAAAGAAAATCTGGAAATTATATCAATGAGGAATTTGATAGCAGCTAAATCTCTCAATTTGAATTCTAATTGACTGTCATAGAGATTTCAACAGCCGTAACACGGCCAAAACACTTGAAGCAAGAAATATTTATTTGTGAATGAGGCAGTTTCTAAGAAATACAGTTGTCGATTAGAAAATAGATAAACAGGTCTTTGGATGAAGTCTAAAGAGTATAAATCAATTTGAATTCTGTAAGAGTGGTTCCAGTTCATACATGAATTCTCATCAAATCACCTCGCTCATGATAACTTCTATCTAATCAATCGTGTGTATTTATATAATTTATTTTCACGGATTTTAAGACATCAAGAACAACTAAGAGGTACCAAAGTGCGTTTGATACTAAAACAAGATTGTAACTTATCTTAAAAAGGAAATTTACTTCCGAAAAGCTTCGCTTGTAACACATGGGCTGAAAAGTCCCAGGCCTAACAAATAGATGGCGCTAGTTCTATTGCATTCACCGCTATTTCAGTTAGTACTAACCTTCAAAAGACAGCTGTTAAAATTTCATGATATTCTATTCATTATTTTGTGAGTTATTGTGCTAAGAGTGACGCTACTTTTGTTATTTTCAAAACAATGGATCAAAAACAATTTCGTGTTTTAATTTTACACTGCTTCTTGATGGGAAAAAATACCGTTCAAGCGAAGCAATGGCTTGAAAAGTGTTATGGGGACTCCGCTCCATCAGAAACAACAATAAAACGTTGGTTTGCTGACTTCAAACGTGGTCGTAGAGACACCGATGATGCAGAACGCAGTGGACGTCCAAATGAGGCAGTAACACCAGAAAACATAAAAAAATTCCACAAAATCGTTTTGAATGATCAAAAAGTGAAGTTGCGTGAGTTAACTGACATCGTAAAGATATCAAAAGAACGTGTTGGCTTTATATTGCATGAGCATTTGACTATGAGAAAGCTCTGCTCAAAGTGGGTGCCGCGTTTGCTCACTGTTCACCAAAAACAAGAACGTGTTGATGTTTCTGAGCAGTGTTTGGCCATGTTTAAACGTAACAAACCGGAATTTTTGCGTCGATATGTGACAATGGATGAAACATGGATCCATCACTTCACTCCGGAATCAAAACGATCGTCATCTGAGTGGACAGCAACTAGTGAACCTCGTCCAAAGCGACCGAAAGCACAACAATCGGCTGGAAAGGTTATGGCCTCGGTATTTTGGGATGTGCGTGGTGTAATATTCATCGACTATCTTGAGAAGGGAAATACCATCAACAGTGAATATTATATAGCGTTATTGGAGCGTTTGAAGGCCGAAATTGCAAAGAAACGACCGCATATGGCAAAGAAAAAAATTTTGTTTCATCAAGACAACGCACCGTGTCACAAGTCAATCAAAATAATGGCAAAACTACATGAATTGAACTTCTAATTGCTCCCACATCCACCGTATTCGCCAGATTTGGCTCCCAACGACTACTGGCTGTTCGCAGACCTAAAAAAAATGCTTGCCGGTAAGAAATTTCGCTCGAATGAAGAGGTTATCGCTGAAACTGAGTCCTATTTTGAGGCAAAAGATAAATCGTTCTACAAAAGTGGTATTGAAATGTTAGAGCGGCGCTGGAATGATTGCGTTGTTCTTGATGGAAATTACGTTGATGAATAAAGCTAATTTTGAACAAAAAAAACCGTGTTTTCTTTGTTAGGCCTGGGACTTTTCAGTCCATGTATTACGTGCAGCTAAGGCTGCTTGAAAAGTTCAGTTGGTCAAGAGTTCCGACCACTCATACGTAAAACTTGACCAAGCTGAAATCTGCACTGAATTAATTCTGACTTAACAGTTATTCTTCGAATACTTTCTCAATGAAACCATCAGATTGGGCAGAATCAAACGAGTCAATCAACTGAAACTGTTGCGTTTCTGAAATACACTATGCGTTTGCATGGTAATAAGCCTATCAACTGAATCTTAAATGTGACTTGCTCAAACTCTGAAATGCTCTATAGTAGATAGGTTTCAAGCACGAGAAACCCATCAAATTCACCAATGAATGTAGTATTATTACTTAAATAAAGAAGAAAAAAAAGAAGAATTATTCTTTTGTAGTGATAAGTGTGACTCAAAATAGAAAGTCGGTCAATACTCAACGACAAATAAAAATCTCTCAATAGAAAGTACAACTGATAATAATATTAAGTACTGTACCTTTTTGTCCTTAACAAATATTGCCAGCTCTGTATATTCCTAATACTAATATGTTTTATAATGCAAAGTTAAGGAAATAACTCAGTAAAGAAATAAATAAAGATCTTATGTGAGATAATGCAATGCTAGATGACGCATAACAGTCTTATTATTACGAAGTCAAGGGTTGATATAGCTCATTGCAGGGCGCAGTAAATTTCTATTACGTGGGGTGCAGTTGTATTCATTAATTTCATAATTCGGTACCCTTGTCTCTGCTCTAAAGTTTATTGCTTTTTGTCATGAAGGGTACGAATAATTCATTTTAGGAGATATGATAGTGATGATAACAACAATAATTATTACAAATAGTATTTTAAACCTATTAATGCAAACAAATTCTTTAGGTAATAATTGGATTTTTGTTTCAATTTTTCAAGAAAATACAAGATTATACGAACATGGGAAAAAGATTTCTGCATATGTAATAATTTGCACATACCAGAAAATGTTATTCAGAAATTATAAGCAATGACTGTGCACGAAAAATAAAAAAGAAGAAAAACCATTTAAAATGTATTTTTAGTCTTGTGCAAATAAATAGAGACGATGGAATTCTTTTGTCTGTTTTAAATTTCATCATAATATTTCTAAAAATAAAATCATAGAATCTAGTCTGGTTGTATTTTCTTTTTTTGAGTTATAAAGCGGAATGTAAAAAGTTTTGTTATTTTATACTACCTGTTTAATGCATTAAAAATTGTTGACATAAATACAAATGTTGATCTCTAATTGAACAATTCATTAAACAGTAAACCGCCACTGACTTTGCAAACCACCAGTTGTCCCGCAACTAATTTAGTAATTCAACATTGTGAGCTGTTATGTTTTTACGACAGTGTTGTAAACTCCAGCTTGGTGTTATCACAACTGTCTTTAGTTTTCTCGAAGGAACAGTGCAGAAGTGATGTCAACGTCATAAACAACGAAAAGCTTGTTTGTTCTCGTTTGATTTTATTTTTCAGTCTGTGCAAGTAACAAATAAATTGAACTAATTTAATAGAACTGCTGTTTATTGCATGCGAGTGACTGTTTAATCACAGAATGCATTGTTCCCAGAAATAAGATAATTGCCAATTGCACTGACCGAGCGACTAATCTATTCCGTTTTGACCTTTTGGCCTTATTTGTCCTGTTGCAGGGACTGTTCGCCTTCTCACCGACTCGAGTGCTATGACAAACCGTAGTTTGGCGTAATCGTAAGTCCGCCAACGCGACGCAAATAAATAAAAAAAAAGTAAATTAAACGCCCGTCTACAAATTATAAAACTTTTTCCGGATCCAAGCGCCACGGCGGCCGTGCTGCTGCGTCTTGCGTTCACCGTATTTTACAGAATAAAACAATATCTTTTTTATTTACGTAGCAATTTGCAACGGGCGCTCGACATAATGAATAGTAGAGATAAAATGAAATGAAGTAAATAAAACGAAAAACTAGAGACTAATGAAACGACGGAAGGCTTCGCAGGGGCGGTTTTTCTGTTGCAGGGGTTTATTGTGAACACAGAGACGTAATGATGGCAATCGGCCGAATTACAATATCTTTCTCCTCCACGTGAGGTTCTAATTTCCAAGTCAGCGCCAACTCGCTCATTATGTCGAAGAAAGGTCGTCATTAATTCCCAGCGCGACGCTGTTCCAACACAATGGGCATTGTCCGAAAGGAGGGCTGCATAATTAATTAGAGTCAATAGCGATGGTGAGTTACCCCGGACGTGCTTGAGCCCGGAGCACGAGATGCAGCCCGGACTTAACGCACATCTCGTGTTAAGGAACCGCATACGACACAATCGATCTACTCTGGTGGCATCACACTCTCATCCTGTCGAGCACATAAATTCGAACCGAGAGCCTTCTGAAATGCTTGCGAAACCAATATCGGCAATAAAGAATTCTTCATAAATAGACCAACGAAGCGTAAATGGAAACAGTTACGTTCAGAATATGTATAATAAATTTCCCAGGTGCTAGAGACGATGGCGTAGACATTTTTACTGCTCGACTATGCTCTATTACATATACTTCCTCGCTCATATTCTTTTGATGCAAAAGAACAATTTTATTCTGCTTAAACGTTAACATTAATATCCTTAGGCGTTTATGTTGTTATCTTTAATATTATTATCCGGAAAGTAGCAATGTATTCAAAATAATAACAACGCATTAATAAAATCGGGTGGAAGCAACAAAGTTAGTTGTTTACAACATACTTTACGCTTTCATAAATTATTATTAGGTCATATCCATATTTACGATAATAATATAATCAAAATAAGAGAAAACAAAACAAAAATTAGTTTTTATTGTATAATGAATGAATGAATTACATAAATAATAATTTCTATCAAGTAGATAAATGGCAAGAATTTCTGTAAGTTTGGTTTTTCAATTTTCACAAAAAAAGTGAACGAAATCTTATCTTGCAGCATGCGATTTGCAAAAAAAAGGTTCAGTGAAATTTTTTGATAACAAAATCATCTTTTTTACAACCCGTACTACATCATGTTCTCATTTTAATAGTTAAAACGAAAACGGTAACAAAAACAAGCCGGTGGTTATTATGGCAAATTTCTGACTTTATTTATTTTTCTCTATTTGCATAATTTGCTTTTTGTTATTGTTCGTATTTTTCAAGACTCTCTCTCCCCTAACTTTATCGCGTTCTATAAAAACTGGCAAATTGCCATTTTGGATACTACTGAAATATTGAGATGTTCTTTCTTTTCTGAACTCTAAACAGATTCCTTTTAAGATAGTTCCAAATCCAAGATATGTGGTTTTGCAGGATTGTTAAGGTTTTTGCTTGAAATAAATTGTTTTGGGATTTGAATAATAAAATTCAGTTGACGCTTTTATAAATAAACTGAAAGTTTAAGCTTTTTATTTATTCTTCTGATTAAATGTTCAAAAGTTCTAAGAAAATTATGTTAATATACTGATTGTATGTAGAATTTAATGTATGTAAGTGTAAGTTAATGGGGCAGGTGTTATGTTGATCTCTTTTTTTTAATAAGCTTGCTCACATAATAATAAGGATAATTATCTAGCAAAGCAGTTATATGTACATATACGTAAACTGTGTCTAATAAACGCTTTTAGTAAACATAACAAAATGATAAAACGTCGTTGTTTATTGATACTGTGTCTGCATAGCTTTTGTTTGTGGTACAGAACTATGAAAAACATAAACATCACATTTGAATAATTATAATGAAAATATATGTTTTAATGAAGCAGAAACTTGTTACGTAGATTTTAGTTTATCTAATCATTTCTTTGACAAAAATATTGAAATAATTTGTAATGTTCCTTACATCCATTCCAGTTTTTAATAATATGGAAGCATCCTTGCTGTTAAATTAAATTACGTGTGTTTTCGTAAAGAGATCCCTTTTTACGACCTTCATATTGTTCAAGAAATAAAACAAAATTAATCTCCCCATAGTTAATCACATATTATGAACCTATATGGCTATATACAGAATGTTATAACTTCAGTTACTAGCATGTATGTAAAGTTTCCGTCGCTTTGTATAATTTTAATCAGTCACGTTTCGTGAATTAAATAATTTTTTGAATTTTGTGTTTAAGAAGACACAATCACTTAGGTTACGCATAAGTTCATGTATTCAATTTATAGCTAGTTAGAGATATCGATGACAATATTTCGTTCAGGTTCTTGTGTAGTAAGAAAATACCCATAAAATAAAAAAAAACAGGCAGAGAACCTAGTTGAGCTGAAATAAAAAATTCCCAACAGAAAAGAGCAAGCTAATTAGCTACAGTACACATAATACTAGAAAGTTTCTCTTGAAAGATTAAGATTAGATTGCTCCACCTATGTTTCCATAAAGAGAGTTTTACGTATGTCATTAGAGAGATCTCACAGCTCTTACAGAAACAAACTCGTTTTCGTGGTCAAACACTTTCTTGAACGTCTGATTTCTAATTGCAAGTTTTGCTAATTTGGGTAGCTTAGTCGCTTTGCCCAAAATTTCAAGACAAATAATAAGCCATCATTTTCTCTCTCTTATAAACAATTTTATAAGGTTAAAAAAGACTTCCTAATTCAAGAACAGATAAAGAGCAAATAGGCTCACATCAAGATATCGTAGACAGTAAATGCAAAGACTTGTGCTTAGAAAAGGTAAGTCCAAATGGTTGTGTGCACCAAGGAGAAAAACAATAAAGCGAAATCCAAAAAGCGTAATTACTCGTCTTGCTAGTATGAGAAAGATGATTGTGAATTCTTGGCTTCTAGCGTTTAAAAACAAAGATTCCTTTATTGAGTATATTCTTTGCAACGAGTAGATCATTTGGAACGAGCAGATGAAATCGAAACAGACATATTTCAGACGACAATCTTTGAAGAAACAAGTTTCGATAATTACCTTATTCCTTTCAAAGTCTTAAAAATGTAAATCAAATAATATGGCAAAAACAGTCATGATCGACATCCTTATTCCTTTTTGATCAACTTTAAGTGTCAGTACCTATGGAAAAAAAGCAGATAGGGAAAACTTCTTGAGAAGTATCATTTCTTTTACCTAACAATATCATTAGTTAAGCTACAGCTGGATGCTTACACAGTACCCTGTATGGAATGAAAGAATATAGAAATACTAAGACGACTGGTAACTTCAATATAGCGAACAATGAAGATTATTACGTTTGATTACTGATTTATTTATCAGCTATTCCCTGGTGAAACTATTAAGAACTTACAGACTTCAGAACTTAAAACTCTCTAAGTCAAACTCAAATTTCTTCATTCTCTCATTCGATATGAGACAAGTGTAGAAGGACGCAACTTGACCAGTTTTCGTTCATAGCGCTTTGAACAAGTTTAATGGAGGCCAAACCTCCATCTTGAAGCACTGTTTTGGAGGACACTTGTTCAAGAATGCTAATGGAGGGCAAAGCTCGACTATGAGCCACCGAAAGTTACCCATTTCGTTGGCACAGTCCACCACGTATTCGTATTTATCTCTCTATATAATTCTTAAGAGAATAATCTGCATAAGAAATATATGTCCACAAATCAGAAGTTATTTGCTACAGAAAGTTTGATTTTGAGGTTGTGGTGAGTAGGGCAATCGTCTCATTGGCTCAACGTCCAAAGCTGGGCCTACTATTCAATAATTATTTCATTAGAGGTGAATGGTCTAAATATCTTTAGTTAATTTAATCGAATGAATTATTTGTGCAACAAATCTAAATTACTATTAGTAAACACATTTTCTGATCAGTTGTAACTACGATATCTTGCTCATAAATCTAAAACAGTTGGTGACCTTGAGTATAGATGAGAAGTAAGAGCATAAGATTGATAAATTACAACCCACGGCTATAGAAAGAAAGATATCTTCTTGAACCAAATGGTAAAGTCGTCAAGCAACCCTACTGATAGAGAAAGTCTTGAAGAGGAGCTACTTATCAGTAAGTTTTTAACAAAAGTTACAATTTCTATATCGAAAGGTAACTATCAAACTTTGAAAGATCCTTTTTTATCTTTCTGAATAAAGAAAATTTTAAAGAAGACCATATGGCAGCAAAAAACTAAATTAACTGGTAAAAATCTTGTCAAATCGTCAGTAAAGATATATTCCAGTCTTAACAAAAAAGAATGTATGAGAAACTCCAATCTTCAAATTCTTAAGAGGGAAACTCTAATTTAGATTTCCGTGCTTTAAATTATTGAATACAATAACATGTTTTAGATATCATGACAAATATTTCGAAAGTAATTAACTAACTACGTCTAGTTGATAAACAGATTCGTTTAAAGGAGAAAACTTTGGGGCAATTGTAACATCAAAATCTAAACACCGGATATGAAGACCTTGAAACGGCACAACTACAAAATGCCCAATTTACGCATGTAAACATTCCTTTACAACAGTCTATTGAAACATTCATTATATTGAAAGATATCAACCTAGACATATGTACATCAACATAGTTACAATCGCAGGCTCTAACCTCCAAGCAGTAACACTAGCAATATAAGTTGAATGAAGTAGAGTGCAACCAGTCTTAGTGCTTGATGTTTTGGTATAACCACCAAGTAAAACGTATCAGCGAGAATTTGGCCATCAAAACTTTTTTTGGTTGGTTTTCGGAATAACTTCAGTACTTTTGATAGGTTGAGAATGAATGCAACATTGTAAATAATCTCTTATTGAGTGATTGATCAAAAAGATATAACTACTGAACATATAATACAAAACTATATATACCATCGGTACCCTTGAAATATCAACCGTGAAATAGCTGTTAGGTACATCCACCTGCAACAAGACCTGTTGCCTTAATTTTGCTGATTCAACTGTTGCAGCATCATGCAATAAATAAAAACAATAACTTGTTTGGGAATTTCTGATTCTGACCAAATAAAGCAGAAAATAGAATGTTATCATAAATGATTTACAAGCGTTTGGCAATCACCCAACGTATTTAAACTCGTTTCATTAAAAATTGAAACATTTGCACGCAAATATTTCTTGTTTTAAAAGTCACTTCCTTATTATAACTTTATAGAGTTCAAGAAAGCATAAAAAACCAAACTGAAACCCATGCTGAACCTAATCTAGATTTTTTATTAAAGACCCTTTTTACGATAAAATATTCTCTAGACCTTAGCAGACCGAAACTTCTCAATTCCATTTCAGCCGCTGTATCTAATAATTCCTACTTATACTGCCAAAATAACCTAAACTATTCAGATTTATTAGGGAATTTAAGTAAAGACTTTCAGAGTTACTGCTGCGTTTACAAATTTAACCTCAGTTTCTGACCTTAAGGGGCAGCCCTTAGGTCAAGTTTCTCAACTCAGCAGCTATTAATATTTACGAAAATGGTATAAGCAAGAGCAAGCTTATAAACTGTAAGGTATGTTTTCGTTTAAAATTTAGAGAGAGCGTTACCAAGAGGATAAACACCTAAGAGAGGATAGACATGGATATCGATAGCCTGCGCTCGGGCACCAACCCTTTAAACAGCTTGAAACGTTTCCATACGTGCAAGTACGTCTTTTGCCACTTACGTCTTCAAGCAAGAACTATACTACCGTATCGCGCCGAGAGATGTTTTCCATTTAACACCGTTGAGAGTAGACGAAATAATTTAGTAGATGCAGAGACGTACCTTCCAAAGAGGGCTTTCAGGGTTGCAAGGGTGCATTATCCGCATATATTTTTAGAATGTCCGTGAAAACAAGTAAGTGATACAAGAGTGGACTCTGGGGAACCATACATTTACAAGAAAAGCGAAGAAGGCGGATGTAAATGGCGTTTCTTTTAAGGGGCAACAAGGACATTTCCTATATAAACTTACGACCATGAACGGAATGAACGTTTCGAACCACGAAAAAAGCTAACTTGAAATAAATTTTATCAGATCCGTCCGATGGAAGTTAAATGAGGGTTTTCGTAAAAGTAACGTTTAAGTGATTAAAGGATAAATTTTAAGTTATAATCCCTGGAGAGTAAATTTTAGAAGATAAAAGCAAAGCAGAAGTTAAGTCAATTGTTACGCACCGGCGTTCAACCCCGTTCTTCTAATCAGGGCCAGGACGAAGCCCGTAATCAAAAACCCATTACCTATAGCTACATCCGAATCTCGATCCCTCCCTCTGGAGTCAGAGACAATGTTCCCGGGAATTAATTTCGCCTATCTCGGATATTTCATTGTTCGTAGGGGTTTTCCTGCTTACCGACTGTATCAATTTGTCGGGAGCCTTTCATCCCGCTAATATTACATCATAACACCGATAATGTTTTTGGTGTCTATTTTTCACGTTTTTCACCTTGGAAAGGGTGTCGAAAAATGTGTAACAAGAGATAAGGCAAAAGTGAAAATATATACAAATTATATTTGTATTCAATTTAAACTAAAAAAGCTTACAACTGGAACTGAAAACTTGCAAACAAAAAACAGCAAAAGGGAATACAACAGTCTAACTTAAAAGACGAAACCGACGAGGCGGAGAAAACTTCTTGGAACGAATAAAATATTCTGATGAAACCCAACTCGAAGTTTCAGTCCAAGAAGCAAAGGATTTACATACACAAACGTCAAATGCCAGCAGTGCAAGGAACGGCTTTATCGTTTTGTCGTGTCGACGTGATAGTAAGTACATGGTGCAATAATATTTGAATCAAAATAGGTTTTAGTTAAAAAAAAAAGGTATTTGGGAAAATTTATTATTTACTTAATTAAAGAAGACGCGTGCCTTTAGACATGAGAAAATACTGGTTAATACCCCAAGCTAAAAATAAGGACAAGCTGATTGAGTGTAACGCATTAGAAGGATATATCCTGAAGCGTCTTCGCATTTCATTGCATAAGCGCGGTTGACGTCGCCAATCCTCCGGTTAAATCCGGGCACCTGGGTTATGTCACTTCTCTACGCGTTGCTTTTACAATGATCATTAGAAGTTAACCGACTGTCTTGGCACACGTCACTAGTATATAACAAGTACTTAAGCGTATCATACAGCGTGTTCTTTCCGAGAATAGAATTTTCAGAATTCGAAACGAACGCCGACAAAGATAAAAAGAAAACACAATAAAATCAAGAAATAAAATGTGGGAAATTGGAGCTTTTATTTTCAAAGCTGAACACACATTCTTCAATAAATATTTTTATACAAGTAAAATATTCAGAAAAATAAGTGAATATTTGTTTTTCAGTTTTCAGGATCGAGCTCGAGTTTCACTTCCATAGCAACCCATAAAGGAAATTCTCAGAGAATTTATAAACTAATGCGTCGAAGTATTCCGGCTTCTGTTGCTCTACAAAGATGGGTGCTTGGTTGTTTTTGTTATAAAATATCTTAACCACTAAATTTTTTGTTTTAGTCTTTGTGTTACATTTCAGAGGTTAGAAAAATTAAGGAACTCTAGGAAATTCAAACTCTTTCTTTACAAGCCCAAGAGTGATATAGTTTGCTATCGTTTTATCTCGAGAAGGATGACACTCTAATGTAATTGAATGGAATTTTGACAGGAACTGTTTGAAGAAAAACGTTACGATTTTTAGTAAAATACAAGATTTGTATCGTTCTCTGTGTACTTATTACCGAATAAGAGATCTTTCTTAAAAATATTTGTTTGAGAATCAAGATAACTTAACAAGGAGAAGCTCATTTTGGAACAACGTAAAACATTTTTGGCATAAAACTACATACCAACAATAGCAACAATCAACTCTTATTTTTATTACTTCATTTAGTTCTCAGTTTATTCTTTATGAAAATGGCAACATCTCAAGAGTTTAAATTGAGTTTTTATATTTAAAGTTAAGTGAAAATATAGGAAACCACTGCTTCATGCAGTTCATATTAATTATTGACAGTAATTTTATTGAAAGTAACGGTCGGTGCTTTTTTATTGAAGGAGGGCACATACAACATTGTTGTTGGATAATGTGACAAAAAGATTATAATAATATTTTAATGCCTGAACCCCGTCATGGACTTCTCAAATATGGAGTTTTGATGCTCTTGAGCATAAAGAGATAAATCTGTTAATTATTTTCTGCAATCTTTCAACAGCTAAACTTTATTAAAGTTTTACTTCACATTGCTTGGTAGTTTACATTAATCTGTTTTGTTGTGCATGATCTAAAACTTATACGATTAGTTATTTTTAAAATTGGAGAGTTAAAAGGTAGTTACAGGTATCAAATAGTAAATAGAACCAATTATAGATATAAATTGAGAGACTACATTACATATGCCATGTAGGACAATAGCTAAGAGGTTCCACATAATCTGCGCTAATAATCTCATCGTGGTCTATAAAGTAGGTTTACACTTTTCTTCAAAAATATGATTTCGTGGATAACTTGTAAACGAAACTGGTTTCCTCTAGTCTGAAATATATCAACACTGACTAACATTTCGATAGTATACACTGCGTAACACTTTCCTAATATTCCTATCCGAGTTTCATACAGTTTCATTCATGACTTATCGTGATCTATAAAGAAAGTTCACTTTTTTCCAGAAATCATAGATGACGTGTAAACAAAGGTGGTTTCTTCTAATCTGAACTACATCAATACTGACTATAATTTCCAAAGGACACTTTGTGTGGATTATTAGCAAGTTGATCGTCTGGAAAGAAAATTATATTTACGTACTTATATATTAAATAAGTGCAATATCACGCAGTAGCGTAGCGTTAGGTTACTACGGTGTCTATGGAAAGTTGCCTAATTTGCATGTTCTGTATGCAACTGTAAACTTTGGCCACGTCCAATTTCGCTATTGGTCATATTCCTTGATAAAACAAACAATAAATAACCATATTGTAAAACGTCGACATCTTCTTTCATCAAATGATCGTCAACACTAAATTTTGTTGCAGAATTCTGGCTTTTTTCTTTAAAACAATCCCCAAAAGTCGATTTGAATGCACAAGAGGGTAATGAAACTATAGTGAGGTAACCTTAATAATTCAGGTACATCAAGTACACATTAAACTTCATCCATATTATACAGCAGAACGGCGAATCGAAAATGCAACCACTACCGTCTATCTTAATAAGGTTTAATTCAACAACAAATGGAAAACTGACAAATCGAAGTGCAAATACCTTCCTTCGAAATTTGACTTGTGTTTTGTCTTGTTTTCTACTTACGAGGGTGGTCTGAAAAGTTTCCGACCTCAACGTGAAGATGGCAGCACTCGTAAATAAAAGCTACTGAATTTCGTTGTTCATCTGTTGACAGTTACTCACCAAAGTTTCAGCCATTTTGGACGCGCAGTTTTTATGTAACAGTCGTTTGAGTGAGTTGATGTGAGTTTTTTTGTGAAAATGGACAAAATCGAGTATCGAGCTGTCATTAAATATTTGTTTTTGAAAGGCACTACGCCTTCGCAAATAAAAGAGGAGTTGGATTCTGTGTATGGGGACTCTGCACCATCATTTACCACAGTGAAATTTTGGGCTGTTGAACTTAAACGTGGCCGAAGAGCTTGGGAGACGATGAACGTTCGGGACGTCCAAAAACTGCAACTACCGACGAAAACATCGCCAAAGTTCACCAAATGGTGCTAGACTACCGCCGAATTAAAGTGAGAGAGATACCAGAGGTTATGAACATGTCAAAAGAACGTGTTTGTCACATATTAAATCAACATTTAGGCATGAGAAAGCTGCCCGCGCGTTGGGTGCCGCGTTTGCTCACGTTAGACCAAAAACGTGTTCGAATGAATATTTCCAACGCTCTTTTGGCGCAGTTTAGGCGAAATAAATCCGAGTTTTGGCGCCGATTAATTACTGTAGATGAAACTTGGATACACCATTATACGCCCGAAACAAAAATATAGTCCAAACAGTGGACTGCAAAGGGGGAACCGGTTCCAAAAAAAAGCAAAAACTGTTTTTTCAGCTGGGAAAGTGATGGCGACTGTTTTTTTGGGATAGTCATGGAGTTATTTTAATCGATTACCTTCAAAAAGGAAAAATCATTACAGGAGCATACTATGCATCATTACTTGACAAGCTGAAGGCAGAACTTGCGAAAAAACGGCCACATTTGCAGAAAAAGAAAATCCTGTTTCACCAAACAACGCACCGTCTCACACCTCAGCGGTTGCCATGGCGAAAATCCACGAATTACGGTTTGAACTGCTTGACCATCCGCCTTACTCACCAGATCTAGCCCCAAGCGACTTCTTTTTGTTCCCTCATCTAAAAATTGCGCTCAGAGGACAAAGATTTTCGTCAAATGAAGAGGCAATCACCTTCGTAAACAATTATTTTGCAGAGAAAAATGCCGAGTACTATTTGGACGGGTTACAGAGATGGGAGCATCGCTGGGAGAAGTGTGTAGAGTTACAAGGAGACTATGTTGAAAAATAAAAAAAAATTTTCAGAAAAAATGTCTTGTATCTTTGTTAGGTCGGAAACTTTTCAGACCACCCTCGTATAGCTTGCAAGTTTGTAATCGGTTTGCTGCTACTTGGCTACTTGTTATGCTCTTCAGCTGTTTAGAGACCGACATACGCCCTCTGAACTCTTTTTGCGATTTTTATCAGGAATGACTTTTAAGCGTGCCTAGTTTCCGCTATTTTAGGCATCCTCCAATCGTATTTTTAACGATTCATTTGCTCACTTGTAATATCTTTCAATATCTCATTGAGTATATAACCTAAATGTATCGACAATGTTAATAGTAATACAAACAAGAGGCGTACTTTTTCCTATTCTGAGCGCCCACTGCTGGGACCATGTGGCACTGTAAATTCGATTCCAGACTTGGAAAACGTGTTCCAAATTGCAGGCTCGAATCCATGTCGATCTACTGTAGTTACGTTCTGTGAATGCCATTTACACGGGAGCTTCGTTATGTCACTGCCAAAGACTGATTATCCGTTTGCCCAAGTGGCTTCAAGGTATTCAAAACACGAGTCGTTATATCGTCACTACTTGGTGTAATGAAATGCCTGTTGCCACCACAGAAAGATGAATTGTTGAAAAAAACGATCCTAAGTATTCGCTGCTGTTTTTATGGTAAGCGCGACATGGATGTTTTTGTGGATGATACACGAAAGAGTTGCTGTGTTTCAGAATTGCATCATCTGACATTCAACCGCAGTTGTTGGTGTTTTAAAAATTTAAATCAAAATTTTGAAAAGTCTTTAAACCAAATCGTATTTAAAACTATCATAGAATGTACTCGTGGTAATTCTGTACTGAAAGCGCACTTATAGTGGTATTTTTTCAGATTTCCTTACCTTGAAGGGTATACAAATAACTTCATGGCACTTCAAGGATTCGTTATACTGTACTATACTGTACACGTGGCTTGAATATATTTTTCGATGTATTGTAGTTTAGGCCGTGAGAACTTCGTTTGTTTGCACACATTGAAATAAAATTTGAAGAACAGCATTTTTAATAGGGCACAGCCCTTTTGTTTCCTAGAGTAGCCGCTACTGACGTCAAAATTGCCAAAGATTGAGACATGAATTTTATGTGTTTCTTGTAAACAAGCTTGCTTTTGATTTGGACTATTACTGGCACAATTTCAGGAACCATCTAGACCTAGGCGAATAAACTACTGCCTTTGTCCTTTCTTCCAATCAGTGATTTTATAGAAAATAATAAGAAAACAAGAATGTATCCAATTGAGTTTATTGTTTGTTCCTCGTTACACAGCAGTATTAATCCTATTCCATATTCAAATAAAATGTCGAATTACCTCGGGACGCGCATTGAAAGAATTTTCATTTATTAACATTAAAGCAAGTACGTTTTCTGACAGGTGCGATACTTTCCACTGGGAATTTATTTCGTTGACGAGATGACTAGAAAACTCGTACAATGTTAAAATTACATCTCATCGATTTTATAAATAGATGCAATCCAAGTTTGTTGACATCATAAATAAAAACATCTCGATTCATATGGTGTAACATGATATAATTTCAAAAGTAATTATAAACCATTTAATTCTTACAAAGATTAACAAAACATGCAACAACAGAACAAAAAACAAAATCTAATAATGTGGTATAATCATTATCAACCAAGAATTTCACGCTCTCAAGAGTATATTGTATAGGACGTTTGATGACCCTTGAAAATATTGCTGCTGCGCTAAAGTAACTGAATAATAGTTACCTACTACATGGAAGTTTTCTAACTGCTCTTAATCATATTTTTAGTTCAGCTATTTAAACCATATATAATCCAAAAACAAAAAAAAAGAAAAACAATAATTTAGTTTAGTCACATCACTCACCTAACCACACACCTAACGTAATACACCTCGTATAATATGCCTCTCTGACGTGTACTAATGGTTTTCTATTTGATTTGGTGTATCTCCTGTGAGTACAAATTAAAATTTTTTCTCTTTTGTTACTTTAAAAGTAATAAATTAAAGTTGCGTTATAAAAAAAAGGTAGGGAACAAGTGAAATAAATCATCATTAAAATTTAAAAATTTAAAGATTTCGGTATAAACGAAAGTAATTTTTTAACAATGTCGTTAACTTACGGATTTTTGTAAAAGACTCGTCTTATATTTCACCTCAAGAAAAATACACCTGTTTACTATATAGCGTACATACATAATTCTAGAGAGTATTAAAACTATAAATCGGCTTACACATGAAGAGCACAGCTTTCCAATGTTACAAACTGTATTTTGTGCGATATTATATGGTAATATGAGAATATTGGTGTCTCATGAGATTTTCGCTGTTTGCAAACGTAAAAAAAAAATGTAAAAATGTAACGAACGAGAAAAATACTGTTGCAAAGTAAAATAAACATTTTGCTGTTTTTGTGTTTTAATTCGCATTTGTTATTTTAATTTCACAATTGCTATTCCGCTCGTTTAGTTCCAATTAAAAAATATCGGTTAAATTTTATTTTTTACTTTTGGAATTGCGATACATATCAAAGGCATTGTTACATCAATGTACTCTTCATATCTTGTCGTGCGTGATTAAGTTTTGATTTGTTCAGTACATGTAATGTTACAGGAATTTCCTAATTTACAAAAGACGTAATTAGTACGTTAAATCCAGAGTCAGAGGTTTATTCATTGAGACGGTTTTGAATAGACAGACAGACAACTTCAATACTGTAAAACAGTTTTACCCAACAAGAAAACTAGGTTAGGCTTGTCTGTCATGTGTCTTTACTTGGAAGTTAAAATCATATAATACGTAACATAGGACATCTGATTGTCTGGTATTTATTTCTAGAAGAGTCGATTTACCACTGAAATTCACGCTTTTATTTTCACATTTATACTGTTTTCTCTTGTTATACTGCCAATAGATGATATTTCATCTTTAAAATAGCTATTACAGCTCTTATAATTGTGAAATTGTTAAAATCCCTTAATTTGTTGGATTTCTAATATTGCTCTATTAAAGTAAGTAGAATTATTTAATAAAAGGTCAAATTTTGATTGAAACTTATATTTAGATATAGGCAGATATGTATGTTCGTAATTATATAAATGTAACATTTGTCTGCGTAATTATCCGCTGTACGTATACATCAGCTAACAAAGGACTGTACTGTAATAGTATGAAAACAAAGAGTATTTTGCAAAAAAGTAGCGCAACGTCAAATTAGTCTCACAGTGGACAGCGTCAGCTACTGCAAAATATGCCCATGTTCTTCCTCTAATACAGTTCTATTGTTTTTGTTTGGAATAATGAAGCTCAGGGGGTTATCACGCCAATTTTATTTACCGCCAACTCATCGCAACCAAGACAGTTCGTTGCCGGTCGTTTCATCGCCGTTACCATAAGTAATTTCATATTCATATTCACCTAGACTTCTTTCTATTTGGTTTCCTAGACAATTCCTAATCATTTTTATCTTCCAATACTCACATTACATATTCTATTCAAAAATTCTTTGCCGAGTTCTTCATCTAGACCAAGGGTGGGCAAACTTGGTCCTAGGGATCAAATTTATACCTTTCAGTCTGTAACTAAAAATGTCCAAAACTCCTTCAATATTGAAAACAGCCAAAATGGCCATCTTTTATTTTCGACTTGTAAAGACCTAAACTATACATCGGTGAAAGCTTGAATGTATATCACGGGAGACTTTGTAGATAACTAAATCTTTTATATAAAACAGACAACTTGAGGTGTCTTTGTGTGCCCCTAAACATTGTTGATGTATGGCGTAAGAATTTTATAGTAATTGTTGTGCCAAATGTCCAAAATCTCTCATTGATACATTTCGTTACATATCCATGAAAGTGTCATTTGTGTGCAGTCTAAATTAGACAAATGCATAATGATTGGAATGAAGCAATCAATAGTAACATCAGCAAATGTCTAAAACTTAAAAGATTTGTTTTTATTAAGGCTCACTTTCTCAGTCGTTGGTTAAGTTTAACTAGAGGATTATTAGCATATATCGGGAAACTGGGCCTGAATCTGCTGAGTTTAATCAAAATTCAACAGTTTTTCTTGTAACTATTCGTTGCACTAACTCTCTGAGGAATTCAGTGGCACTTTGGCAAAAACATGATGAAGTCATACATCACCAAAAAGTCGGAAGAGACCCCAGCAAGAATATTTCTTATTCTTCTGATACTATCACAATGTCATTTCATCATTTGCGACAACTTTATCAAATCATTAACGAAGAGACTAATTCAATTATGTAAATTCTCAAACTATGAAACTTCTTTTCCCATGCATGTAACTTGTAACCTAATACGAACACAAAATGTATTTCCAAGTTTAAAGTTCGTATTTATTTAAACATGCGTTGTGCTTGTTAATTTAAGCAATAACTATTCTCAAAGCTTTCCAAATAGTGATTTCAGACCATTAACTGGGTTGTGACTAGAATACAGATTCATAGTATACAACCAATTAATTTGAGCTAAAAAAGACAGTTAGTATTTTAGGTGCCGACAAAATTACCGTCTAATATTGGTACAAAACTACCACCATGCAATGTACATAATGTAACAAAGTCATACTAAGTGATGATACCAAAAGAAATGCACAGCATAAAAATTATGTGATTTTGGGATTTCGTAAGGTAATGTATCAGAACTAATTCTGTTTGTGTTATAAACCACACAATAAAGAAAAATATTTCCAACTGTTGGTTAGAGGAACCGGAGACCATGAAAAACCAAAGCTTCTCTACAGCCGTGTTGATATTGCTGCTTTTGGAGACCAGATGGTATACTCTTCGTGAGCACGAGGTTGTAGCATAGTGGTGGTTATCGTTGTGTCTGCCTTTAAAGGTACCGGTGCTACTGATGATTGATGTTCTTATATTAATCTCTTATGCAAGATATTATGTAGAGACACCAGTGTTGGCTTACAAGAAGCCGGTGGATGAGAAGCGATTGTGGACGTCCGTCGAACCGCAAACGGGATATGTTGCAGCAGGGTGCCTGCACCACCGGTAACACAGGGTTAACCTAGACTAGACTAGTCTGCACACTATTGCGCTTCGTTAAAATTGTAGTCCTTAAGTCAGTGATTAGATTAACGTGAGAAAATTTTAATATGGTATACTCCTTGAAAATGTTACGTGTAAAGTAATAACGCTGTCCAATGTACTGACCCACATATGTAGTAAGAAGAGCAACTCAATCACAAATTCGTCATAATGTACCTAATAAATGATAAACTTTCATTTTTTTTTAATTTGTCAAAGAAGCGCCCCAGTATATTGTTTTTTCTTTACAGACTTAAACCTCACATATTTAAAATTTAAATAAATTAAAAGTCGTACACGATTGTAATATATGAAAGTTAGTTTTTCCGCGCTCTTCCATTCTGTTCTTTTTATTAAAATTCTCAAGATTTTAGTTTTGTTTATTTAATCGCTTGGTATATGGAGGTAATTCTTGACGTGAGAAAATACAATTATTGTGTAACTATGCAAATTTAATTTTTATAAATAAATCCTAACAATACCAAATTTCCATTAAGACTTTTATAAATTCTTTGTTGTGAAAACGCTTTCTTTTATTTTTCTGCTCCGTATATAATCATCTTATCAAGTTCTCGTCCTTATCTACACGAGAATATCCCGAGCGTTTCAGTAAGTAGAGTGTTTCGGTCATCAGGTTTAATATACTGGATATCGTGTAGAGGCACTTGTGATGTTCAGCTAAGTGGACGGTAATTGCTAATTCCAGAGATCTCACAGACGCAAAAACCGGAATTAAACATGAGAACGTAGAAATACATCATGATAGCAAAAAGCGTCAGGCTTAGACATCATACACTTCGCATTCCTCAACTTCCCTTAGACCTTGCAGGAGTGTACGTGTCAAGATTGCAGATATTAATCGAGGCAAAACCGATAGACCAACAATCAGCGTGGCCGGTTGTCACAACACAAGATGCAATAACAACAATCGACTATTTTGTCGGTTACATGATTCGCATGAACAATTAAGCTGAAAACCGAGATGACCCTCGTTTTATCTTATGCCACTGAACCGATTTATGTAAAAATTCTAATAGCTAAGGCTTTGTGTTTGTATGCAGTAGTTAAAAGGTCACTCAACTTCAGTAAAGTACTCATTGATGGTAATACTATATTAATATAGCTCTGACCTTAACTACTTATGTATACTGCTCGGCGCTTAAACGCAGTTGCGTCCGCGTGAATGTTTATAAAACATCTCGAAGAGCCGGTGAAGAATCGCTTCGGTTCATTGGCAGCGCCAATGCTTTTCCATCATTCCTTATAAGGACCAACAACTTGATTATACAATAGGAAACATCTCGAGATTTAGTCGACGTTCACTAATGGAATACACTAAGCAAGAAAAAGCGGACTAAGCAGAAACGTCGGAGAGCTTTGAACCTTTTCCATGGGAAATACGAGTATGTGTGCATTGTCAGTGTTCCAAAACTGCAATGCGGTGAATGCATTGCTATATTATAAAATCAAGAAATACATACAAGAAAATCCCCTGCTGCGTCGTCACGTCTAACTTACAATAACCGTCATTAAATCCACACTAAAAATTCCTTTAGGCCGGGTCTTCATTCTTTCAAGTCGGTGTCATACATTCAATTAAACTTTCTGGCAAAGCTCCGAATAAATGATACCATTTATAAAGTCGTTTAGCTCTTATACGGCAGTTGAAAACACAAATTGAGTGTTTTTACGACTTGGCAGCTTTTTAAGTCGGTGTTCGGTAAAACCTTCTTTCATTTTTATTCTAGATCCGATGACCAGAGTCCGTTGCTTTGGTGACGATTCATTAGAAGGTTTTATTAGAAGAGAACTCGTGCGAAAGCCACTTCTATATTTTTATATGATATGTAATAATTTTCTAGCAATTAATTCCAGGCTATTGGATAATTTTGATGAAAGGCAATTTAACCTAAAAAAGGTAGAAAGCAAAAAACATCTTTTTTTATAATTCCTTGTTAGTAGGTACTACGAAATCACTGTTATTAGAGGAGACGGGAAAATATTCTATTTTTTGCGTGACAAGTACTATATTTGTACAATCACTACGACTGTTATTAACCAATTAGCACGTGTGTAAACGCAGAATTTACTTATTAGTGCTACTACTGTTGGGAAAAACAACATGTAGTAGTATACAATGTGTATATACGGTTGATTGATGTACTGTAAAGAAATTAAAGAGTACCACTTAAACAATTGAGATAATTATGATAAATTCTTTCATGAGTTAGCAGCAAGAAATATAAGTGTAACAACAAAACACGACCAATAATAGTACATACATATATTTTATCTACTGCTTTTATCGAGTTACTATAAACTAATAAAAATGTTATAACAGTGTCGTGAATAGATATATCATCGAACTTATTAAATATTTATAACTTTTTCCAAGGCAGTTCTTCAAATAAATTATGAGACCTTAATAGCTGTAAAAACGTGAATATTATTTTTAAAATATGGTAAAATAAATAAGCGGGAATAACATTAATGTATGAAAAAGCAGGTATACAGGGCGAAGGAAAAAATTTACAGTTTTTGACCTACAATTTTGCGATTAGTTAAATATGAAGAAACACCATTATTACGATGCAAAAAAACAGTTATGGAAGTTTACTGTACCCTCGCAGTAGCATATAATATTTAATTCCGTATTTCCCGACTGCTGTACCACCAGGTGGTAAAGCGTGCTGTGAAGTAGTATTACCAGTAGCAGTTCTCGATTACTTATCGGATGGCAATTAAATTAATAAATTCTACACCTACACTAAAAGGTAGCATTTGATAATTGTGGACAGTCAAAATAAAAATAAAATATTATTACGATTCAGTAAATTCCCAATTTTGATTATAGTTACTGAGTAGAATTTAAGTGAATTCCTTAAATTTTATGTAAGCTTGGGATATTTTTTAGCAGTTAATTCAAAACTCAAGTTGGTCTGCTCAAACCAAAAATTTGTTAAAAGTGTGAATGTCATATTTATACAGTTTGTGAAACTATAAGTAATAGCTTCAAAAGGTTTTGGCATTGGGAAAACCTACGACAGACTCTTGCCTTTCTTTTGCCCAGGCGAAATTTCTGCTTCCGATCAAACCAGTAAGTTTCATTGTTGTTCAAAAATTCAATATCTTGATCACAGCCACAACGATTAGATTTCCAAGAAAAGTCATTCGTGTTTTTTTTGCAACTGACATAAATTTGTGAAGAACTTTAATTTCAACTTATATACCTACTATTGCCGGCAGCACTATCATCTTAGTTTCTTCAGATATGTCTCTCAAGCGAATTTCTTAACAAAGTACAAAATTTCATGTTCGCACGTTGATCTGAGCTTTCTGTTCAGATTAGTATGTGTCATCATCAAATTGTAAATCTAGGACAGTGAAGCATTGAACTACTAAACAAAATCTCATCCAACTACTTACAAAATCCCGTCTAGCCCATCCCAACCTTTTGCCCACCTTTATTTTTTGAACAAATGTTATATGAGACTAATAACAATATGCAAAAGCCTATAAGATCTATTCTTCCAAATCAAACTGCATATTGAACGTGCCAAATAAATAATACTTGTGTACCTGTCAATATCAGTAAGCACATTGCGCCAAACACGTACCCTGAGCATTTGATTCTTTTGGCATATTCAATTAATTTGAGGGCTGATCAATATACAGAAGTTATCTAAATATTAAATAATTAAGTCAAGTAGTTTCTTTCGGAATTCGAGAACGTATTAGGTACAAGCAAATGGGAAATTGAAATATTAGATGTTAGATAACTGCATGAAACATTAGAATGCGCCTAAAGGTCGAATATGCAGATAAAAACAGAAAGATGTAAAATTATAATTTTCGTACCAAGTTATATACGCTTCCAACAGTGTTGGGATTGTCTATAGACTACAACAATAGGATCAAAAAGATATGGAAGTAAATATTTCTTTAATAAAGACAAAACTCATTAAGAGTACAACATTGCAAGTTTACATACCCACCACGGAATATGATGCTACCAAAAATCCAAAAGTTGCACAGAATGCTAGCCAATTAATAAACTAAATAGAAGCAATTTTATTGCCAAAAACTTTCAAAGTGTTTAGTTTGCTGTTTCGCAAACAATGTTTGAACATAATCTATCGTGGAAAAGTATCAAACTTGTCAGTTTAATTAGTAACGTAGCAAAACTTACATCTCGAAAACTTTATGGGTAGAAATTCAGGAATGGGATACAAAGAGGATCGAGAAACAAAAAAAGAAATAGCGAGCAGGCAAGTATTGTACGCGGGAAACTAATAGGCGGGAAACTAATAGGCAGAAAACTAACTACAGAGTGTAGAGAATCTGTATGGGATTAGTTTTTCCACATTATCTCTCCCATAGACATGAATTTGATGTCAAGTTGTTGCATTTTGAATTCACGACCTCCAATCTCTCTTCCTTCATAACACCTTTAAACTACAGAATTGCTGTTTAAAAGCTCTACAGCGTATTGAAACTAACGACTATATCACATTTTTACCATTGTCAAATAACTGACAAGAAATGAGATACTTAGCATCTTCACATATTTTAAGAGATAGGTTCAACCAATTCAGGATGTTTCGAGTGTTTCTGATAATCAACAGTGTTGAATATGACTACTCCAGATTGCTTACTACGGAAAATTAGTTGTCGATTTTCCTGAGAAAAGACAATAACTGTCATGGACAAAGGTATGCAAAACATATTTCTGCTTGACCTTCTGAAACATTTATCCAAGTGAATTTGTTTAAAAATAACTAAGAGATTTAATTTGTTAAGGCGTTTAGCAGTACAGAGTTAAGTGGCGTTACTGACCGTTTTTTCGCTCTCCTGTACAATTGTAATTTGGTGACTTAACATAGATTGCCTCTGAGGTATAGATTTGTAGTTTGCAGAGTTAGACCCAAACAGGGTCCCCCCCTTTGAAAGTAGTACAGAATTCCCTGATTTTTCGATCTTCTGTACCGCCTCAAAAAAACAAACATGGCAAGTCCGAATAAACAATGTAGCACGGGGAGCCTTAAGATTCTGTTATTATCGGTTGCCCGCGTCCGTGACACGCTTTAACCTCCCCACAGATTGCGAATGCACGATTGTAACATTACCCTGTCTTGAATTTAAAAATACATAGCGTTCGAGCATGGTGGAATTGAGAGAAATAAATATTTTTCTTTATTTGGCAAAAAACACAAGAAAACTTTTTCCAGACCACAATATAATAAATTCATCGACTTCTTAAGATTTTTGTTAAATTCATTAACTATTCCATGACTTTTGGGATAGTTGCAAAATTACTGACAATTTCAGATTTTACAGGTTTTCCAAGTGCGGAGGAATACAGCTACTGCCCAAATGATACTGGAATGAAATCAAGACCCCTAGAGTAGTAACATCTGCAGTGTGTTGCTGCACGAAACCAAAACATGCAACACGAAAATGACAAAATTATCAAAATTCAAGTAATGATGCAGGGTTAGTTGTACAAATCCTCCACGAGATTTACAGAATACTACGTTGATATTTTCAACATAAATTACCCAACACTGTTTAAATAAAACCTTTCAGCACCAATTTTATCCAGACACAAGGATGTGAAGATATCCAAACACTGCAGCCCACTAGGATGTGAAGAAGCTCGTGGCCCTACTTAAGGATTTTTCCTCAGTAAATTCTATCGGAAAATAATTGAACCAATGAAACTAGCACGTCAAAAAATGGAAGGAAAATCTGACCTTAACTCAAACAATTAGTATCAACAGCCCGAGGAAGAACTCTTGTCTGAAAAGATGAGACATGTATTTATAGACGAAATTGAAGCTTTTAGCCAGCGTTGTTCCCCAAGAAAAATGTGTAACCTTTTTTCTCCTCTAAGACTAAGCTCTAGTTGGAAACTTTTGACGTAAGTAAGAAGTAGATTCAAAGCAGCAAATTTAACATAAAACACAAAACGGCATTTATGTAGTGAGAAAAATGAAAGCTGAAAACTAAAATGAAACTTAAGTCATTCTGAAAACAACACTGTTTTATTGAATGGCACTTGAAATATCACCGTGATATATTAAATCATTGGCATCCTCGAATTAGTGTTATCAATCTTGCCTGCTCTAAATCAGTATATTTCCGATCTTACGGTATATAAACTATTGCAATCGTGGCATGCAATGATTCGATGCAGAATAAAAGTAAACACAGTTACGGATGCGAATAAACTGCCTTTATGCTGATTATTCTCCAATATTCTAAAATGTCTCATTCTACAAAATTATTGTTTTTCTTTCTCATTGTTTTCATATACTAAAAGTATATTTAAAAGGCTTAAGAAGGAATGCAGATTTCTTAGTAAAAGATCAGTAGTATGTTCCCAACTTCCCCCATAGTATCTTTCCAGCAAATTGGATTTATCAGACATTTCTATCTTTTCTGGCCTGAATTTATGCTATTTCCAGAAAACTTCTTGATTGAACAGGACCTCAAACGGATTCTTTTAGGATATTAACTTCTTTTGATTAAAATGTGATTCACAAACTTCCAGTAATATTCTTAACCCTCTTCTGCATGTTGATATAAATTCTTTAAATTATACTCATGAACAAGAGAAACATTAGCAAGTAGTTGGCGAAATAAAAATAAAAAAGACAATGAACAATGATGAAAAATTAAAATTGATATACTTTTACATAAAAAGTAGATAAAAATAAAACTTGATCAGAAATACTAAAAATAAGAAACAAAATTGTTTGGAGCAAATGGCAATAATAATAAATAATATAACAATAATGTCTTGATTATGAATAGGAACATACTTTGTAGAATGAATTCCATCAAATAACTAAGTTTAAGGGGACTAAAGTACAGTAAATATTTTTTCATTTACTATGAAATAGATGACTGATTTTTTTCTAAAATATATACATAACCTCAATCTTTTATTATAATCCACTAATAAATACTGGAAACCTTTCTTCGCAAATCTTTTTAATTAGAGTCTATTGCTGATCTGCTTACAAACTTGAGCTTTTTGATTGACCGATTTATTGCTTTTCATGAAGCAATCCAGGATTAAATATTTACTATTTGAATATTATTGTTTTCATTCAGATTAGCTGGATTATTGTCTAATATATTCAAGCTTATTTGAATAAACAGAATTATCAGCATTAGCCGCGGCATTAAGTCGGAATTATTTAAATATTTATTATATTGAGCAATTCAAATATCTTCCTTTCCATCGTCCCTCTAAATATATTATACACTTCACCCTGTATGTAAGTACCCAACTAAATCTGTCGGATCTACAACCACAACAGCAAACAAATTATTGTATCTAGCAAACACACATGCATGTCCACAGAGAGTGGAATGGTTGATTTGACCTTTGTGAGGGGTCAAATGTACGCAGCGGTCCACCGCAGTGAATCCATAAATGAAGGCCTATTTCAATGTAAAATTCTCTATGGTATTATCAATTTAAAAATGAACTTGACAACAAACCCACACATAGTAAATATAAATAAATATTATTAAAGTTATTCACATGTTTTTATCGTTTATTAATAACGCTGATATCCAAGAAATGAGCAAAAGTTTCTTTTACAAAGCCGCTTCTGTTAATGGTGCTTTCTGTAAATGAATTTTTCATTTTATAATAATGAATGAAAATGATTTAATGTTACAGTTAAGTCAGAGGTCATGTAGATTAGAAAGAATAAAAGAGGAAACAGGGCACAAATTTCATCGAGAAACGAAAAATAACGTAATTAAGTGATAAACGAAGTTTTATCTACAACTAAACATCAAAGAGAGGAAGAAGCGTGAAGTGGCACTTGATATTTCGAGGAAAACAGAAACTCGGAGTTGGGTAAGGAGGACGATATTGTAACATCCAGCGCGAAGTACGCGTTGTTAACATTCTTTAAATATAGGAGATATAATTAAATTGCAACTTTTGTGTATTTTCCTCTCGTAGGGCGTCCGAAGGCTCAATTTTCTCACGAATAATTTAAATCTAAATTGGTGAAAAGTAACGCCTGAAAAGCCAGTAGAAGGTTAAAATATTTACAGGGCGTTTTCGGAAGCAACGATGAATATTTTCAGTTGTAAAATCGAGACGCGGCTGCCATAACTTCCTATTACTACGAAAGTTTTTTTACTGCTTTAACAAACAAACTCGATTAAAAGGAAGGTTATAAATTATTAAAGATGCGCAGGTGGCGATGAACTTCAAAAAAACAATCGCATGTATGCGGTTTAATAAATTAACGTCTTATAACAAAGCCAAGCCTCATATATTTATCTACAAATTTGAAATTAACATCCGCCCTTGCTGTAAACTTTTTCTTTATTAATTTATTATTGTATAATGGCAACGATCTACCCAATCAATATTATATCGGTCGAGGTAGTAATTACGCTGTTACACGTGCAACCGACAGATGTAAAGGTAAAACGTGTGGGAAAGTTATTTGAAAATTAGTTAACTTCTCGCAGGACTGAGCTTGTCGACTCGGGAATTAAAGGATCATTAAAGTTAAAATATGCATCGGGGATTCTATTACATAAATAAAATAAACCGAGCATTATAAATAAATAATATCGGAAAAATAGATTGATTCTATTTAGTAGCAATGCGAGTGCAAAACATGAAGGTTGATACTAAAAATAGTTACTACTATTCATAAGAACAATATAATTATTCTGATGTTTTATTATTAATGGAAACATGGCATATCGACATCAAGGTCATTAGAGCAAGTTTTACAATCAAACTAAAAATGGTAGAAAACACAAAGAATATTTTAATTTAATTTGAATATTTAAATAACAAAACAACTGTGCATACTATAGGCATGTGTTGTGCTTAACGTCTCTAATGGAAATTTATTGTTTTAAAGTAAATATTTTGAATAACTGTCACGCGATGTGTATACGAAAGTAACAAAAACTTCTTCAAGTTTAGTAATAATAAAATACTTTTGGTAAATATAATATACATCTAAGTAATATAAAGTTTTCTAAAGTATTCTAAGGTAAACCTACTTCATTAGTCAACTTAATACTGCTTCCTAACAAACTTTAGTTATATTGTTTTGACCTTAAATTTAGAAATGCGAAAGTAGCTAATTTTGGTATATTCAAGATTGTTAAAAGTTTGAAACTGCTACCAAGAATATTTTGCTTCGACAAGGTTTTAACAATAATATACATTAATAGTTAATATTGATGATCAACTATTATGTAATAATGCTTGCTTGTGTAACGATATAAAGAAAGTAAACAAAAGCATTTTCCGAAATAATTAATTGTGGAAATTACTAAAAGACAATGTAACAGGGTAGAATTAAGAAGCAAAACATTAACTTACTAAGATCTAACGAGTAGATCAGTCAAGAACTTTTCATTTGCGAGGATATAACACAGTTGCTGTAAAATGGAAATATAAAGGAAATAAAGACGCAACTTAATTGTTTTCAAATCAAAGTCTAGCAAGTTTCTGTAAAGTATGCAATTCTACTGAAAAGTATCAAGACGTAGACATTACTAAAAATTAATAGTTTCCAAATTAAATATAATTCCAACCAGAATAAATAATTTGAAATATATCAACAATCTATTTTTAGCTGATTTTGGAATTATAACGCCTAAAACATACGCATAAATTAACAATCTGTAGAGATTAGAAGTTTGTCTAATTACCTCAGTTATTTTTTGCGATCTTAGAGCAGATCACAATGAATTTTAGAATGATTCAGAATTAATGTTGTTATGCTTCACTAAACTCGACTGCATGGGGACCACAAGGTTTTGGCATCGCGAGAATGAATCACGCGATGACCAGTTCATTTCTGTATTAGGTTAGATTGTTAACAGACGTGTTCTCAGTTCATATATGTACTAGTTTGACACTACAAATATCTGGAAATCAACACCAAATGAGGAAGAATTGAAGTGACATTAAAATTCACATACGATACGGTAGAACGCTCAAATACAGTCTATGACAAAAAAAATGTAAGTCCAGCTTGTGAGCTTGGCTGATGATTATTAGTCACAGCTAGGGCAGGGCCAAAAATCAATTCTGCAAGAAGCTACATGAGAAGGTCTGTAGAGCATCGATGAGATCAGATGAATTCATAAGAAGCCATAAATAGTTTGAGAAAAGAATTTTGTGCAAGTATTTCGACAGCATTCATGGTAAGATGCACATCAAGGAACCTGAGAATGTATGGGAAAAAAGATGCTTAACACGAAATTAAGTGCGTCATTCTTAACAGTACAAAATCAAACATTTCGGACACTACATCAAATATCCATAGCTAAAGAATTGAAAACTATCTACTAGATACAACAGGGCAAAAAGTTTTAACAGCATAAAACCACAACGGTACTATAATTGTGTAGTGCCATCACCGGAAGTGCAATTTGTAGACTTTAGATACAAAAATTAAAAACGGCAAGGTCATTTGATATTATCCACGACTTCAAGATTTGTTGTTTTAGTAAAATATAGTTAGGTTTATCAAGGTTTGATGCTACGGGTACTTCGGCAATCTTAAGAAATGAAATTCCATAATTTCTTCTAGTTTCCCAATTCATTCCCAAGAAACTGGGACTATCCCGTCAGTTTTTTATACCATTACCTTTATCATCACAAAACGATAAATTGTAGCCAGTGTCGCATGTTTCTGATTGGGTAAGTAGCTTCGTCGTCGGCTGCGTATGTCATCAAATTCAATAATTAATTTCTACCATGACTGAAGAGAAGTACCGCTCCTATGGCAACCACTACTTAGGAGGAGATCAACTATGTACAACGGATTGATAAAAGATTACGTCTTGTCAATACGCGAAAGATTAAAACACTCCTCAAGAATATCAAGGAAAATCTCAGAAAAAATCCATGAAAATTGCATGTAGATGTGTAAGAACTTCATGGTTTCTACAATATATTCCATACCACAGTACCATCACACAAAACGATAAGTTGTGATGGGATGGGCAGATTTTCCTTTCCAGTAATGGCTTGAACTAGTTTCGTATAGCCACGCGTGATGAGCTATGACGATAGTATAAGCAACCGCCTTTTCATTACTGTGATGGAAAGGGTATGTAATACTCCTAACGAGTTGAACCATTTTAATCAGAAAAGGATCAAGTGCCTAATTACTGTAGTCGTGTTTTAACGGAATAAGATGGTGATTTTGATTCTAACTCACACATCACTGATTATGTAAAATAACACAAACTAAGATATATTGCTTAAGTAAACCATAACTCTGCTTAATTCGCACATGGTCTTTAGATGATACGGGGACGCAAAGAAGAATTCGAGAGTTAGTTATAAATTATTTACAAATCGGCAACAGGCATATACCAATAACAAGAGTTAGCAGAATCCAGGCTGCAATACTGCAGATGCCAATTGATGTGATTCTTGGCTGACCTCTAATAGACTTGCTTCTGATGCTTTTTCAAACGAGGATCTCTTACTGCTTTTCTGGGTTTAGTTTCGGCTTTTTTAGATCTGCAGTCGAGCGCACCTTTGAGATCAATTCAGCAATCTCCGACAGTAATGCGATATACTCCATTCTTTTTAAAGAACGCTCACTTTGAGTTTTGCAATATTTTTACTAACTATGATTCCATTATGTTGTACATGGTCAAGAGGTTTTGAGTTGTTTGTATCATCAAAGGTGAAAACTTTGTAATTTATATTAAATTATTTAATTAGATTGACTCAGTATATTATATCTCTTCCCAGAAAGGGAAAATAGAAGATTCCATTTGAATGAATAAATAGAATTCCTGATTATTCTTCATGTCTTCTGGACATTTTTAATCTTTCGAGACAGTGATCAAAGATCTTGGACTCTCTTTTGTCAAACAACCCCATGTTTAGCAATCATCTTTGCAAATAGTCTGACTTTTAAGAATTAATAATCTACAGTGGCACTACTTATCTTCTTTGCACATCGTTTGTGGAGAAGGTTCATCATACAAATAATTACCAACCCGTTTTTCTCATTTCTTATTGCAACATTTTGTTAGCTGTAAGATTATCAATGAAAAATAGAAATAAATAATGTTAAAGAAATGTCTTGATGTTGAACTTTGAGGCTATAGGTGTTATGAGCTATTTAGTTTAATAAAGTACGTAATCAACTGATTTAATAAATTTATAAATAAACAAATCACAATTAGTTTATGCGTACATCTAGATGAATCAAATAAAAGACAAATTAGTACTCAGTTCAAGTATTACCCCAATAAGATGTAAAATAATAAAATTACATAAATTGAATTCCGAAGGATCTTGCAACATATGGCGCCCTTCAAGAAAAAACAAACAGAGCTGAGCCGGAAAAAAAAGAAAGAAATAGAATTCTCTTTACAAATAATGCAGGATTTTGATATCAGTGATATTTATTAAATGATAAATATTAAGTCAACGTGATGATACTATTAAAAAATGTTATTGCTGTAAACGTATTTCGCAAAAGCAATAACAGAATAATCGAACAATATTTCATCATTATTTAATTGTTTGCAATTATATTCAATTGTGTAATATTTGCATTTTGTGAATAAATAATTGTTGATCAAAATTTGTGTAAATATTTATTGTATCGTTTAATAAAGATCATCCAACCAAGAAAACCCGTATATTAATGAAACTACAAATGCCATTTTTGGATTTGTGTGGGTTTCATTATTTTGGAATTACGCAATCCATCAATGTATCTTACAGAGGTGTGATGTTATGTATATACATATATGGTGTTAATTATATCAAAACGAATGTGGGTATCTCATTCATATTTTTGAATACAGACCATGTCAAAAGTTGAGGTTTTAGAAATACATAAAGGCATCAATCACCAATGCTAAGTGTAACCGTAAATTAAATTACTCCTTACATATTTAACACCCACGTTTTGAACACTAATCAATATTATGATTATTATACAAAAGTGATGGTAAAGTTAGAATTTGGAGAAAATTGTCTGGATTTCCTAATTTTCTTGTTTGAAGCCGTATTTATATATTTTGCCAGAAACAGTCAACCAGGGATAATAAAAAAACTTTTAAAAAAATAAAGAAAGTTCGTGCAGGGATGTTCATGACATGCAACCATTCTTTAAATCTTTACACCCCGTGCGGTAACTAAAAAGTTTAATGTTCGTGTTTTAATGTAAGTGGGGGGTCTTTAAAGTGTTTCCACACAAAACCTTAAAAGCACACAGAATGTAAGCGTAGCAAATTTCTACCCTCCTCAAATTTCTCATTGTTTTTCCTTAAATTCATCAAGGAATGCCGCCTTTAGAGCTATAACAACAACAACTAATAAAGATAAGGACTTCCCGGCAGTTTAAGGGGGTGACTCGAAATATAAATCAATAAAATAAATGCCAAGAAATTACTACGGCAAACATGCAAATGTTCAGAGCAACGTCACAACAATAACACTAGGAATGGCACATTACACAATATAATGCGGGGGCACAATTAGGAAGGGTGGTTCGAAATAACAACCGCAAACAATTGCAAACGCCAACTTCACCGTTTGAAGTATGATTAAATTTAATATACGGGTAATAAAAAGGCCGTCATCGTCGTCTGTCGTAAATGCTTAGTTATTGTTTGAAAGTTCCGTGTTCAATCAAATAAACGAGGTGTAAAACATCGTTTAATCTACACAACAAATATTAATAATAATAGGCGTAGATTAATTGAAATATTAATCAGCCGAATGCACAAATTCAAATTGCGGGAATTTGCTGGATGGGTAAACTGAAACTAACGTACTCTTAATTAAATAAATATTAGTCTGCAAAATGTTGTGACTGAAATTTAATTTTGGCAAATATTTGAATTAAATTTATGCCTGACCATAAAGGAAAACGATAAAAAAGTAGAAATCCACTACCTAGTTTGCTTAATTGCTATTGTTATTGCTATTGAGCTGGTTTTTAAGTGGTATTCCATAAAAAAGGTAATAAAAATGAAATTCTACTTGTGTAACTTCTCACAGTATCTTCTAGTTAACAACAAATTAATGTTTTAAAATTTTTAAACAAGCTTTACATATTCAAAATTCCTTCTGTGGTAACATAACCTCAAAATCTCATTCCTACCTTTCTGCTATATTAATTAAGCGAGACTTTCAAAACAATGAAGTAATTGTCGTGATTTACGCAACCTACTTTATATTTCTCTATTTTTAAATCTATTTAAAACTCGCCCATTTACAAATAATAATTTTGCTTTGCTTTCACAAAAGTTAACAAATTAAATTAAATCCCGGTAACAAAATTCGCTTTATAGATATATACACATGTAAAATCGAAACAATTCATACTCTGTTTCAGGTAATTGTCAAAATTCATTTATAAACTGACATGATAACGCAGTAATTGGTTAATTTATCCGGAGCTGTTTACCAAAAAAATAAGCAGCAGACAATGTTGGGCCTTCCATTATCTGTAAAACCAAGTAAATTGACTGTGACCACTACTTTAACAAATCTAATAAGGAATCTACTAAATGCTTTAGTATAGAGATTAGTCTGTCTATAATACTGGGAGTGAAGTAGGAATTCCGTTTTCATACAAATTCCTTAATTGCGTGATATCGGGAAATAAAAATAAAAAGAGTGGCAATGTAACGAATATAGCAAACTTTCAAAATATAAATTTTAAATATGAAAAGAAATCTAGATGTAAAGTGACACTTGAAATATTCAGAATTTCTGTTTGAATACATTATGTGGAATAATTTACATCAAAATATTTTTGTGTCAACTTGCTCTATTGAAAGTATTTTGAATTACGTATATCTGCTTTTCCACTTAATACGGTCTACAAAAATTAAGGTTGCAGGACTAACATGACAATTACCGTTACAAGCTGAAAAGCTAAGCTGTTGAATGACGAGGAAAAACGGTATGTTTGGTAATTTGTTTCAGCATCATTAATTTTTATTTTATTTATGGTTTGGAGGACAATCCATTAAATGATAAACCAAGAGTTAGTTGTTTCTTTGCTATTTTGGATTGATGTGAAAATAACTGTCAAAAATATACAGACAATTAGTGTTAATGCGAAAACAAACATGACAAGTTTGTAAAAGAAATGCAGGAATATAAAGTAAGATCAACAAGGTGTAAAAGGTTATAAATGATACTTCTGTATTAATACAGCTAAAGGAAATTTAGTCGGGTAGACATTAAGATTAATATTCAAACAAGAAGAGACAATCTAAAATCTTCAAAACTAAAAGTATTAGACTCATAGATAAGTCAAAGGTGGTAGATATAGATGCAAATTGTACAACTATTTCAATGTAAGCCTTTTCACGGCACTCCATCAATATTTCTAATTCTGTATTATATTGATAAGATAATCTCCACACGAACGGAAACAAGAAAAATAAAATCTTTTTACTATAATTCATCAGAACTATCGGAAGAAACTGGAATTAATCCTGCTCGTTTCTAATGTTTAAAAATATGAAATCACGGAATATTCCCAAACGACTGGGATAGATTACTGCTCATATCTCTTTATAAGGAAGATATTAAGAAACTGATACTAAATACTGCATGGCACCCATTGGCCCTAACTGCCATTGGTGTGAAAAAAAATGGCCAACTTTCAAACACTTCCACACACCTTTCGTACTGAATGCTAGAATGGTTCTGACAAATAAAATAAGAGAGTCAAAATATCAAATACGATATGTCGATAATGCCTAAATTTCCACTTTCATGGAAAAACAACGAAAGAGTCAATACAGTTACTTTAGTGATCAATGAAACAAACTTATGGAACGGTACTAAACAATATTAAAACCAAAAACAAACCTGATAAAAAAGAAGCTTTTAACCGTAACGTAATCAATCATGATGGCCAAAGAAATATATTAGCTATTAAACAAACATCAAAAATGATATCTATAGATTGTGCCATGATCAAATATGAAGAATACCATAAATTGACACAAGGAACCAAGTTTTCAGTTTTGGGCAAATCCGAAATGTCTTTCTAATACTAATACAAATATTGAAATTTTCCGATTAAATATCCTACAATGAAATTATAAATGTTTAGACAAACAAGTAGCAGCATTAAAGGTAACAGACCCAGTGAGAGATTGTTGAAAATTAAAAACATCTAAATGGAAAAATTACAAGTCTGCTGGGATTTTCTAACGGATTTCATTGTACCGTCCAACTGTTTTATGTACATGTCAAAATATTTTCTACACACTGTCATGGTTAAAAAAAAAAACTGTTTCGAGTATTTGTTATGGTCATACCCTCCCATATGCCAACCAAGAAATAAAAGAGAATTTTGCTCAAATTTTGGGCAAAACAGTAGCGCGAGGAAAACCCAACATCATGTTTGCAGTTATCCCGTCTCGAATTTTGTGTGTTTACAAGAATGTCAGACGCTGCAAAAAACTGCAAAAAGAACTGAACATGCTAACACATATTTCGAACGTCACCAACCGATTCTGTGTTAGTTGCTTTAACCAGGACAAGATGTTTTGACTATTTATCTATACAATAATCTTGGTTCATGAATGCAGTACTATAATGGAATTCATTACACCAAACATCTTCTAATCACGTTGATTTTGGTTTCAATCAATCAACGAATGGACAACTACATACGATATATCTTAAGTGTATACGCTTTTAGCTACAAGCTTACAATAAGAATCATCAGAGCTATTTTTGTTTGACTGGGTGAGGCCAAAGCAACTTAGTGTAAATAAGTTGAATTTGCTGTTTCATAATTGAATTTCATGATGACCAGAAATAACTACTTACTTCTACCGGAAGGTGCAGAGGGTTGGCAAAAGGTTCGTCAGGAGGACCAAATGTTGTCTACCAAGTAGATTTTCTCCGACCTCTGGGCATCTTTTCCTCAACGCTCTCGAATGGTCCATTCTATTGACATGGCCAAACCATCATTACCCGATTCACTAGAGGTTCAACTGTGAGAGCTGCTCTAATGGTAGAGTTACTTACATGATCCATCCCAGTTTTTCCAGCTACACACCGCAAGTACCTCATTTCTGCAGCTTGCATCTTACTCTTTGTTTTAGCGGTCAGGATCAAACTTTTGCTGCCGTAGGTGAGTATGGGTACGTAGATTGATTGGTACACAGCTAGCTTGTACCCTCAGTGACCTTTCTTTACTTGAGAAACTTGTTCCTTACTGCGTGCATTCAGCTCATTCCTCAGTTTTCTATCCTGCTATCCACACTCCCAGGTACTTAAATTCCAGCACCTTCTCTAGAGTTTCACCGTGAATTAGAATGCGCTGGATCTTCCGCTCCCTGGAGATTACCATGGTCTTTGTTTTATTAAGACTCATTTTTAGTCCTATTACTTCCAGGGCCATGGTTAGATTGAGACTGTACTGCAGTTTCTGTGCGGTATCTGCAAGTAATACCACGTGATCTGCAAATAATACCACGTCATCTGCATAGACAAGGGCATTTCTTGTCACTGAATTTAATCTTCAATTTCCAAGCTTGAATCGTTTAAAGTTTCTACACTTTTTAAGGGTATAGTTCAACACTGCCACAAAGAGAAGCGGGCTCAGGATGTCCCCTTGTCTCACTCCTGCATTAGTGGTGAACTGTGGAGGTGAAGAATGACAAGTCCTTACCTCAATCCTGCACAATTTATAGAAACTTTTAATTCTTCTAATTTGATCTGCTGGGGCCTGGTAGCTTTCTAGAGCTTCCCACATAGTTCGCCATAGCACCCAGTCGAAGGCTTTCTGTATGTGAATAAAACACAGTGGACTTCTTTCACGTATTCAATAATTTTCTTTACTACTTGTCAGACTACAAAGATAGCATCTTGCGTACCGCGATTTGGCCGGAAACCACACTGTGCTTCTTATGGTTTATGATCTACTGTACGTCTCAACCTTCTCTCAAGTATTCTATTATACAGTTTACCAGGCACATCTGTGGTTGCTGCACTCTCTATTACCTCCCTTTTTAAAGCGGAACTATAAAGGACAGTTCCCAGGAATAAGTACAATCAAAATAAATTCCTCTTCCTAATTTTATGAGCAATCCTGAACAAGTCCAACAAAAACTGCGATGTATACTTCTAAGACCTTATAATGATTTTCAATTTGATCCATGCTCAAACAATATTCATCTGCAACAATAACAATTTCTATTGAAATTGAGTCTACGGTAGATAAGCGAAAGCTAATATCAGCTTATCTCATTCTTCAACTAGCAATACCATTGAAGGTTTCCACATTCTAAATAAGATTTCAAAATCCAGTTTCATGATTAAAGGCATTAGTATGTCATCCGATATTTTATAACAATAACTTACCGTGCAATGGCAGATTTATTTAAACCAAGCAGAACTTCCGTGTTTACCTCTCTAATAAATCATTAAGTAATAAAAATGACTGCAAAATAGAGACAGAATAAAATGTAAACCGTGAGATTCCAAGTAAATGTAAGATAGCCGAACCCACTTGCATGTGTTATTGTGAATATTTGCTATTGTTTTAGTAGTTCAGGTCAATATCATGAAGGGTGCAAGGGCACTGAACTGAGCTATCTATTGTAGCAACGTGTCTTTCCGTACAATGTGTACAGTCATTTAATTATTTACGTATTACGCATTGTTACATTGTAGAACTTATAACTTAACAAACTAAACATTTCTATATTTGGTCCTCTGAGCCAATACACAACATGTAATTTTAAATAAGAAATTGAAATAATACACTTTAGAAGTTTACTTTTCCCTGTAACGTATAAAAATATTTTACTTTAACGTAGAGTAAATGTAATTTAACCATTTAAACATGAAAAACATTCCTTTTATAAATAAAAGAAAGTAACGCAGTCAAGTTGATTTTTTTAATTTTCTCTATGTCAGCTGTTAATGCAAACCATTAAAGTAGAACCCACAAAGCCAATTCAGTATTCACAAAAGATAAAATTGCTCTAAATTGTAGGAAGCAATTAAAAACTGCTGTTATATGCAGGAACTAATTTTAATTACCTAAACTACAATTACCATCGTGCAAGTCAGCGTTTATGTTCATGTTGTTAACTAATAATTTATTCCATCTATTTTACTTAAACACTGTTAAAATTTCATAACAACTTTATTTTTCTATTTGTATTTAAGAAATATTGAACTAAAAAAAAGTTAAAATATGCGTGAAAATAATTCCATCGCGTTGTTAAGAGAGCGTTTGTTTGAAAAATCAATTCCTATAACGTGAGTAAAAGTTTCTACGAAGGTAACTATATCTAAATACAAAATCTATATTTGGTTACTTACTTACACCCTTGGTTATTCTCACGAAAACGATAATACATCGATAAATTATTAATAGAATTTCATAAATTATTTCCCTTAGCTAACGCTATTCGTAAGAATTTTGTCGAAAGTAATTATTGTTATAGACGAATTCTTCCTTCCATAATTGATAAACCGTTAGACGTTTGGTTTCAGTATCTTAGAGTTATTATTGTCAGTATAGCGGCCAGTTTTACTTAGCCTTTTTTACATTTCAACAACTTTTTCAAACTTTTAATTGATGTACTTATTTTTCAAACACAAAACTTTTAGTTGGTTAGAATTTTATAGTTATAACCTTGTCGTGAGGTAGCTAGAGAAGTATTCAAACAAAATGTAGTATTAATAATGGTGTTCCACGTTTAAAAAATTAAAAATGCCGACGATTACCAAGGGATTTTAAAAATGTTTATTGTTGTTAATTCCTATGAAAATGACGGTCTTATTGTATAGGAATTACGTTTACTACAATTCTTGTAATTTTTTCATCTCTATTGGAAAATTCAATTTTTAAAACTTCATTCCAACGACAAATTATTGATTTTCTTATCTAGTTGATTATATTATTTGTAATGTATATTCCACAAACAATCTAATAACTATTTACAAATATACTACATACATATATTCAAAATGCAGTATCTAAACGTATAAGCAAGAACTAAAGGTTAAAATATTTCCTAAAGGAGGGTTATATTCGATTCCCCTTAGCGATTTTTAATGGCAATTTATGGTCCACTACACTCTTATTCTGTTTATTTTCGTTGTAATTTAGATAAATTCCACGATAACAAATTTCCCATCCGGACTAGATTGTTTTTGGTAAAATGGGAAGCAATATCTGGTCGGGGCCAGTATTAATAATGTATTCAGTCGATCTAGAAGATGCATTAAAAGCGTATACATCATCACAACCCGTATCAAAAAGCTCCAAGAAAGATATCAAAAACAATTTGAGCGTGACGGACGGATGCATTTGGTTCATGGAGATGACAGCAGCTCATGGTAATGTGGGCCCTAATGTAACATACATCAGAATTAATGCGAGCGCCCTCCGCTATTAATCAAAGTTGTCTGAACTCTCCCGATCAGAAACTGCAACTTGGTATGATGCGGTTATATCCCTTACAAATTGGTTGCTGCTATACAGGGTGACTCCCACTAGGAAGTCGCATTAAAATTCAAACATTTCCGCGATGTATAAAGGTAAAACTAGTTTTTGCGGGTCCGAAAGGTTTTTAGATGGAAATTCTTCCTGGAGTCGCCCTGTAGGCCGATATTGATTCTAATGGCGAGGCTGTAGAGGATTCGCTTCAGCCAGCTTTGTTTGCGGTGGTGGTCGTTATAAATCACGGTTCCAACAACAAACATCAGTCTTCAGCCGCCGTTGCGGTCTCAGCATCCACGTTTATCACCGCACTTGTTTTGGATCAACCGCCTATCTATCTCAGCATTACCCTGCGTTGTTTCCGACGCAACTCACACCCCCTTACCGCAACCTGCCCTCTAAGGAAATGCTACTTCATTTTGTTAACGTCACATTTGCATTTTTGGTTCGAGAAAAGCACGCACACCTCTCTCTTTTTGTCACCTTTTCTTCACTGTTTTATCACAACTACGGAATACTACTCTAGGATATCGTAATGTCTCGTAATTATTTGTCTGTCAGACAAAATTACATGTTGAGAAATATTCTAAGTAGTGCCACTGTTTATTTTTAAAAATACCACCCTATTTGTGGAGTACTTAAATATTTATTAAAGAATAAAACGTGGGAACGTTATGAATTTTCTAACCACATTAAAAATTGAGGTAATTGTATGACATTTAAATTTTTAAAAAGATAAATTAACTGTGTCTAACCATTCATGGAAGTAAAATATTTACTAATACGCTAACAGACAACATAATTAAATCTAGCGAACGTTTTCTGTATGCTAATTGTGATGACAAAACAAGCATTGTTGATTCAAGGAATCTACTAACATGCTTTAATTGTTTTAAATACAAAAATTATCATTAACATCATTTAGGAGTACAATCAACCAAAAAAATAATCGTTTTATTTTTGTAGTTCTTGGAAAAAATATTGCAAGTGGACATATGCATTTTTTAAGTTAATAGGGCATTACTTTATTGAATGACTTACTCTTATTAAAATTAAGCAAGTAAGTACGTTTTGCAGATTATTTTATGAGGCTACTTACAATGCATGTTATTCAAGATGTCGCGTTTATTGTCTTTGTTTGTATGTTCTTTTTAGCCTGAAATCAATTCTTGCTTATAGATTATTATACAAACTGGTTTTAGTTCTTTTGTAGGATCATCTTTCAAAATGACCTGATTGGATGTATTCATCAGCTTGGAAATTTTCTAGACACCACTCAGAATTCTTGGATATTCGTAGGGCCTGTAATGTTGCAATTTGGCCCACCTTCTTTGTGTTTCGATCTCTTTTAGCTATGTCCTCTCTTGTTTGCCTTTTGAAAGTAGCTTCAGCTATTTTTTTATTGCGCCAAGTGCTATTATGATAAGATTGTGTGATTTAGATCTCGCTAGAGCTTTCCTCTATTCTATATCTGTTCTTCGTTTTGGTTTTACCATCTTTGGCTTCAGGAAAACGTTTTCTTCAAGCTTTTGCTAATTTATGGTAATTTTGCAGTTTCCTCATTATCATTATGTAGCTAAAGTTTACATTGCTGATACAAAGATACTTCTATTAGTTTAGAAGATATTCGCTTATTACTGACCAGGCTTAACCAAAAAATCTATCATTCCAATTCTTTGATATTTCGAGATTTCTATTCAATCCCAAAAACTTGTTATTTCCCGTCTACTTTTCTTTTGTCTTTGGGAGTTTGATCTTTCGTTTCCAAAATTGAATGCTCCACGCCGCTAGATACAGTTATGGGTGTTTTGGAAACAGTCTACTTCTGCACATTTGTTTTAATGTCGGGCGTGATGAGATTAACACCTCTTGTACAATTTCCAACTTGAAACATTGAATTGGGTTTAGACGAGGTATTTTTTTTCATCTTTGATGAGTGATTCACTGATTATAAGGAAGCAGCGTTTTGACTGCTTGGATTTAATTGGTGTAATCAGTAAATTTCTAAAAATGAGATATTTTCTGCAGCTCTTTAGTCAAGAAGGCATGCAGATAAAAAACAAAGCAAAATGATAAACAAGGCCCTTACTATGAGTTACTTACATCAAGGAAATATACCAGATTAAGTCGAAACGTTATTATTTCTATTGGAAATGGTCAACTACAAACTAGTCAAAGAATATAGCAAATAGAAGAATGAGTCCTGCGCAGCTTACTCACAGTAAAATCCAAACTGCATGACCTATTATATTCTATATTATATCTTTGTCTTATTTGTATTGTGTCACATTATGTGCTCTTGGGCAGAATATGTCACAAGAACACCACCAAAATGAGGAATTTCAGGCAACAATGCATCCTAAAGGGATATTACTGATCAGTTTATCTTCGTTCTTTGTGATACTGATGGTATGGATGTCCAGAAAAAAATGTATGAAGAAGATGCTGGGGAATGCTGCTTTAAAGCAATAAAATAATGTTCGATTAGCCCAATAATAGCTTAATTAAAATAATGTAATATACGGGATTGTTGACGTTCTGGAAAAATTCGATGCCATATCACCATGTCAAAGACCAGAAATTCGGATGTTATTTTTTCCTTCCAAATGTGGCACAGCGAAAAATTGGCGTTTATTCCGTAAGGAAGCTATTCCGAAATTTATGTTTAGTGTTATTCAAAACTGTTTCACTATCATTCTGAAGCAAAAGAGATAGTAACTAACCTCAAAATTTATTAAAATGTGAAAATAAGAAGAAGAGTAATAGCCGATGAAAGCTGCTTTCATATTGAAATCCTAAGATCAAAACAATGGTCGATCAGGGTTTGTTTTCCTTGAAAGAGCAAATGTCATCAGGTGCACTCGTTTGAGGCAAATAAGAAATAACCTTGAAGAAGAGAAAAGAACTTAAATCTTATTGTGCCATTCAAGAAACAAGTATCGACATGGGTAGGAAAGATGACCTTGAGTTTCCAAAAAGTAGGCTCTTATGGTGTAGACAGAGCGGACTGGCCCGAAGGAATAGAAGTCTAGAGACTCCAAGACCAAACTAGTTTGGAGGTTAAGTAGAGCCGAAATTGAAATCTTGTCAGGTCAAAAAATAAGTTATTCGTGAATCCTCTTAATAATGAAATCTAAAGCGTAATATCGGCGCTAAAGCTACCTGGACATTCGTATTCGGTTTTTGGTTCTGTTTTCTATCGAGTCCAGATTAACAAACGAGACTATTTTGAGCATAATGTTATGTTATCATATAGGCACTAACATCGAAATTATCAATTATCCCCTTGCTATCTGAGCGTATCACCATTACACTATGCAGAATGCTAATAGTAAACTCAATTTTCTAATGCAGTAATAACTCGATTGAGAAAGCTTCCTGGAGCTTTTTTTTTGAACAAAGCCAAATTTTCATTTTTCTTCCCTGAATCAATTTCAATCAAAAATCGAAACGAATCAAGGGGCAACCATTTATTGGCTAAGTTTCAAAGTTGCTCTCGAATTACAATAATTCTTTCTATAAGTTGACCCTTCAATATCTGCATCACTAGTTAGAATCTAGGAATCTAGCAAAGTAGTTAAAATCTGAAAGTAAAAAATCTTCTACGTTTCCCCCGTCTATTTCTAATGCAGAGAAAAAAACTCATTTTTCCTTAATAGAATTGAGTTACCTATCTCATCAATAAAAATTAAATGGTTTTTGTTTTCATCTTTGAATTTCGTACGGTGTGCGTTTCGTCTTTCATGAGACACACTGTATAACTTTCTTGAAATACTTCCCTTTAGAAACATTAAATACCTACCCTAATTGAAATTATTTCATTAGCGCCTTATTACAGTTTTGTATAACATCTCAAAACATTTAATATCATCTTTTATATAACACCGTTCGTTGGCCTTTCAAAGTTCTACTTCTAAAGTTTGTCTTTATTACCGCTTAATTAAATTGTAGCTATTATTTGTAAAAGGTTTTGCTCAATACTTCAAGCAAACGTCTTTATACCAATATTTAGATAAAATTCGAATATTTTTTAAAGCGTTGTCGAAGTCTATAATATCTAACATAACTTCTTGCTGTTTTTACTCCACCAAAGACTGTTATACGAAGTCTATAAATACAATATGAATTTCTAAATTAAATTCTCTTCGTTTCTCAATCGACTGCTTCACTGTAAAGATATTATCCATGCATGAACCCAAGCTTTGCTGTTTTCATATAGCTAGGGAACTTGTTATAATTTAATAGAAGCCCTTTAATGGTAGTTTTTGTATAAATCTACGTTTATTTTAAATATAATTAATTGATAATAAATTTTCCATTGCATACCCGCATTAAGATTTAAAAACAAAAGCTTTTTTGAATTTGTGTGTTTTATAGTTAATTGATAAAATTCCAAATACGTAACTTGGCAAAAGCAAAATAATGTAAAACTATAAATAGCAGAAGCTCGAAGTAAACATTTAATAATGAAACGTTACAGTCTGTTATTTTTGTTAGCTGATTGATATATTAGTTACGAACATTTTGTTTATTCAAGTTAAACAAGGAAGTCAATGTTCTCATAGTCAGTTTGGTAAATGTTCATTAAAAACTCCAATTAAAACTAAAACAATCGTTTTTATATTATTATTATGGATACATTTTACTGGTTAAAATTGTTCTAACTTTTAACAAACCGGCAAAAATAACGTTATGTTTAAAAAAGCCATAATAATAATGGAAACATCAACGGTGGGTAAATTTTTAACTACCTCAAAACTTCCTTTTTGTTACAGCATAAAAAAGACATACGCGATGTGATTATGGTTGAAAATTTCCTTTTGATGGTTCCGTAACTTCTCTAATAAAGCCAATTCGTTGAAGTTTTTTTCCCACATTCAACTTAAAACCACCTATATATTTTTTTGCAGTAGGCCATATAACTCTCAGGATTGTAAACAATATTTCCCAATAAAAAAAATTTATGATACCACTGAACTTGGAAGAATTTTACATTTTTATCTTATTCCTGCGGTGTTTTATTTTAAAACTTTATTTTTCCTCTCTTTCCGCATATTTACATATTTTAATTTTATTGACAAACAGTGATGCAAGTCTTGCGGTCTGTTTGTTATATAAAATCAAATTAATTTCAGATGAATTGATAACGCAACGTCACATTATTAGATCATGAATCAAATTATCTCGACGGCCGTTTGCAGCGAAAAGCATAATTAGTGTAAAAGGGACGAGGAGGACATACACAGACAAAATGCCTTCAGCATGAATTTAGCGTTTTTGATAACTTCATATCAGTCAGTCAACTTGCGTCCACCTTTATTACAAAATAAAAATTGTCGAGTTTATGTACCACACAGGAATAAATAAAGCAGTGACATCATCAATTTATTTATATACAACCACATGTATGAATGAATTTTTATTGTATCATTTGAGACAATTGAGACGTACATTTATTTATTCTTCATTCGAAGTATGGTTGGTTAGGATGTTGATGAAACGAGATTTCCATATAAATTTCCGAATTAACAAACAATGTGTTACCGACATCTCGCTTTTATGAATATTAAAATTACCTTTTAGGTCATTAGTCGAAACACAAAAATAATCTTTAAAAGTCTATTTCAAACCATTTAACTTACTATAAGTGAAGTAATCTATTATTATCGCTTGTCTTTTAGGTGTGCTCTTTCATTTTACCGAAATAATTGGAATAAAAACAGTTCCTTTTAATTTTAAAACAGTCGACAAAAGATGCGTGCACTAAGTTCAAGAACACCTAATCAATTTTACGGTCGAATAAAACATCTAAAAATAAAGTCTAGTAGGTACTTAAGCTAAAATAACAAAAATCCGAGGCATTTTAAATTACGTGGAACATAGTGGGTGGCCCGAGAACAGTATGGCGGATGGACGCATGAGATAACTCCATAAATTGATGGTTAGTAATCACTTTGTGTTATCAAATGTGTTTTTAACGAACATTCCACCAGACTGAAAAGCCTTTCAGTATAATTACATCAACTTCAGAATAACAGGGATTGATTCGCTAATTAATTGCACTGAAAACGCGTCGCGAGCTCGATGAATGCAAGTTCCATACCTATAATTAACCGAGTTAGACGCAAAATGATTTTGAACGTAATATAAGCTTTCGGAATAGCACTCTTTTCAATATGTATTACGAGAATGTATATTTTATGAATATTGGAGAGTACGTCCTCATCCATTCGTTTTCATAATTTACTACATGCACATAGTATACGAAAGTACGGAAAATCAAATCAAGGTAAAATTGTAGCGTTTCTTCTGCAAATTCAACTCGTTCAAATGGGCAAGCTAGAAAAATACAATGAAAAATAGCAAAACCCAGAAAATTTCTACAGTTCTCTCTCTGAGAATCTTGATACTATTTTTGGAGATCACTTTAGTTTCAGCATACTTTGTTAATATTCTTTAAAAGTTCTAGAAGTAAAGGCTCTAATTATTTACGATAGGATCTCTTTTTATTATTATTTGTTAAATTATATCTTCTGTTTGAATCGAATGTGAATTACAGTTATAACTATGTCCAGAAAGTAAGTTCATTTTCTATTTCCCGCCGTTGCAGCGATGCGATCGCAGTTCCGCGCATGAGCGGCAATGACCTTGTATCGTTACTAAGCGATTGACGCCATTTTGAGTTAGTTATCTGCTGTTATCGTGTCACAGTGCTTGTTTATAATGGCGAAGGTAATTGAAAATTCCGCCGATTGCGAGATTAGATCAGTGATTCGGTTTCTCAATGCGAAAAATTTGAAACCAGTGGACATTCATCAACAGCTCTCTGAGGTGCATGGACAGAATGTAATGAGTTATTCTATGGTTGTGAGATGGGTAAAAAAATTCAACAATGGCCGTGTAAACGTGCACGATGAAGGAAGAAGTGGACGTCCATCATTGGTTAATGATGAACTTGTTCATGCAGTGAATGAAAAAATTAGAGGAAACCGTAAGTTTACGATTTCTCTTCTTTCTATGGAATTTCCCCTAATTTCACGATTCCTTCTTCATGAAATTATTCATGACAAACTGGGATATCGAAAGCTTTGTGCACGCTTAGTACCGAAAACTCTTACCGAGGATCACAAGAAAAAACGCCTAGGTGCTGCATGAATTTTTGACTCGTTATCACAATGACGGGGACCATTTCCTTAACAGTATAGTGACTGGGGACAAGACTTGGGTAGCCTATGAGACACATGAGACAAATCGACAATCGATGGAATGGAGGCACACATCGTCACCAGCAAAGACAACATCGAAGCCGAATTTGACAACCCGGAAAATCATGTGCACAGTGTTTTGGGACAGATGTGGTATTCTTTTAGTGGACTTTCTACCACGGGGCGAAACAATTACTGCTATTGCTTACTGTGATACGAATAAGCGCCGTGGAAAGCTCACTAGCGGCATTTTGTTGATTCATG
>VTPC01090527.1:61832-95039 GCA_011009095.1 Ignelater luminosus | reverse complement strand
AAAAAAATAGTTGATTCGAAATGGGTTTATGGAATTAAAAATGACAAGTATGGTAAACCAGTAAAATATAAGGCCAGATTAGTAGCTCGAGGTTTTCAGCAGGCGGACAATTTAGATCACTCAGAAATATGCCCTCCGGTGGTGAAAACATCGACCGTAAGAATTCTTCTTTCAGTTGCAAATCATTACAAAATTAAACTTCATCGAATGGATGGGTGAGCGTTCTTCTTAATGGTGATATTAAGGAAGAGGTCTACATAGAATTACCCAAGAAATTTAAAACAGCGAACAATGTTGGACTGCTTCAAAGATTAATTTATGGTTTAAAAAGGTCTCCGAAATGTTGGAACGAAAAATTTCATAAAACTTTACAATCAAACGGGTTTGAAAGATCTAAACATCATTACTGTTTGTATATAAAGTCTACAGCTAACTTTAAAGTTTACATTTTAGTATTCGTCGATGACCTAATGGTGGTGGGTACTGATCTTTCCTGTGTTAACGCGACAAAGAGATTTCTATAAGAAAAGTTTAAAATAAAAGACCTTGGAATTACATCAAACTATTTGGATATCGCTATTAATCTTGGTTTAACTAAATTGTAATTTTTTAAATTTGTTCTAGGATTTTAGGAATCTGATTTTTTAACTCTACCTATAAATAATTGCAATTCTGTGTTTAATTATTTTTAATTTAATTTGATATGGATGTGTAGTTTTTGAATTGTGTAACTTTTGAAAGTATCTGTTGAGGGGGCGTGTTGTATTTTTTAGTTTGGATGTTGGCAACAAATATTATAGTAGCCCCTTCCTACTTATGTGTATGTAACTAGGCAACAAGTTGACAGAAGAAAATGTTTTGTTTTGTACCTACAGTTTTTATGTTTAAAAAATAAAAACTTTTGCAATAAAGTTTAATGTTCGTTATAAGATCAGTCCATTAATTCAAAACAGCTGATTGGAGATCATTACAGAAATTTTAAATTTTTTACTCGTGATAGAGTCAGAAATTTATTTCCGAATATTAGAATGAACTAGCAATCAGAAATGTTTTTAGTCTGATTGTAGATTCCTACTTAAAGATTGCATTACTATCGGAGACCTGATAACTTCCTCTTATCAGCATTCAATATCTAACAAGACTGAAAAGTTAGGTTTTTATGTAATCGCAACACTTTAGACCCTTTCATAGATATTGGTAAAGCCTGTTTACGTTTTTGGATGGTGGCACCTACTGACTGACTGTTTTATGTGAAATGTTAAGGAAGGAAATGAAAGAATTATTCATAAACACGCTCTAAACTGTAAACTAATCAAGAAATTATAATGCAAAGAAGACGTCATGTACAGAACAGTTTGTTACGAGTTAATTCTATAAACTTTTCGAATTTAATTTTGCTTTAAGGAAAACAAGCAGTTTAATATCAAGATTACTGAAGATCATTTAAAAATGTAATAAATTATGTCTAAAAATAGATAAAAGTTGTATTTCCCAATGAAATCTCGAATAGCGACATAGGAAACGTTTAAAAATAAGATCTTTTGTTCAAAAGAGCACTTAAAATTTGTCTCAATGTAAGGATATTATCGTAATACGAACGTTCTAAAGCGGAGTAAGCAAAAAGCATGTTCTAAAGGATCCAATATTATCCTTCCAATAGTCTCATTCAGTATGGTTAAGCCTTTTCGGTGCATCCTTAGCATTAATACAAGGGTATCTTACGAGAAGAATTTGGAATTCCGAATATAGCCTTCCGGTCGAGTAAAACTCAAAGAAACAAATTGCTAGCCACAACTATATTATAACAAGCTCTCTTCTCCTATCCTTAAAGATCTCTCAGCGATATTAGAAAAATCTGTAGACAACTCTATGTGTATCTTCGGAACTTCCCATTTATTGTTTTTTAATTACTACCACTGAAAGGAAACGGGTTATAAAATATGGAGGATATTTGAAAATTAGATTTTCGGATTTATTCTGTTTTGTTTCGATTAGAAAAGATGTATCGGAAACTACAACAATTATTAATGTTGTTCAAAAGTTTTCCAATTCCCCACGGTTTTTCTCCACCTTTAATCTTGGAGAGTGCGTGAGCGTTTAACGTCGTGGCAAATCTGGCAGAAACGAATCCCTTTAAGAGAGATATCTCCAGAGCGTAACTTTCAAATAGAATTTCAACAATAATGCGATTAGAAGTGTTTAACAATAGAATGATATTCAATCATTCTACAAATATGTTATTTCTGTCAGTACGTATAAAGGCAAATTCTAACGTCTCTCCAGACGTCAGCATTATCGTGGATGCGGCCGAATCGATCATGTTCAATTACAGATGAAAGGAAATATATTCAAATTGATTCGTGTATATTTTATACATTTCCGGGCGAAGAATAAAATTGAATATAGGAAATATGTTTTTAGATCAGAGACATTCGTTAAAATTCTACGCTCAGTTCTGCTTTGTAAGGATTTACCGGCTTTCCTGCCTCTTCTGAAGGTGCTCCGCTGATTTAAATAAATCGTTTCCGACGATAAGCTACGAGATATTATAGAATTGGTTCGCGATGTTGTTGCCGTTACTTTTGATTAATTTCTGTTTATTCAATACGCGTTCGAGTACTAATGGCCAAATGAATGCTTCATTGACAGATACGCGTTTTAAAGAAAATAAAATATCGACACGAACTGATCCCTACATTCCAATTTCGAGCACTGAAAGCTTCGTGAAACGTATGTATAGATGCGTTTAAAGGTGTTACGCTGAACGATTTACCCTCTTAGATATTTGATTAATAGTCCGATGATGGCGAGAATGCATTCGGGTTTTGTGTTGACAGTTTTCAGCCCGAAGATTGATATAACGCATTGTGCTGTAAAATACAGAAATTCCTTTGTAGAGGCACTAAAAGAGATAACAGAACTCATTAGAAATTTTAAAACAGAAATCATTTATCCCCCCAGAAAGATTTTCCTCAGGTGTAGCTTTCATTTTTGAAAATTTCCCACGCACTAAATCTTTGTGAGCGCCGAGTGTATTATTCTTTATTATTTTCTCAGTAATAAATCAACACATTTGACTGCCTGCAGTAAAATTTACATAGTCTAAGTAAAGTTTATCAAAGCGAAGTGGAATTGTGGTAGGTGGCAGCAGGTGCGTGTACCGGTGGAACTAATGGATGGTGCGAGGTTGCCATTTGGTGCGCAGATCGTTTACGTCTTACTTCTGCTTCCTCTTCCGGTCTCGTTAATGGATAACGCAAAACTTGAATATTGAATTTACCTTGTTACATACTCCGAGTAATATACCTACTAACAGACAAGTTCTTCAAAGTTAAATTGAATTTTTTACCAGTAATTCAATCTCTTAAACGTCCTACTTGGAAAACTTTTTTAGTACGAAGTGTTGTAATCAGAAAATATCGATTAGGGCATAATAAATAACTTTTCTAAATTACGTTTTAACGTCGAATTAAATAACGATAAAGTAAATAAACTAAGAAATCTGAATAGTGCAGAGTTAATTTACTTTTCTCGTTATATTCTACTAATTTTGTGTGTAGATAAACAAAAACAAATCAAAAGTTGGGAAAAACTTGTTTGCTATATTACAAAAACTCGTACTTAAACACACGACAAATGAGTAAACAACTGAGGAAAAAGGGGAATAAATGTAATTTGTAATACGTCTCGGTCATAAATATAATGTAGTTAAGTGAGGTATTATAACTTTTGTAAACAACATTTAACGGCCCTCCAAAAAAAAGCGTAAACTACATTGCAAATGCAATTAATAAATTTGGAGCCGAACTTAAAAAAACCATTCTTGAGTGTACCTCACCGATTTTTATGAATTTTTTGTAAGTTATAGAAAACTTAAACAGAACTCAAATCATTTCCTTCAGGCATGTCTAATCGAATACTTTTTGTTTTTGGAGATTAATTATAGTAGTTAGTTAGACGCAGGAAGAAGGCCGTGCTTTCGCATAGCGTTGTTTTCCATTTACACATACAGATCCTTCTTTGTTTTACTATGAACTATTTAATAATGGGAATCAGTTGAAACAAATTAATTGTTACATTTCTATCCCCTAGGGTACGTTTTGGAAATTGTGCCGACCTAATTTAGACTGATGAGCTAGTTAAACTAACAACAAGTTCTATTTCTGGGTTATAGTACGTTTTTGCTGTAAACTACACATTAAAGGTACTTGGAAGTACACAGAAGAAATTGATAGTCAATAGACCTTACATAAATAATGTTAGCTTTATGCGTGTGATACCTTTTGTGACTTTTTGTTTAGCCTTTCTCTAAGTGCTTCTGAAATAATCTATTAAAATATATGATGTATCATAATAACAGCAAAAGAAGAAGTTAGTACTATCACAGATACTGTTCTCCTATTCTAACTCGCAACCAATGATTTTACCACAGCACTATGACTAAAAGAAGATACTGGAGGTAATCAATAGCTTTTCTCAGCATCAAGACCTTTCTGTTATCATTTTTTATAGTTTAATTAGGTTATTAAGACATACTTGTTTGCGCAAAATAAGTCTAATGAGGATATTCCACAAATGGCTCTTTTGGATATTTTTACAAGTTTAATTATAAATATGAAATTTAAAATTTTGCAATTCACCAATGATGATTATTCTAAACATCTATAAGAGCCTGATAAGCTGAAATAGTTTATATCAGTGACAGAAGTTTCACTATTATATTATATGGAACTGCCCCATTGTAAAGAGAATGTTTCCAAAATCTATTGTTACCGTTCCAAGATCAGGCAAATTAGCTCCAGTACAACAAATTCGATGGAATTACGGAGACCTGACATTCAAAAATGCGCGTACTCGCCTAGTTATTTTAGGACAGCCTGCCCACCAGATACAAGAGCGCCCTGCGTGCAAACGTCGCGATTTAAGATCGTCATGGAAAGAGAAGAACACCATCCAGATAGAACAGATATAAGCAGTGCACCAGGTCCAGATCTCTCTCTCTCTCTCTCTCTCTCTCTCTCTCTCTGTCATGACCAACACCCTGCGAGATCTGTCCAGAAAGAATTCGACCTTGTGCTGTAGTAAGAGAAAGAGCTAATTCTGATCAATGGTGATAATGTCCTTTTTAAAGTATGTACTCCCACCCTTTGGAAGCCACAACGTTCTTCCAGCGATTCTCCCACTTTCGGAAACACTCCGTGTATTCAACTTTCGGAATAGCTAATAACGGCTTCGCTGCATTCCTTTTTATTTCCCCCACTTCGTTAAATTTTCTTCCTATAAAAATATTTTTCAAGTATTTGACAAACAGCCAGAAATCGCAAACAGCCAAGTCTAGACTGTACAGGGACTGACAAAGCCTTACAATGCCGTGTTTCACAAGAAATTGCTGGATGAAATGCGAGGAATAGGCAGGTGCGTCGTCACTTTTCTACAAATCTGGCCATTTTCTCCCCACTGGGTCACGTAATCGTTTCAAAAGCTTCTTGGTACAGTCAAACGACGATTTAGATTAATTACACCTCGCACTCGTTCTATATTTTCAGGAGTTTTTGGCGTTTTGAGCTTGCCAGAACGAGGATCGCTTTTAACTGATGTACAGCCATCTTTGAATCGTCTAAACCACTCTTTAATCTGCGTGTCGCGCCGTACACTTTGCGAATCATATGAATGGTTTCTGAACACGAATGGCCTGCATACTCTTTGTTAGGTGCGTTCAGTCAGCGTGAGGTTTGACGTGGCTGTGCGACAGCTTGAAGACACAAGGCAACACAACAAACCCCGACAAGCATCAACTCTGTAACTTACTTATTGAATCCGAGCTCGGTAATCGCAACCCGTCCCAACTGTGAACTATCTGGTTCTAACGCATGCCGTCCTAGGTACAAATGGTGCTCTCCGCCAGTAGCGATGGTTGTGACCTCGCCGATAAAATAATGGAGGTAAACGCGTCCGCTGCATGGTACGAATTTTTCAACCACTGCTGTCTTTGCGATCCTACCAACCCAGCATGTTGCAATTCTGGAATCCCTGGAACGACAAAGGGCAGCGCTAACGAAGACGATTCAGCAGTTACGCTTTAAACAGCGTTCAGAGAGTACCACCCATCACCGCTCCCAGCTTCGCTCCAGGTCGATAAAGAAAGACAGAGGTTCTTGTTACTATCAGCGTCGCTTTGATTAGAAGGCCTGCAAGTGCCACCAGCCCCTGCAGTAAAGGCGACTGCCGATGGCACCCTTCAATCTCTTTCTCTTTGTAACAGACAAGCGCACCAGCCTACGATTCCTCGTCGACACCGGCTCTGATGTCTCTACCATGCCATCAAGTCTGTTCCATTGGAAACGCACTCCGCCCGAATTCAAGTTGTACTTCACTAACGGTTCTGAAATAGTCACGTATAGAATTACCGTGTTTTTAGTAAATTCCCGATGTTAAGTGACAGTGATTCCTTATCGGAAAGACTGGTATCGCCGACATATCCGCGAAACAAGCACCCTGTACTGCATCATATAGTTATTACAGGACAGAGTTACCCCGCCGTCTGTCCCCGGAAAAATTACCGACAGCCAAAGACGAATTTGCGTACATGATGTAACGAGGTGAATTCCACCCTTTAAACAGCCCTGCCTTTTAAACGCCGCACAGTGGTTCAGGAACAGACAAAATTATATTTTCTATCTATCATGTGACCGTGACCCAATGCAATGCATTGAATTTATCAAATCAAAGCATCCTTTCTTGTCAGAGAGCATCCTGTGTAAAATCCACAAAAAGATAATCAAAAGTATTATACACAAACTTAAAAGTAAATGGATGGCAGCAACAAAGAACAAAAAAACATTCATTACAAAAAACCATGAATGGCTGCAAAACTACCTAAAAATATCGGCACCGACACAGCCTAAAACTAGTGAAGCATCTACATCCTCTAAGTGCAGTAGGAGGCGTCCAGAACAATAACTTGAACAGTGCTGTAATAGAACCAAATGCAGAAACATTCAGAAGCTGCGAGGCAGATGTTCCTGAAGAAATAATTATCATAGCTGCTGAAAAGTTAAGAGATAATTTGCAGTTTCCCTAGTTTTCCGCTGAAACGGCTCTAGCTCTAATACTAGATTCCTATTTATCAAAACATTAGTATGAAGTCACAAGAAACGCAACAAGAACAATTGGTTGTGATCTTTTCCCACCATACTATAAAATGTTAAACGCAAACGTTTCTACCCGAATGATATAGATGTCACAGAAAGTTACTGCTGAGAGACTGTTACAAACAAAATCAAAAAAGAATTTTGGCAATGGACAGTGAGTTGACTCTATTGTCAAAATGAGGATGTGATGGCTTGTCCAGACAGAGTGAATACAAACAGTGCATCACTATTCTTAACCTCACTCGTTCCCCTGCGTCTGCATAAAGTTGATGACAAAGACGTTTTCTTCTGAAGAAATGCAAAGGCTTTCACTCACTAGATTTTGCAGACCGGTGCAATTTCAATTTATCAAGGAAGCCGTTGATAACACACAAAATAAAATATTAAGAATGGAGAGTGAAATTGCAAAATCAACGACAAATGTTTTAAAGTAAAACATGATTTAGTGTTCACTATGATTGACGGAAAAATTACACAAACACAACATCAATAAAGACCACATCTCTATACAACCTAAACCACTTTTCCTGGTCTGTCGAGGATTCAGATACATCTTAAAGATGGTTGATCGCTTCAATAGGCCAGGAGCAGTCTCCCTAGCCGACATCACCGCTGACTTCTACGCGAATTCGATAGCTCTCTTTGGATCGTTGTAAAACATCACCCACAGTAGGTAATAGAGTCAGAAATATGGACGATGATATAAGCGTAATCTCATTGAGGCCAAGCAGAAACGGCAGCCATATGGCGACGGTGAAAATAAACAAAAAAGCAGGGAAGGGCTTAGAGTTAAACTAATCAGAATAAATATAGGGTGGTCGTAGTGCCGTGTTACATACAGAGCAACAATAGTGCGATGTTACAACTGTCTGGGCTTTGGACATAGATCCAGAGAGTTTAAGGGCCCAAACAGAAAGGAGACGTGTATAAAGTGCAAAAAGCCGGGGCATAAAGCCAAAGTATGCCAAAATACGGCGTATTGTACTATATGTAAATGTAAAAACCACAGGGCGGACTTTACGAGATGCCTCAAAATACAGTGAGATGATAAATAAAACAAATAGCAAGACGAGCCTAAAGAAGGTAGAAGCAACTATGGCAATACAGTTACTACAAAGTAATATTGATAAAAGAGCAACGCACCAAACAGGTGACGCAGACGGAGAGAAACATGCACTGCTACTAATGCAAGTGAACATAGACGTAGAGCAGCCCACTAGCTGCTGCAAAACAAAGCAACTGAGTTTAAGGCAGATATAATAATAATACAAGAACCCAACCATAAGCTGACTGAAGCGGCGGGATGGACCATGGACAAAAGAGGAAACATAGCTATAGCCGTCTTGAACCTACATTTGGCTATCTGCTCGGTAATAAAAGAAGGAAGGCGTATGTAGGTGTAATCACAAAAAACGGCACCTACATAAATTGCTCACTTGATATTGTGGGATGACCATAAAGAGGACCAAAAAGGCCGAATACTCCTAGAATGGGCGGAAACATATAACCTGACCGTATGCAATGAGGGTAATACCCCCACATACGAAATAGGCCGAAAAAAATCCATCGTACATCTAATATTCGCCTCCCCAAAAATGCCGAACTTAATCAACAGCTGGGGCGTAAAAGAAAACGAAAGAACGAGAGACAATAGATACATCGCCATTAAGATAAATGTAAAGAGAGACAGAACCTAGGCACCAAAGCCAAAAAGGTGATGGTACTACAAAAAAGAAGAACGAAAGATTGTAGGGAAAATGCACAACAGACTAGACGTAAATACACCGACAAATTATGTAGAATTAATCAACTACGCCAAGAAGATTTGCGAAAACACACTGCAAAAGAAAAAATACAAAAACGGAGATCCACCTATAGGTGGAACGAAAAAATAGCGGAAGCTAGAAAAACATGCATTGCAAAGAAGCGGGAGCTGACTAGAAAAAGAAGGAAGCAAGGCCGACAAACAAGAAACTGTGACCAGCAGGCAAAAGTAAAAGTAGGAGAACTTGAAGAGGAATACAAAATCGCTAGAAAGAAATTAGAAGAAGAGATCGAGCGCTAGAGAGAAAGACATTAAGAGCGCATATGCTGCGAAATCGACTCAAATGTATGGGGAAAAGGCTATAAAATAGTGACCAAATACCTGAAGATTAGGCAGCAAAAAAAGATTTCTCTAGACAAAATAAAAAACATGCAATAATTTTTTAAGCATGACGATGTGATATGCAACTGGCAGGGGAATTCAGGAATGACAGAAATTACAAAGGAAGTAGTAAAAAAAGCCAGGAAAAAAATAAGAAGCAAGAAGGTTCCAGGACCGGACCTCGGGAGGTCATCAGATTTATTGTTAAGGAAGATTCTCAGTTACTAAGAAACGTGTACAACAAACTGCTGGAAAGAAGCTCTTTTCCTGTTCAATAGAAAAGGACGAAGCTAATACCGATACCAAAAGACAAGAAAACGGATGAAGAAGAGGCCTATAGACCACCGTGTTTATTGGACACGCTAGGGAAACTGTATGAACACATAATAAAAGCGAGACTGGACCAAGAATTACAGCAGAAAGAGAGTCAATATGGTTTCAGAAAAGGGAAATCAACAATAGAAGCCATAAGAGTGGTGGTAAATACAGCTGTAACAGCCAAGGCAGACGCCAGACACACAAGGAAGCTTTGTGTGCTGGTCACCGTAGATGTGAGGAAAGCATTCAGCTCCACCAGTTGGTTGGGGATTATCGCAGAGTTAGAAAGAAGAGAAATCTTCCACTACTTAATAAACACAGTAAAAAGCTATCTGCAAGATAGATCTATAATTATTGAAGATTGTGAAAGCAAAAGCGAAGAAATCCAAAATAACAGCGGAGATCCACAGGGATCAGTGTTGGGGCCACTTCTGTGGAATATAGTTTATAATGGCGTATTGAAGATCGCAGTACCAGAAGTCGCTATACGGTTTCGCCGATGGCTTGGCAGTAATAGTAATTGCCAAGGAAGAAAACGAACTACAAAGGAAAACAAACGAAGTAATAGAGACAATAAACTTATGGATGACGAATAATAACCTAGATGTCGCCCCAGAAAAGCAGCACCGGTGTAGGCCAGTGGACTCAATATTGAAAGGAACTGCAACATACTGCAGAAAATGCAGAAAAAAAATAGCAATTAAAATAAGCGCAGCGTACCGCACAGTATCCAGAGAAGCCCCTTTAATCATTTCGGGGCTGATTCCGATAGAATTACTGGCCAAAGAACCCAAAGAACTACATCAGAGAGCCAAAATATTGAAGCAGGGAGGAAGTCCAAACATGCACAGTGGAAAGGTGAACGAACATCATGACGAATCAGGGTGGTCAGTTTGAATCTACCCTGATGCACGAATTGACCAACTTCATTGGGACAACACGAGTCCTCAGCACAGCGTACCGACTACAAATCAATGGTATTCCAGAGTGCTGGCACCGCAGCCTTAAAGCGGCTGTTACGTACCACCAAACCGACTACTTGTTGGGTCGAAATACTGCCCATTGTACTATTAGGCTTTGCAAAATGGACCTGCAAACATTGCCAGCCGATATGCTTCGCCACTCTGCATATGCGGAGAATTTTTCCGCGAAGAAGGACCAACTCCTCGAAATCTATGCAGTTTTGCCGCTCGGATAAAGGAGCATATACGCCATCTATGCCCAGTACCGATTGCACATCATAGTTGACACGGAATCTTTGTCCACCTGAGCATCTAGTCACCCTACACTGATTCCCAACAGGCCGTTGAGCGCCAAGGCAGTTTTTTCACCATCTAATTCAATGGCAAGAATATAAACATAGCAGTGGACCGGCCAGAGCCAGCTATTGTAATTGTCAACGATGCTACACCGCCACCCGCCGCCCAAATGCTGCCATCAATCTATCACATTTCTGTAAAGGTCGATCTTGTTCCTTGTTCCTTCTTTTGCAAACTGTAGATTATCATGTTGAAAACTGTCAGCAGATTGTATCAAGTACAAACGATGATATTGTAAACTTTAAACAGTAAAAATTATGGTTTTCTAAATAAAATCTAAACAAATCTCAAAGGTTAGCTGACGCAAAACATTATTGGGTTGTCAGGTCTGAAACACATTACTAAGTCTATTCTTTCAATTTTCTGCTAGAAGTTACTTGTTTTTTGCATTAAATTTGCAAGATATGTTTTTTTCCTAGAACATGTTGAAATCTGTTGTTAAACCCAAAGACATTTTTCCTACATAGTTATATTGCTTTTTCCATCTGGTAGGTTTTTGAATTCTGGAGGAAAGAACACCATCAATAGCACGATGCGATGGTGTAGGTTGAAATCTTGCAGGACTCATCTCTTTCTTGGTCGCTCCAATTATTACTTCTGTTTTTCATCTAAAAATATTCGATTTTTACCCATTTATAGAACACTTCTTCGATCTTGCAGATTCTCGACGACGTAAAGTTTCACTTATGTTCTTGTTGGCTTCTCTTTCTTGTTAATCGAGTAGAACTGGCTTAGTCTATATACCATGTTGTTTGTACTTTCCGTTGCATCAGTGCTGTTGTTGGTAGGGCATTTTTCCCTTTTGTAATTTTATATTTAGATTTACTGCTGGTTTCCATTCTCTTTGTATATTCAATGCTAAATGTTTTAGCATTTTCAAATTCTGTTGTAGGCGAGGTAACTTTCAGATGTAGCATGTTACAAAATTTTCTTTAATTGTGCTTCGACAACTGTAATCTTGTTGATACGTAACGTTAACGGTACGTCCTAAGAGTATTGACTGGTCGGTTTAGGCCTGTCAATGTTTGGTCGAATTTAAAATTGATTTAAAATCCAGGAAAGATAATTTATAATAAATTGGATGTGGGCAGCAAAAATCAGTCCACCCACAATCAATTTAAACAACCTAAATATTCGATTACATCACAAGGATAACATGTCAATCAAAGATGTTTCTTACCTGCCGGAGGAAAAAAAAACTTTCTAATTATTTAAGTCAATGAGAAAATTACTTTCCTTTCATTCTGTAATTTGACAAAGTATCTAAAATGATTCCTGGTGGTAAGCACCTTAAAATTATAAATTATATTGAAAATAAATTCTACCTTTTCAAAAAGAAATAATGAAGTCTCATTAAAGCACATTAGTAAACCGTAATGGCAGAAATAAGGAAGGAAAACAAATAAACACAGTAGAAACAGGATATTCTAAAAAATTAAACCTTGACTAAATGAAGCCGAAGCATAAAACATTGAAGCAGAAAAGGAATTGATTTTCTTGGTTGGTATTTAATTCAGAGCGCGGTGATTAAATTGTAATTGTTTCTTTTCTTAAATCGAATAATTTAGGAGACATTTCCGCGACCGCGAAATTACAAAGCAGAATAATTTATAAATTTATTTAGTTTGGTTTTTCTTTCCTTTTGTTCCCCGTTTTCAATCCGTTTTCTGTTTAAAGGAAAAAATAAAATAAGTACTAATTTAACATCGTCGGGTTTTGAAAATTGTCTCGAGACACGTATTATATTATCTGCGTAGTAAATTAAAAATAAGGAAAAACATACAAAAATATCAATGTTTTTGTTTCGTAATCCCTATTGACTATACTTACTGGAGAAGTTTTAACTGAAAACTTGTGTGAACTTTGACTTTTTGTTTGTTACAGTCTTGAATTCGTAAAGATTTTAGTCATTCATGTTTGCTTCAAAAAATTAAATGTACGTAGGTAGCATAAAATAAAAGATAACAGAGGTAAAGTATTTCATTAATTTAGTATTGGAAGTAAATAACTCACTGAAGCTCAAATAGAATCCTAACTTTCAGTAACGTTATTAAATGCGCATATCTAACGTTTCTTTTACAATATTATTTGTTTCAGTAAAGATTTGCTCAGCTTTACATCAAAGAAAAAGTCTGAACTGCTGAAAGATTTATAAATAGTAAGTTATCCAATTAGTAAAGCGTGGTCATAGAACATCATACCCAGGCAAGGATTCAGTTTAACCCTAATCTTTTGCATTTACTACCTGCATAGTTCACGGCTTGATGAGACTGAAACCCATCAACCACAACTGACATGACACATGAAACGACACAGTCTCAGTTGAACGATGACGACGGCTTTACTTGAGCTTTACGTAAAAAATCAAACAAAAGATCAAGACGCAACTCCATTGAAAATATGCCGGTCGAAGTTGATAACAGGTTTGACGCACTAGATGATGGAAGTATGAATGAAGACAAGATGGAAGAAAATCATAGACCGGTCGAATTATTACCAAAACTAAAGACCGCTGGGCGGCTCTTTCCAGTGAATTTATATGTCTAAAAATGAACTTCTCTGAAGCAAAAAATATTTCCGTCGGAATTAGCATCTAACTCGCGAGCGTTGAAGACTACAGAAACATCATTCATTTTTTGGACAACGATCGTGCATCCTTCTACACATACCAATTGAAAGAACAAAAACCGTTAAGAATCGTCCTTCGAGGAATTCCGGAGGCCGTAAAAACAGACGACCGTCGCCAACGACCTTCGCGCTAAAGCTTCGTAGTTAAGACCGTTACCAGACTAAACGTTGAAAAAAAACATGGACCGACTCTTCCGGTCCTCGTCAACTTAGAGCGCACCGAAAATGCCAAGGATATATGGAATGTCGGATCGGTCCTGTCTCTTGCCATCAGAACCAAAACGCATCGCAAGAAGCAAGCGGGATAAATCAATGCCACAAGTGCGTGAAATTCAAGTGCTCCACGTACCACCATTCGGCCACTTGTGCAAAATCGAGAGATCAGTCCGCGACCTGTGTAAATTCCAAAGGCAACCATCTGGTCAGTTACACTAGCTTTCCCAGCTTCCCGAAGAAGAAACCGGCTTAACGAATATCACTCAATGTAATCCCACGACCTCTGGCACGAGTTACCGCCTAACCAGCACCTCCCCCGCTCAGCCAGGATCAACCCAACTCTACTATAACAGCACCCAGAAACCAGCCCGAGATTGCAAAATCCACTTTCCAGCGAAGCTACTCTACTGCAATTGCTATCCAAGCTGCAGTAACATCCAAGCCTCCAAGCCAAGGGATGCAGTCAGACAACGCTTGGGAAATGCTGCTCAATCCAGCTGTCCTGAATTACCGAAGATAATCCTGACTCTTCCTTTGGAAACCCTATCCAGCCAAGATATTTCGGTATCCTTTCTGCAGGTTATTCTGGAGATTCTATGCCTATTCAACCGTTAAAGGCAGTGCAATCAAGAAAACCTATATCCCTACAAGTCGCTTTTTTGGAATGCTAATGGACTAGACTCCAAAAGAATAAGTCACTTTCTTTGGGGAAATTAATTTGGTTGAGGGTAGACTTTTTACTCTTCACCAAACCACCATTAGCTTAACTTATTAGGATTGCCTTTTGTTCTCTGTGTCTAAATTTCGTTCCTTCTATCTTTCTGTTTATTTTTCTACTGGCTTTGTTGCTTCTACTTTTGAACGTTTTTGTAAAACGAATGTAATTGAAAGTTTGGATTTACTCACCAAGTAACCTGTAGTGATTCACTGCTCTTGACTATCGGAGCATGGCTGGCGTTAGGGTATTTGGCGCCTAATGTAAGGCAAAACCTCTTATGATAAACAAGGCAGTGTCTATAATGGCAGTTTTAATTGTCTTATTGACACTGTGGAGCCTACGGTAAGTTGAATCATCTGTGCGTTTTTACTTAACATACTTATTGAGCCCAAAAAAATTAATTTTAGTTAATTTCAACGGTCAATTATTCTTAATGAAGCGAAGTTTTCTAATGCTTCAAAATTTATTTCTTGAAATTTCGCATTTCTAGGGCAATCATCGATGTTGGCACAGTTGTAGTAGCAGTTTCGGAGGTTAAAGCCTAACAAACAGGCTTTTATAAGCCCCATTTTACTACTGTTATTGTTTCCTCTGTTCTCTGCCCGAACCTACCCGACTTCCGTACAAAAACGAGGATGTCAGTTAAGTCTAGGTAGTTGAACTTCTGCCTTGTTGATGTAACGACCTTCAAGGTCTTAAATCTCGGCCTCTCATAACCCTTAACCCAAAAAGTGGAAAAGTCATTTTCTTATTTAGGGCATATTGGATCTTCTTTTACACGTATGAGCAACAGGTGCCATCTTAAGTTGTGGGATCTCATTTGAAAAATTTAGGGTCCTTTGGTTCTTGCCTATTTGACAGTTTAACTAACAAGTTGAAACCGGTTATATGGTCGTTTGCTTGGCGATAGCCACTGCGTCTCAGTTATAGTCTGCATTTTGAGTCTTGTAAACCCATGCGTTCGAGGCTAACGTGGTCTGTCGCTTTGATATTCCTAGAAAGTGTTTTGGTTTCAAGCAGGTATCCTGCGTTTTCTTTTTTTTTTGAGGTCGATTCAGTTGTGCCTAGAAACCCAGACGAGGACAACCTTTGGTGTGCAAAGCTGTTTCACATGCACCCTTACATAAGAGAATTTCAGATTTTGGCTGTGCAAATCGCTTTTACTACCGCCTGATTGTCGGAGCAGATGTATATGTCCTTTGATCCATCATTCTCACATCTTCTCTAAATGCCCACGATAGAATGGCATAATGGATCTTCCAGGTAAATGCCTGCTCCAGAGGATTTTCTGTCATCTATACGGGATCCATCCTTACAGAAAACTAATCGTCCGCCTGTGTTACTCTGTAAGTGGACAAAGCACAACCTCAATAGAATCTAAAGTGCAGCTGTGAGGGTCGCCCTCATTGCACCGGTCACAGCAAGACAAGGCAGGCGTTGTAGCTTGACGGGAATTTGAACGATAGTAGTGCGCTCTAAACTAGACTACCAAACCACTGAACCATATAGTACTCCAGGTCTCATAATTATCGTATAAATCCAGTAGGCTATCTGATGATTAATACCCCAGGGTCTATCTACCACCTGGCTCAGTTGCCAGTTTCACTGTCAACTTGTTTGTCACCTTGTCAACATGTGACTTCCAGCTTCGTCTCCTTTCCAAGATCACCTCTAAGTACTTGACTATATAGTAAAATGCCCAACTCTACAAGAGATCGTATTTGTTTGGATGCTCTCAGATTGCTGAGGGTAACACTAATATGAGCACAACAAATGCAAACACGGGAAAATTGTTTATACCTTTAGACCCAATCAATTACTGTGACTATTTTAGCATAATATTCGATGTTAATTTAGCATACTCTGGCATCTTTGGAATATTTTTAGCATACTGGTAAACTTTAACTTATTTTGACATAATTAGAACAATTACTGTACATAAGTCATGTCAACACTGATTTGGTGAATTACGGACACAGTAATATTAACTAACACTCACAAAAGGGCCGAACGTCAAGAAAAAACGTCTTCGAAAAAGAGGAAATACGATAAACCCTATTTATCTTTCAGATTTATTCCTGTAGGAATTGCTGAAAATTCTGATGCACAATGCGTCATTTGCATCAAGATTATGTTCAACAGCACTTTGGCGCCCGCAAAGCTTAAACGACACCTTGAAACTAACTACCCGCACCTGAAGGATAAGAGCATTAGTTTTTTTTTGAAAGACGCAAAAAGACGAACATCAAGCCAGCGTAACTATCGTACACAAATATGCAAAAACCGATAATGAAAACGCAACAGAAGCATCATTCCTGTTAAGTTACAGGATTCCTCGAGCTGGAAAACCACACACGATTGCAGACAATCTAATTAAACTATGCATGACAGAATAAGTTGACTGCGTACTTGGAGACGTTGCGGCGAAGAAAGTTGCAACAGTCAAATGTCCCAACAACACCGTACCAGATCAAATCCGTAAGATTTCAGATCATATTGAAGATGAATTAATTGGTAGATTGAAAAATAGTACCGCGTTGTTAATGCAACTTGATGAAAGTACAGATATCGTCGGACTGTCAATACTGCTGTTGTTTGCGAGATATTCTTCCGGAGGATCTATCGAGGAAGATTTGTTTTTCTGTGCGCCTTTGAAGACCAGCACAACTGGAAAAGAAGTTTTTATACTCATTGATAGTTACATGAATAAACATCATATTGATTAGAAGAAATGTGTTGACGTCTGCAGGGATGGGGCAGCAGCTACGATTGGTAAAATAGAAGGCACAGTATTAAGAATAAAAACTGTTGCACCAGAATGTAACAGCAGCCATTGCGTTTTGCATCGCCATGCCCTTGTCGCGAAGAAAATGCCATCTGACTTAAAGAAAGTTCTCGACCAAGTCGTACAAATTGTCAATCATGTCAAGTTTCGTCCACTTCACTCAAGACTTTTTAAAAAGGCGTGTGAAGATATGGGAAGTTAGCATCAATCACTCCTTCTACACACTGAAGTGAGAATGGCTTCTAGAGGAAAAGTTTTAGCAAAGCTACTTGAACTGTGTGACGAGCTTAAAGTTGTCCTGACGGGACAACCAATTTCTACATCTGTGAATCATGTTGAACTATTGCATGACGAGCAATGGTTTATGAAATTGCCAATAAACTCAATGTGGTCACCAGGTCCTTACAGGGAAAAACCATGACCACGTTCACAGGGAGGGACAAAATTTCATAACTGGAAAACAAATTTAGCTTCTGGATCACATGTGTGAAACAATACAAAACTACAAATGTTTTCCTCTATTAAATGTATTTCTCGGAGAAAATGAATTGCAATTAACCACAGATGTGGGAAAAAACATAAGTGAACATTTATTGAACCTCAAAAACACTTTGAAAAAATATTTCTCAGAAGATTTACGAGACATCGACTTGGTACAAAATCCATTCCTAAACCGGACCAAACCATCAATGCTAACTGTGTCAGACTATAAGAATTTGATCGATATTAAGAGTTCAGCCTCTCTAAAACACACGTTTGAATCAATACCGCTGAACGACTTTTGGATTGGAGTGAAGGATGACCTTCCTGCAGTCGCCGAAAAGGCTATCATGACTCTGCTTGCCTTTGTCTCGACTTATCGATGCGAAACTAGCTATTCAGCTTATGCCTACACTAAAAACAAGTTCAGAACTAGACTAGATGCCCCTCCAGATCTGCAAATTCAACTGTCCGACATCAAACCTAATTTTAAGACTATTATTGATAAAACGGTGAAAACATTTTTGTCTTCATATTAAATATTTTCAAAATAATTAGCTCTTCTTTTTACTTCAAACATGATACCTAGTCTTAAGCCAACAATTAGTTTAATAGTAAGGTATACATAAAAAGAATTGGTTTGTACGTCCACAATTGCTAATTAACTTTATTAACCACGAAAATCGGTACTTTGGACATTATAGACACGTGAGGTTCTATACTACACGGGGGTACTTTTAATGCGCATTCCCCTGAATGGAGCGACTCAGGATCGGATCAAAGTGGCGCGATACTCACAGAATAGGCAGCAACCCATGACCTAATTGTGTGTAACGTGAGTAATAGCACAACTTTTGAAATAGGCGATGGTAGACGTAACATTTGTCAACATAACAATGTTGAATAAGATCGACTATTATTGAAACGTAAATGAAAAAAGTACAAGCGGGCATAAAGACATAAATATAAAAATAAAACAAACACTGAAAATAAGATACAAAACAATAAATACAAAGAGAAAGTAATTACAATGACAAAAAATAGAATAAGAAACATTAGCAAAAGGCATACTCGAAGAAGCGCAGGTCGATCTACTGGTGGAAAGACGAAAGAGTGAGCGTCAGAAAAGAATATGTCGCCAAAAGGCGAGCGCTCACGAAAAACAGGAGGAAGCAAGGCTGCTAGGTAGAGGACGGCATGCGGCAGGTTAAAATAAATATTATAAAACTGGACAACGGATATCGAGCCGCAAAGAAGAAACTCAAAATAGGGATAGAGCGCTCAAAAGAACAACACTGCATATTAGGATTTCTGTACACGTTATCGTGCGTGTATATGTTTGTGTGATCCGTTGTGTGGTCATGGAAATTAATCAGAAACGAATTATATTTTGAGGGTGGAAAATACAGCGTACTTGATAACAATAGGGGGCTAAGTTTGTCACCCCGTTCTAAAACCTCTTTAGAAGGTGTTGCCGTCAGCGTGACGCCGAGTGCGTTCATGGAATCTGTCCTTTAAATAGCAGAGACTTCTCGTAACAATTTAAAATGTGTAGGAATTGGTTCTATTTAGTTAGTGGACATTTCTACCAGAAACAAAAAAGATGGGCATGCTCGGCGCACAAAGAAAAGCAAGTTGTCAGCTTTGTTTAGTTAGTTGTTTTTAGTAAATTTTAAGTTACGAAAGCTTTTCGAGTCGGGACGAGCAGGTCCACCTTTGTAATTGTGTAAATAAATATAAATATTTTAAAAAAGGAAAGTTTCATTTCACATAAAAAATACAGAACAAAAGTTTAAGAAATTCCAACAGTGCAATTATTTCTAGAACCAAGTAGTTGCCTATCTATAGTTAAATTCAGCCCTGGAGTGTATATGCACATGACAGTTGTTGAAGAAACACGTCTTAAATGCCACAAATTGCTGTCAACTTATCAAGAGCTTGAGTTCTCCTTTAGTGCTTCTGCTATTAGATTATTAAGGCTAGACAGACTTTTAGAACGGAAAATTGATTGTAAAAACCGGAACGGCCAGATCTAGAAATCACATATGGGATATGATAACTCTAAAGCCATTGAGATTTTTAGTATGGCCCTACAGTAACATTTATTACCAAACTAAACACAATACAAAAATTCATCATTTATAAAAGTATTCTCTTAACATACTTATACTTTCTCATCACGATCAGTAAGAAAAGTATTGAAAAAATTCATTTGACTTTGAACTTGACTACCACCCTTGGAAAGTCCTACTTCTTTCTTTGCCGGTTGTTTCGACTCCCTCTCCTCAATTGCTTATCGTTGATATTCAAGTGTTCTGAAGTATTTTCTATTTAGATAGATTGGGTCAATTATTTCTGGTACCATTTACGGTTCATAAAATCTGACCAACTTTGCTTCCAGTTTGGACCAGAGGATGTCGGTTTTAGTTGTCCGTTCAATTCGTTCCATAAACCAAGAAAAATCGTCAGGATTTTCAGGAGACTCGTAGAATACAAACAAATTGCTAAACTGATAGTTAGAAGCGTGAAGCTGCATTATTGCTTGATAGTAGTCTTTATGGGTTCTTTTAGAAAAATGTCCGAGTCTACAACGTTGTTTTGCTTATAAATGAGAAAGTTGTCTTTTCTACTTGGAATGTGGTAAGGGAGGCAATTTGTGCATTTAGCTTCAAAGATCCCTTCTGAAGATTCTCTTAATCCACCATGTTTTTTGTAAACGAATAGCCCAACAAGAAGCACCGAGATTCCTGTGATTTATTGATACAATCTTTTAGCAGAAGGCGATTTCTCTCTTGATGTGTTCATTTTTTGATATGTCAGAAGGATACAAAATTGTCTTTAAAATAGACATAGTCGGCCACCAGTCAGCAAATGTCCACACTCGATCAGCGACGCTATCGGTCAATCGATTGCGACGTTCGGTTTTTCATAAGCTACATCTGGAATGATGAACCGTGTCCCTTTCCAGTTTTGATCTGCTATCGTGATCCATTGTTAGCCTTTTCACTAAAAGAAGTATTTGCTGTTCAACTTCCATGTCTGACAACATTTCTTAAGCAACCATTGGGACGTAGTTGTTTTTATATTTTTTTATTTTTGACTTCTTGGCAAGTTGTTTCATATCTTTATCTTTGGTGCTTTGTGTTTTCGTACGTTTCATACATGTCTGTGCCGATTTCCAAATGCTAGGATATTCAGATCTATGATTGGGAGGATATATAATGAAGGTAGCCAGAAAGAACGATAATTGTCCGCCATTGCCGCAGACAGCATTCGATACTCATAACTTTCTCATTTGGAATAGTTCACACGCTTTCCACCAATCATCTTGCACATGATAGACATAAAATCTTCAACTAAATTCGACGTTATATTTAAAGGAAGTCTGAACTCTGCAATTTGAGTGAACGCCAAAAGTATTTCGCGTCCGTTGTTTTTCGAGATGTCTCATGTATCCTCGGTTGAACCCATGTGTTGACAAAAATTAGTTTTACATTCTACATGATGGCCAAGTATATGAACTGGAATATTTATGAGGTTTTCAAACAAAGTGACAACAAAAGTGGGATTTTCTTCGTCGTGGCTCTGATTATTTTTTTGTATATAATGGCTGATCGAACGTCTTTTCCAAACCTATGGGAGAGGCAATATTATATGGAATCGCGAATAGTTGAAATTTACAATTGTACCTTGAAATGCTGGAAGAAATAATATCTCTGTCCTTCTTGTCAAATGCAGTATTGGCAATCAAAGAGGAAAATTTTGAGTTGAGTCCTCTTACACAATGGTTTACACAGTCGACTTTCTAAGCTGGAATTCTGCCAGTATATGTCTCTTGCTCTTGGATTTATGCAAAAACATAGGCATCCGCGTCCCTCACAAAATATCTATAAATCAAGCCATGATCCTCCAAACTTCGTTTGAATCTTGCAAGTAGAATGTCTGATTCCATTGCTTGAGTTGACTTTTTCCAATTTCAATAACAGTTATGATCCGGAGGTTTGGATTGCTCTTGTGCAGAAACCGCAGCTGTGTCTCCGTCTAATTCGAGAACTCCAGTCTGAAATTCGCGTTTCTCACAAACTGAGCAAGATCTCGTTTTGTGGTCTACATAGAGAATTTTCTTTGAGCTCGTCCCGATTATCATTGCAGTGTCTGAATTGGCATTATAAGACTGACCATACGATCTACTGTAACACTGATAAACGGATACTCTTCGTCCCCCACCTTGATCACTTCACCTGCTTGAATTGCCAGTTCTTTTCTTTCCTCACAAATCCGTTTTATTTCCTCTTTATTTACACTTCTAAGCTTTTTTGCAACCTCTTCTTCTGACTTTTCATTAATGTGGTTGGAAATCATAGGTATCTGTAGAGCATTCATGATTGTCTTTACAGCTCGGAATCCTATTCCCGCACAGCCATTCCATCAGAGACAGAGAGTTAATGAGACTCTAAATGGTCCCCTCGCAACTTGAACTTTCTTTGACATGATAATCACTGCAACTTTACGTTTTTAGTTCCACTGGAGATAATTTCAACATCCACTGTTTGGCAGGACTCCTTATATTTTATCATTGTATCATTACTTGAAGAGCAAACGTAGACATAATGATGCTTTGTGCAGATTTTGAAGTAGTTGGGGTTTCATCCTTTTTTGCCTTCCTTGCTCCTCTCGCCCTTGATGTCATTTTTTTAGTTTTTCCCCAGTTTTCTTTGTCACCCATTTTGGACAGAATTGTAATATTCAATCAACGAATAGATGAAGAATGATAAGTAATACAAATTTATAGGATTAGAATGCATTTATCTACCGAAAATGTATTTAAGGATTGGTTAACCTATCAAAAATGGAGTTAGAGAATCTGATCTTTTCACGCTTGAAAAGTTTGTTTAGATACCATAAACGCAGGTCCACTAAGTGACTGCAAACTTACAGGATTCTAGTCGACTGATAGATAATAATCTTTCTGCTTGCAGAAGTGCTTTTGCGACCTACGCAGAAATTATTGGAAAGAGTTTAGTTTCATTTTTTAAATAGACAGTTTTTTTAATAATAATTCCTGACCATGAGAATAAGATGACAAATCCATTAGGTAGGGCAAACGTACCACAATGACAATCTTAAAATGAACTGACGTACTAAGTACCCAGAAATTGAAACAAAATAGAAGACAAAAATGTTAAAATTGAGTTTATGCTCTTGGTTGTTATTCTTTTATGATGTAATTTAGTGTCTCTATTTCTTCAAGCCTCACCTTTGACATTTCCTTGCTGTATTTATCCATTAACTATGTTCAAGCTTCTCTCTTTATAGGAAACGCTTATCAAATATGTATCTAATATTGGTATAGAATCTTAAAGAGTTGTTTTCCAGAATGAATTTTAAATTGTTTCAATCTAAATAAATTACCCATTAAATATTGATTATCTATTTACTTATTATTTCTTACAAAACTTCATTGGGGTTTTAACCGACACGCAATACAGTCAAGTTTCATTATAAAACTTCAAAGCATTCCGTTTTCTATTACATATAATAAAGGACTAGAGAATTTACTTTTACAAAATCATAAGTTCACGTATACCAGAAAGTAGCAATTTGTATCAACGAACACGGAAGGAAATACTTAGCGAACGCTATTTGCAAAGCTTCACTTTCAAAATTGTTACGTTTATACCATATATTTATACTTATTTTCTATTTTCTAATATTTTCTGATTTTCTTCCATACATACAATTAAAACTTTTCAAATTTAAGAATTGAAAGAAGATCAGAATCGAAAGGTGATGTTGAATAAACGACATGGAAGATTTTAAATGATGTGCACGCGCTTCGAAACATCCGAAAATCGTTCCTTATTCAAACTTTGAAGATTCAATATACAAACGTTTGCGTAATAAATTTGAGGAGACATTTTTAGCGAATATATATATATACCTTTTTTAATAAGGATTTTATATTCCTCGAGAAGAATCCACACACGACGCCTTACCTTAAGCTCCATCTCGGTAAAAAATGCTCATAATTTAAAAGTAAGGGTATTCATCGAAAACATCGCGTTGTAGTCCCTTTACCTCAGAAGTTTCATTATTCAGAAAGGAATTTATATTTATGTACAACAATAATAATAATAATAACCACCATCCGTACCTACTTGGGTGTATTTCTTCCCGTTTAGCTGTAACACGTCAGGCATTATACTATTTGTGGTTTAAGTAATGAAATTGTACATTTCCTGTGTGTTATATTGAATTTTGTATGAATATTCAAGCAAGCGGCGGTTGTAGGAAAGGAGAGTGGATTTTAGCCTCGATGTTACTCGACTACGTGTGTGTGTGAGTAAGAAGTAAATGAACATACATGTGTAAGAGAACTGCAACTTGTCCAAAGTAATTCCGTTCAAAGGGGAAAAGGAGACTTATGAATTATGTTACATGATACTGGAATAAAGTTACGAATTTCATATTCATATTGTTTTAGGGGTTGCATTGTCAGAGGACATTAATGTAAATTTTGTTTGAAATCTGCTACGACGTAGTTATAACTTAATTGGTTTTGTCTTACAGGATATAAAAAGGTTTCTTACAATGTAGGGCAATTTGAATAACTATAACCTTAGTAATAGAAAATAAACATTCATTGAAACTAGAATACAAAATTTTCCTTTGTATCAGTTTTCCACTTTTAGATAGAAATTGCATGTCCTTCGGACAAAACAATGAATACGGGAAACGGTAACCTTTGCATGAGAAGAAGCAATAGTAGTGGTAATTAGATATAAAATTTTTAATATATCGTATCCTTTTGGGTGATTACACTGAATTAAATATAAATCTTGTTTTTATTTGTATTGGAGAACGTCATGTCTAAACGAAGTGAAATTGCTATTTTGCAGAAATATTTATGACAATTATAACTCTTCCTATTCAAGCAAAAGCAAATTGCTCTTTAGTTGTATTTGTAGATCTCTTTAAACTTTAGACAAACATCAAGATTATTATTACAGTTTACCAAAACTCAACAGTTGCGAAAAGGAAACGAACGACGTCTCCCCCTGATTTTGGTAAACACAGTAAAATCTCCAGAAGCGATGGAAATCTGGAATTTAAAATCCATCTTCTCCCTTAATACTATCACAACGAGCCCAATGGCATGTCTACCGTTCAGTTCCCTTACACTTCTACAGCGAAGTGGTTGCAACCCATCCCGTTCCCTCCGGTACAAAATTTTCTCATCAAGAATTTAAAACTGATAGTGTTCCTCTTCTCACCAGGCTAATGGGGAACGTTGCAAGCACCAAACACCCACGGGCCCTAAATAAAATCATATCTATCGCCCTAGATGCCCGTCAAATCGAGATATCACAAGCGCCTCCCTAGAACTGCTCCTAGAGATCCTAACCTTACTGGAATTCTGACAGACAGACAACTCAGAACACTAATATCCTCACACGTCGGCCTAAAGAAAGAAAAAATTCTAATCCTGGAATTCGCTTGACGACACGACCTGAATGCAATTGTCTGCGAAACACATCTTTGACAAACTGACCCTTAACTTCCGAATTACATCGTGTACCACAACGACAGAGCTCACGCACGGGGTGGTGGTACTGCGATGTATGTGAGGACCACAATGGACCATCGTATCTCCACCACATCGAAGTCACCTCCGTCTACATCAACATGGCCAATTCAGGTCAGCAGCGACTCATTGCTGTCCATTGTTCTGCTAACCACCTATTTTTGAACAAGGATCTGGATATTCTTCTTGACTACGGCAACCAGACCTTTATAGGCGCTGATCTGAATGCGAAACACCCAACATGGAACAGCAAAGCGGAAAATTCAAAAGGAAACGCTTTGAACCATTATCTGGACCATCTCGACATCGTGGTGCTGGTACCAACTGCATCCACCTAAGTCCGGTCGAGCAGTCGTCCTCGATATAGCAGTCATCAAAGACCTACGCCTGAACACCGAAATCTTCACGATCAGCGAGCTCGACTTCGACCACAACCCGGTGTTACTAAACCTGAAGGACTTCAAAGAAACCCAGCCGGAGCATTTACACCAGAATGCTTTATTGTAGACAATTGTAAAGATAACGATCAAATCAACAACGAAGTGGAGAAAAAAATAGTTTCTACTGAGCCTGAAGAAGAACAAACCTACATCATTCCACGGATACTTATGGATGATGGACCGTCATGTAAAAACTGTTCCAGGAGCTAATGCACTCGAAAACCATTTTAACTAATGTCGAGAAGATGCATTATCTAAAGACGCACGTACGTGAAAAACCAAGCTGCACAATTCAACATCTAACCAAACTTGACGACAATTGCAAAAGAGCCTGGAAGCCACTGACATCAAATACAACGATAAAAATTTAATAATTGCGAAGTTACTAGACAAGACGCTAGACTTCCAGCAAATTCAACAAGAATCATCAGGACAAAAAAGAAAGCTCCCACAAAGTTTCATAACTACGAGCCTTTTTAAAAACGTTCCAATCCTTAGAAGCTTTGGGAGAATCAAACCAGAAAAATTTAGAATCAGCAACTAAAAATAAATACTGCAGCAGTCAGCGACACGTAATCTACTTACCTAAACACCCTTCTCGACGACGGCAAGCCGATCGTTCTAAATGGTGATCTGAATGCTAAACATCCAGCATGAATTACAAATGCAAAGGGAAACGCCTTAAACCATTATATGGACCACAACGACATTGTGGTACTGAGACCAACAGCGCTCATTTATTTCAGGCAGAGCAGACCGGACGTCCTTGACATCGGAATTATTAAAGATCTACGCCTAAACACCGACATCTCCACGGTCAGCGAACTAGACTACAATCACAACCCAGTACTATAAAATTTGTGGGACCTGGAAAATACGTCACCTGAACAGAGCACTACCATAGCCTGGCCTGCTTTCCAAGCACATCCTCAACATATCTATGGTAACATACCCACAATCAGAACCATAGAAAATCTGGATGACGCTGTAGATCACCTGATAACTCATATACAAGACTCTCTACACTTTACATGGACCCTACATGAAATCTCAAATAAGCGAGACCTTCTCCCTTTAACCATTAAAAATCTAATAAGCACGTCAACGCACTGAACATCCCACAGACCGGCAAGAACTGAATCAACTCAATTTTCAGGTGTTGAACAAAATATACGTTTACAGAAATTCCACCTGGATGGCGAAATTAGAATCTCTACACCCTGAAGATAACTCCTTATAAAAAATAGTCAAAACGTCTCAAGTCAAAGAAAACTCAAATATCACCAATTTATCGAGAAAACGGGCTAGTCTACTTCAACGCAGAAAAAGTCGAAACTTTCGCAGATAACCTCGAAAGGCAATGCAGCCCAAACTACAACGACATTGATTTCTACTTCGTCTCCAGAATCAATCAAGAAGGTTGCACCAAACTCCAGGAAGCTACGGACGACAAACAAATACAACGAGGCTCTCCAGAGCAAATTAGTAACATCATCCGTAACAGCAAACGAAATAAAGCACCCGGATCAGATGGCGTCACAAACGCTACACTGAAAATGCTACCTAGAAAAGCTATTGTTGCCCTGGTAGGCATTGTAGATGCTGCACTAAAATTCCACTACTTCCGCGAAAAACGGAAATCAGCTGACGTCGTAGTCATTCCAAAAGCGGGACAAGATGTTTTGTTCCTTCAGTGCTGCAGACCTATCAGCCTCCTGTCCAGACTGGGTGAAATTGTCGAGGTTGTAATACTCTCTCGCCTCAACGAAGAACTTGAGGAGCACGATGTGATCCTAAAACAGCAATCCATTTTAGAAGAGAACATACTATTACCCACCAGATACTACGACTCGTCAAGCACTGACGGCTTCAATCACCGAAAACATACCGCCATCGTCACTATCTTTTTGGACGTTTCCAAAACTTTCGATAAAGTATAGCACGCTCGCCTCTATCATAAAATGTTTGCAAACCACATTAAGCTAGTAGCCTTATATCTCAAAAACAGAACGTTCCGCATAAAAAAATCACTGCTGGCGTCCTACAGGAGTCCTGAGAGCTCCGACGCTTTACTCCCTTTTCGTATCCGATCTACCGACCACAGAAGCATGTCATACGGTGCTGTACGCAAACGGAACAGCTATCTGGACATCTTTCAGAGACCTCCAACATATCGCCAGAAGGCTGGAAGCTCCCATCGATGCCCTGAGTGACTGGTTCACGACCTGGAGTATAGAACTAAACGCGGAAAAAATCGTCGTCGTTCTCTTGACCCTACCATTCCCTCCACCTCCATAACCCATCTACATCCACAATCGTCCGATTCCCTGGAAGACGGAGGCCAAGTACCTGGGTGTCACTCTCGATAGGCGTCTTACTTTGAAGCAACACAACAACAACTAACGCATGTAAGGAAAAGGCGACGGCCGCCATAACTACGTTATACGCTACTAAACAAAAATTCAAGCCCGGCCAATAAACTATTTGTGTACAAGATTACCATAAAGCCACTGCTAATCTACGCCGCACCAACCTGAGGGTACCCAGCAAAAACGCATATTCACAACTTACAAGTGACACAAAAGAAAGCCCTGCGCTTAACCTTCAACGCACCCTAGTTCGTCAGAAACGTAGATCTCCATCGTAACGTTGGCATCCCAACCATACAAAAAACCATACATGTAGTTGCTGAGAAGCTATACGACACCATCCAGACATGGGGAAATCCTCTCATAAACACACTAGGAAATTATGAAGTAGAAGCAACTAAAAAATACAAACGACCAAAATTTGTGTTGCAACGGGCTATAAAAACGCCACCAGAAATCCATAAACGACAATCATAAAACAAATAAAAGAAGAGCTTAAAGCTAGGCACTTCAAAAACAGCCAACCGATAAAAAAGAAGAAAAAGGAGCGAGAGATTTTTTGACTTGACTGTCGCATCTGAAGAAACTGCTGCAAGTGTCGCAAAAGACATCACCCCATTCTCCATAGAGATTAGTCCAAGTAGCAAGTAAGTCGACTAAGGAAACGCTTATCGTAATAAATGAGCAATTACGTAGCAAGAGAAGAAGGGAGTGTATCAATAGTCACAGTATTAATTCGAGCAAAGAAGACAGACATGGCATCAATGACACTTCAGAGATTTGGGCTCTTAAGCATCGCTCATTACTGAGCAAGCAGTGTGACTACTGACCCTAGCAAGAAACAGGGTTAGAGCAGAAGCAGCGAGACTTGAGAACGAGCAGTTCAAAACATCTAACATCCAAATTGAAGCAGAGTTAATATCAAGCTTTACCAGTAACTTTATGGTAAGGTCACAGTATTGAAGAAGATAACCAATTACCAAAGTTCTGGAAACTGGAGGAAATCTCTACCTCCAAACTCAAAATCAGTGAGACTGATCCAACAATAAAAAAGATTTACAAATAGTATCAGCAGCTTGAGTACATGAAACTTTACTCATTCTCCCCGATCAGTAATCAAAGCAGACAGCACAGCCAAGATATCCAATGGCGGCAACCTCAACAATAAGATTTATACTAGATCAGGCTACAACATGAGCTTCCAGACATCTTACTGCGTTGAAGTAAACACCAAATGGCATGTATCGCTAAGTCCACCAAGAGGATCAACGAAACCAATCCAAGAATATGGTTAACAATTGTAGCCTGTGGCACAACCGCAGCACTATATTTCGCTATCAAAACGCTCCAACAATTAGCAAACGATGAAGAAAAAGATATTTACTGCCAGCAGACAATAAACCATCAGCCTTCAAACTTGAATCCTTTGCAAAGGAGGTTTCTCGCTGCGAAAATGGTCAAGCAACATTAGAACAATAATCAGAATCCTATCAGAAGAAATATAAGACCAGAACACCATAGAGTTTTTTCTTCCTACCATATAGTCACCACAACGCCATATCTTCCAAAAGATGCATCCTTTCCAAAATATCAAAATTATATGATCGCCTGGGATGGCTTCCACAATTAAAATTTTACGATGGATACAACATGGAGAGAAATGCCAACTATAACTTCATGGGTTTTATGCTGCAGCATAAAGCACACGGCGCAGCAGTCTACAGCCGAGTAGCTACAGGCATCAAATGTCGCACCAGCAAAAGCACAACTGGCATTATCAAACTACTAAAGAAAACCGCACCAGCTTTAGATTTTCAGCCTGAAGGCATGTATGCTTGGACGGAATCCATGATCACCCTGACATTTACTGCAGAAGAAACTAAACACAAAAAGGGAACTCATCAGTTAGAGAAATAACCACAACAATCTAAATAATCCCCTCATCAATATGAAGAATTTACCAAAAGAAACTCATACTTTAGAAGTTGCAACGTCTACATATTCCAAACACATTCAGAGATATCAATCCGTAAAAGTTTTCTTCGAAGAAGCCAGTGTGTCTAATTTTGGAAATTAAACAGAATTTGCCTTCAAACACTTTCCTAAAAATGTTTCCAATTCAAGTAATAAAAATTTATTTATTTATATAAATATTTTATAGCTTAACGTTAACATTTCTGAAATAAGGATTAATAATTTTTGTGTAATTGTTAATTTGTAAACTCTTTAAACTCATTTTGCTGTTATTTTATTGGTGTATAAAAAAAAACCTTTGATATCAATAAACAGTATTATTTCACCTGTTTTCTGCTCAAAACAACCCTTTGGAATAATATTTGCTTTTAAAACGTTGTATTCTCAAATATCACCGATATAAATACAAACATGGGAAATTATAATAGTTGTGGCCTTTTAGATCTAACAAATCTACTAGTTTATGAATCAAAACTCCCCACAAAGCATTTTAAAGAAAAACAGGATTAAAATCATTTATTTTCAGTGCCACGTTATAAATTTTTTACCTTCATCCATTACTAAAATTATTATCTGTATTCATTTAATTTTGTTTTGCTGACCAAAAAAAGACGTATATTTACTTTACAAAATAACAAATGAAAAGGCAAAAAACCTTTTAAAAGAGATAATAAATTTCAGTTTCACTATCTCATAAATAAGCAAAAACTTGTGAATTTAATTCAGATAGGCAATATTTTCTTCCGACCTAGTTATTTTACAAGAAAACCGAGTTGTGACACGAGAGGCGATAAGAAAGACAAAAGGTCTGATGTTTAGATATTGTGCCGGTTTATCTACAAATGGCAAAAGAAACAAAAAATATAATAAAAAGTTATTTCATTTAAAGCTAACCCTCCCATATAAAAAATGTAATTAAAGATGTATTATTACTTTATTTTTTCTACTCAAAAAAATACCTTGAAAAAGGAAACTGTCATTAATTTAAATTACTAGTAATAATATTATTAATGGTTATAAATTAACTAAAATGTATAATCCTAGTAATTCATTTCGGCCTAGAAGGGACAATGGTCCTTGGAAATTTAATAACATAATTAATATTGATTATTGAATGCAGGCTATTTGTTTTAATTTAATGTTAGTATTACTATAACACCACTATACTTTCAAAACTTACAACCCTAAACAGAATTGAGTTTTGCAAATTTAATGATTTCAACTTGACGATGCTCTCCTGATTACATCCGGGATGATATTTGTGTGAAGTTACAAGAAAGGACAATCACGCGTCCTAGACACGTTAAGATAATAATAGAAGATGGGGTTGACAAGATAATTACTAGTGTTGTAGATTTGCAACTCTGGAAGATATTTGTTATGTATGGGGTTGCATCTGTCTAATTTTACTTGTAGAACTTTATTACATTGAGGTATAATAAATCAGACAAGTACAAATTGTTCCTATTGTAGTAGTTGCTAATGTCGTGATATTTTATGTATTAATGAAGTGAACATATTTAGCTTACCAAGCAGATGTGCGAAATTTAATATTTCGCAAAAACATTAATGAGTAATGGTTACTTTTACGATATGCAAACAGAAAGAGAAATTTAATACTTTGTTATTGTAAAAGAAACTCGCGTGTCAAAGGCGTTATTAAAATTTTCTCAACGATATCATTTTGTACTTTACTACTACTTATCAAAGACCTGTACAAACCTCTCAGCCTTTTCACGGACCGATTCCGTTCCCCCGAGGACCTACAAACGTTCAAACAACACCGATCCAATGTAATTTCCCTACTAATTCTCAGGTTTTTGGGAAGAAACCGGAATCTAAATCTACAGCTATGTATGTTAGCACCAGAGACACATCAACATCCCAATTCAATCAAATTCAAAATTTCATCTATTTTTTCTTAAATTAAACCCTGCAAACTTTAGATCTTTCAAACAAAAAGCTAGGAATTATATAAAAATCCCGTTTAATATGGCAAGTTATATTTCCTGTAACCTGCATAAAAGTTCCAGAATCAATAGAGAAGGCTATAGACGGATTTTCTACTATTCCTTTAGAAGACGCAGATGAGATAGAAATAATTTTCTACCATCAGATTACTGTGGAACTTTTAACTATGTAATTGTAAAATAAATAATCTCAATAGCTATTTATGTATTAAGAGCGTAAACTACAGAAATTTAGAGCCTGAGCGTGGAGTTTGTAAGCCGAGGCAACGCCGAGGATCACAATCACCGAATACTTTAAATATTTTATGCCAGAGATGTATAGAATATTTAATGCACGACTATTGCAACAGATAATCAAGTAAACGATAATGCGAATTTATTTCCTTTCCAGGTCATAAATTCAACAAATGCATCAGAAAGGCTTCAGTGACAGCACCCCGACCGAAGTCGAAAATCGTTATGACGCATTAGCTGATGTAAACATAGATGATAGTGCCCTAGAATCAAATCCTCTTCGAGCCGTTAAAAAATCAAACATTCCTCCAATTGTAATTAAAAACAGAGATAAATGGGCCCTTTCGGCTGAATTCACACAATTAAAAATAAATTTCTCAAAGGCAAAAAATATACCTGATAAAATAAGTATCCAACCCATAAGCGTAAAATATTACTTCCTAGACGACAATACAGTCCTATCCCTCTCCATACGCACCAAAACGTCAGCAAGTTTAACAACAAGCACCCCATGTAGCCTTTCGACCTATGACAACACTCACCGTCTCGCTGACTCCTTCCCTGCCAATCCAAAATCTTCCCACATCCTCTACACCCGAATCCAAATACCCCATAAATGTCGAATTTGCACACCAACGAAGCTACATTGCTGTAGTTAACACCGCCTTCCAAATTAACAGTGAACTTTTTGTTACATTATTTAATTCATGCTTAAAACAGGGAACCTTTCCGGCAATATGGAAGCATCAAAACGTAAAATTCATCCCGAAACCAGGTAAAGACGATATTTCGAACCCTAGCAGTTTTAGACCAATTAGTTTGCTTCCACTTATAGGTAAAGCGTTAGATAGGATAATTGCGGATAGAATAGTTA
>VTPC01090527.1:22030-56937 GCA_011009095.1 Ignelater luminosus | reverse complement strand
TACCCTGACGAAGCAGCAATCCCGGACCGCTCGGGCCAGCTAGCGAAAGACGGGCGAAAAATGTCAGGAGAGAGCGACCGGGAAAGGAGAAGAGACGACGCCAACGGCGACAAGGCGAAAGTCGGTGGGTCGGAGGACTCGGGGGAAGGGACCGGAACGTAAACAGGGGATTTATAATAAACAGTAGGCCTTAAAGTATCAAATAGGCAAAGAAGCAGTACGGTAGAGCGACCCTCTACGGCTCGGTGAGACTTCTTTATTAAATAAGTAAGATAGGGTCAGAGGGGATAGGGGTTGGCGGGCTTCCTTTTGTTAAGCGGTTCTGGACCGCTTTGAGATGAACTAATTAATTGAGCAAGTTTATTAATAGCATGATTATTATTATTACAAGCATAGTAGAGAATGTAATGTCGACGAACTACCGTATGATGGAACGTTCTCTACGATGTATTGCGTTATCCTAATCGGATCTCGTAAACTTTCTAAATTTACCTGTAGTTAACACCCCAGCTGCAGTTACACCCGCATCTACACGGCCAGAGATACAAACAGACAACCCCGCCCTCCTAGTCCTACTATTGGAAAATGCAGCATATATCAGCCACCCTAACATGTTAAATAAAATACTTGCCTTAATCACTTACAAAGAAACTACGGTAGGATACCCACTATTCACAACGGCAATTAACCAGAAGATGAAGTCGAGCACCTTACCACACAAATACAAGGGTCCCTACAATATGCATCCAACCTCAGAACTGTGCCAGACGGTAAAAATCTCCTTTCCCCGAATATCAAAAAACTCATCCGCACAAAAAATAGAACCGTCGACGATGGCAGACCACGCTACATGCAAAAGACCGTCAAAAACTAACTCATCTCAATAACCAGATCTGCAGAGAAATAACAAAACTTTGAAATACCACTTGGTCTGATAATCTTATATCCTTAAACCCTCAAGATAACTCGATTTGGAAACTCACGAAATGCCTGAACACCAAAAAGACACAAATTCCACCAATTTATGGCGAACAGGGTTTGATATACACAAATCAAAAACGTGCACAAGCCTCTGCTAACAATTTTGAACAACAATGCAGTCCCAATTACGCTGAAATTTACGTCTGCTTTGTCGCCAGGATATCTAGAAACGTTAGAGATAAAGCACAAGCTCATGATGAAAATCGTCCTCTAAACCCAACTTCTCTAAACGAGGTCAACAGACTTATCCGATCTACAGAACCCAAAAAAGCCTCAGGACCTGACGGAATACCAAACGTGGCATTAAAGCGACTTCCAAAAAAAAAAAACAATTGTTGCATTGGTGAACATCATCAACGCTATCTTGAGACTCTGCCATTTTCCAACCCAATGGAAAACTGCCGACGTCATCGTGATCCACATGACTGGTCAAGACTCGCTATCTCTTCAAACCTATCGCCCAATAAGCCTGCTCTTATCGCAGGGAAGATGTTACACTGAAAAGACTTCAACAAAAAGCAGACGACAGAGAGATACTCCAAGATGAGTAATTCGGCTTTCGAAGCGGCCACGTCACCACCCACCAAGTTCTTACACTGGTAGAACATATCACAGACGGGTATAATAAACGTGACCATACAGGAGCCATCTTCGTCGACGTATCAAAGGCCTTCGACTATGATTTGGGCACACATAAAAGCATTGCAAAGAAAGGAACAAAATAAGGCTACAAAGCAATACGTCCAATTTCATTTGTTCAACCGAAAAAACTAAAGGATATTGACATGTTATTGGAAACTGTCTTCGATGGAAATGCAGCCTGTGTTTAGATCAGCTGGAGAGATCTTCCACAGCGAGTATGGTACAAAGAACCTATTGATCAGACAGACCCAGTTAATAATGATACTAATAATGCCAATGAAGACGATCATGAAAATGCTGAAAATGTGTGCGATTGTAAAGAAGAGAATTAACAAGTGAAGTTGTAGTTTTATTTTTCAAAACGTTTTGACAGAGTTGATAATTTTAGTTTCATTTGGAAAGTGAAAATGTTTAGGTGACTTCAATGCGTCATTGTGTTTTGTTTTACTCCTCATAATATTTGCCTAGATAACAAGATAGATACCTTTGGGTTTAATATTTTAATCCCATTACTGCCTTTCTGAATCAAAATGAAATAACTTAGTTCGTCGCTGAATATCACTCTAATGTATGTAATATATAAAAAGCACTCTTAGAAAATTGCCAAGAAGTTGCCAATATGTGTACCCACAGAAACATTTCTACAGAAGAATACAATCTCGATTTTCACCATCCCAAGAAGAACCAATTTCGTGTGACTCCATGCATTTGCCCATAACCACGGAGCAAAAAAGGGTATAAAAGGTAAACTGCCTGCCGACTGGAAAACAATGGTTCGAAGTGCAGGAAGAAAGGGTGATAAGCCCTACATTGTCTACAACATGACGCACAACAAATTCATTGATTAAAAATCTCATCTAGACAGCAACATAATTATTTGGAAAGGAGATACAAACGGAAAACCGGTTAGCTGGCAACAAATGTGCTGGCTGAATTTTTCCAAAGAGCGTTCATTTGTCATACGATTTAAATAAAGTTTTGAGCAAGAGTTTAAAAGCCTCGACTGTACCGAACAAACTACAAGAAACAAGCTCAGGCTTTTATTGACAGAAAAGAAACCTTTATATGAGTCTGTCACACCCATATAAAAATGAAAGTATGACAATTTCAGTTCTCTGTTTAAGTCAGTTCCTCTAGCAATCGGTCTTGAATATCGATCATTTTACGAAAATCTTCCTCATGAATAAAACTTCAAACGTACAAAATCTAAGGATCAACCACATTCTGTAACCGACAGTGAAAGTAATTAAAGTTTTGTATTTTTTTATTTTGATTACATTTATACAAAATTTATTTTTGTAACGTTCACTTTTTGCTTCTGTTACATGTGCTATATTTAATCTGTGCTTCCGGTGTGTTCTTGTATTTCTTTAATAGTTTTCTCTTGTTGGGGATGTTTGTTTTTGATAGTCATGAGTCCACACTGAGAAGTTGATTAATTTTGTTGTAGTTCTTTTAGATTTCTGAATTCAATTCAGGGTTGACGAACTTTTTTCTTTTTGTATGTTTAAACAAGTGGGATGCAAGGTATAATTGTTTCCAACGTGGAATTTATTTTCTCATTGCAGGATTATGAAATTCGAACAGCTGTTAGCGGACAAATTTCTGTTTGATTTGGGTTTAATCTTAAGAGCTGGTTGGTTATAGTGTTTTCTTTAAAATAAAATTCCATCGTAATTCTGATTAATTCACTTCCCTTGCACCTTTGGTGTGAAATAAATAGAGCACCAGATATAGAGCTTGATGCTAGTTACTAACATCTTTCTAATTTTTTTCTGACTGTGTTCGTAGATTTTATTTTAACAGAAATTCTTTGTATTGTTTAGTAAGTGTTTCAGAGTTTCCCTACGTAACCTCGCTGTGATGTCCTGATTGGTTGAGTGACTTGTCGAGTAGGTTAAGGAAAGGTTTCTTTAGACAAGGAGCAGACCGCTATTTTTCAGACATCTCTTCTTATTTGGTCAAATGCTTTCTCCACGTTTATAAAACATATGTGTATCTGTCAACTGGGTGTTGTAGCTTTTTACTCATTTGTTTCAAAATAAATATCTAATTTTGAATTCCTTTCTCTTTTTTAGATCCAGATTTCAGCTAATCTTCTAATTTTCCTCTTACCCTGTTTTTAAAGATTCTTGCGTATATTTTACCGGTTATGTTTTTACAGTCTGTAGTTTTTATATTCTTTACTGTTTCCTTATACATATATAGGTATTAATATCCCAATTTTCCAATCATTCGGCATTATCTCCTCTATTCGAATTTTATTCGGTAAACCGAGTAATTTTTGTTTTCCTTCTTTATTTAAAAATTTGAACATTTCTCTTGTTAACTGATCTTCTCCAGCTGACTTTCCAGGATTAGTTTTTTGTAATGCTTTCTCTAGTTCTTTTTCTGATATTACGTTTTCTTCCCTTGTGCGTCCTTTCTTCCTTTTGTTCTCTATGTCTTCGAGCAGTTCTTCAAAATACTCCGTCCATCTATCCGCAATTTCTTCGGCCTTGATTAGTATTTTTCCATTATTGTTTTTTAAATTTTCTGTCGTCGTTGTTTTTGGGTTTTTTATTAGCTTCATCATCCTATAGAATAGTTTTTGATCATCTTTCTGTGCTTTTGTGCCAAAAAAATCAGAAGGTAGGTAAACCTGAAGACTGTAATCTTACTATTTTTGCTCACCTCCTGTTTCCTTAAAAATTTGTTAGTTACCGCTCGAAGCATCTTCTCGGAAGTGGCTATACGGCTGTTTGGTTATTGAGTAAGTTTTCCATACTTCCTTATCATTACTCCGAGATATCTGAACCCATGAATCTGCTGCAGCATCTCCCCAAGAACCTTCATACTGTAGTGCTTTGACTCTTTAGATATCACCATAGACTTAATCTTGTCGCGGCTGACAGCTAGGCCAAGTGGCTCGAAAGTGGAGCTGGAGTTTCTGCGCGGAATCCGCTAAGAGGACCACATCATCGGCATATATAAAGGAATTAATTAGGGCAGGGTTTAGTTTCCAATTTTCTAATTTATATCTTTTAAATCTCTTGCAGTTATGCAAGGCTTGGTTCATCAACAGCACAAATAGAAAGGGGCTAAGAATATCCCTCTGTCGAACTGCTGAACTCTGAGGAGGAACAGTGGTGGGTCCTTCCTACACTCTTTGTAAAAGGTTTTTACCGTTCTAGTTAGGCTTCGTGGAACATCAAATCTATCAAGAGCTTTTCAAACTGACCCCCATGGCACCCTGTCAAAAGCCTTTTCTATGTCAATGAAGCCTACTCGATGGCCTTCTGTGCCGCCTGCCTCACAACAAAAATAGCATCATTGGTCCACCTGTTTGATCTAAAATCACATTGCTCTTCTTCCAGCCTCTGTTCTACATAGACCCGTAATTTTGTTTCCAATATTCTACCGTAGATTTTTCTCGGGACGCTAAGTAAGGATGTACCACGGTGATTTTTACGTATCCTGTTATCGCCCTTCTTGAACAGACGAACTATAACAGGCAGCTTTCAATCGTTGGGGATAGTGGAAGTCTCCCTGGCAAGTACGCAAACTCTGTGGAGCATTCCTTTTCCCACCGCTCCCATAAATTTGACCATCTCGAAAGTTAATTCATTATCTCCACTCGCCTTTACCAGCTTCATTTTCGATATTGCTTATAGAAGCTCATCAAGGCTTGGAGGCTCCATTCACGCATTCTCTAATTGTTGCGCTTGCACTTCCTCCTATTCGTTGTCCTTTTCAACCTGGGGCTTGCTTTACCCATTCAAAAGTTCAGAGAAATATTCGCCCCATCTCTCCATAATTTCGGTTGATTTAGTAAGAATGTTTCCATCGCTATCTTTATTTTTGATTGCTTGTCGCGTTCTCTTCCAAAAATCGCCCAAATTCTTCCCAAAACTTCCGTTTCGCAGCCTTCATTTTTGCTTTTACTTTATTTCTTTGTAGTTTGTAGGTGTTGTAGCTTTCTGTAGTCTTTCGCTGATGATATGTCTTCCACATTTCGTTCTTTGTGGCCACCTCCAATTTCAGCTCTTCTGTACACCACCATACTGCTTTTCTTTTTTTTCCACCAATAGGCACGCTCCCGCATAGCTCCTGTGCCGTCGCTCTAAGTATTTCTTTAAAATTCTCCCAGACAGTTTCTTGGTTCATCTCTTGCTCCCAGCTTGGTATTTCTGCCGCTTTCTGTGTAACCAGAAATTGATAAAGTGCTCGTGTTTTATCTTCTTTCAGTTTATAGGAGCAAGCTTTCTCTTTCTTTGGTCTTGAATGTTTTCGTTTTGTCTACTCCAGGTTTCGATCTACTATTCGTGTTGCCACAAGCAAGTGGTGATCGCTGCCAGTTTCCGCAGCTCATAGAATACGAGTTTCTCCATAAATCGAGCTGCACGTCTGGGTATTATGATATAGTCTGCCTAGCTTTTGTATATTTGTGTAATCTTTTGCGAGGGAACCTTGAGTTCAATATTACCAAACCATTTTCAAGACAAGATTGGAGCAGACGCTTAGCATTGTTATTGCGGTGGGGTCATAAGACATCGAGGTATCCTCTGGAATCACAACTCTGGTATTGAAGTTGCCCCATCAGAATGACATCCTTTCTAATTTTCTCAAACGTTTTGTGAAGAGTCTCATAAAAGTAGTCCTTGACTTTAACCTCCTCATCCTCATTTAGAAGATATGCTACAAGTAGGGTTACTTTCCTCGCCGACCTCCCTGCGTAGTTACAGTCAGGATCCTTTTATTTACACATGTCCAGTCTCTTACAATGTAAGCAATTGAGGATGTGCCTTTTCCACTAGGCACCCTACACCAGCTCTAGCCCTGTCTCCTTGCGGTACACCTTAATAAATAAGGAAGGACAGAGTCTCCATTGATTCGTTCACAGCCTTGCTCCTTCCTTTTGGTTTCTGTCACACCCAAATCAGGCACTCCTATCTTCTTCATCTCATCTAACAGCTCCATCTGCTTTCTATTCGAACTTTTGACATTCCAAGTTATATATTTGAGAGATCCAAGTTCTAGCCAGTTCGATGCCGTTTTATTCAGTCCTGTTACTTTCTTTTGCCGTCTTTTAATCGTTTACTTTTGGGTGTATGAGAAATTGGACTCAAGAAGGTATCTTTTATAATCTTCTGTTTTTCTGGTTGTTAATTATTTTTTCCAAGCTGCTTTTTTTTAAATTTCGACTTCTTTCTGTATAGGTTTATTCCACCACGGAGTTCCATTTGAGATTTTGTTTCCGATTTCTGTTAGTTTACATAATTTTTTTCTAGCCCCTTTTAATCTTACTCTTTCCTTTCCATCTTGTTTTTACATATGTGTTTTGCTTAAATATTTCATCTTATTTTTCTAAGTTTATTATGATATTTCTCCCTAACAGTAATAATTTTCAGTTTATGCGTTCCAATTTGTTTGTTTATTATTTTCGTTTTATTTTCTTTTGCATTGCTATTTTTATTCTTGATCATCATTCTCATAAGGTAATGGTCGCTGCCTATTTTTGCCCCTCTTTTAACTTTAACATCCCCAACTTTTTGCATAATATTTGTGTTAACCAAGAAGTAGTCTATTATAAATTTTTCGTTTTTTCTCGGTTTTTCTCTTGTATATTTATGGATTTCTTTATGTTTAAATTTGGAGTTTGCAATTATTAGATTATTTCCTACACAGAACTCCATAATTTTGTGCCCACTGTCATTCCTAGGGTTCCCTTCTTCTCTTCCCAGCCATCTCTTCATATCTTCATTTTTATTGCCTACTCTTCCATTCAAGTCATTGTTATTTTCTGCTCTGTTGACCCATTTTTTCTTTCACTTTCCTCTGCAATTATAATAGCTACAGTTGCTTGTGCATGTGTTGAAGGTTACACTCCTACCTACCACTCCCATTTTATAATTATTCTTTAACGTGTGTACTCCAATTCCTTTCTTTTTGGTTTCGGATATATACAAGATTTTTATATTCATGTTTCCCATCTCTTGTATTAGAGCTCATCTTCTTTACCATCTATGCCTTTTACATTCCAAATTTCTATGTCAGTCGCTGTGATTTTTCCCTATTATTTTTGCCTTACCCATAACTTTGTTCAACGTCTAGGTAATTTTTTCTTTGCTAATTTTCTGAACCAAGCTTGATTGTACCCTTTTTCCCCTCATTTTATATCTGCTTGATGATTTTGTTATTAACTGCTCTTGTCTCGTTCTTTGTATACCTTAGTTTTTTGATCTGGGATTATTATTCGCTAATTTGTGTTTTTTTAATATCTTCTCTTTTGTCCCACTTCCACTTTTAAGTTTAATTTTCAAAAATTAAATTATCTTTTATATAATATTCATATAATCTTAATTAATGATTGTCTATTTTAAAATCAGTTTTTGTTGATGAGCTTAGTTTAAAGTTGAAACATGCATGTAACGAATTCAATATATTTAATTAAAACATTTTTGTGGAGAGAACAACTTTGTTTTATATTTAATTAATGAAAGGATCAAGATTAAAAACAGAAATGTTTCAGCTAGACGTCACAATATTTTCCAGTTCCTAGAATAAATAAATCTTTCCAAGAGTCCTTTTGAATTTAAAAAATAAACTCAGCAATCAAATTATGAAGTTATCATCATCACATTTTCTATAAGTAATGCTTCTGGTATGTAAGGTAGTTTTTGTATGATTTCCATTTGGTTAATTTGGTTTCCCGGTTTTGTTTTTTTTGTCACTCTACATCCTAATTTATTAATTTAAATTTTTTCTAAGGTTTTTTTTTTGTTTGCAACCCTATAGCGTTTTGAAGTAAATGCTCTGGAATATTTATTTTTACTCTACAATTTTAAATTGTAACACTCGTTAATATTCCTTATTTATTATGAGAGTCTCTTCCTTGCTTCTATATTATTTACAGTTTTCAATGCTAAAGTATTGATTTGTTTAAATTTATTATTACCTCTTTGTTCGATTTTGTCTTTGTAAATTTATGAAATTATTTGCTTTAAATTTTTTAAATTCTTCAGATTTATTCTTGATACATATTTCTTTTTTTTAATAATTGCTCTTTGATACTGCTTTTCCTTGTGTCTTGTGTTCATTTTGAATATAAGAATGATAGTTCTCGTGTGAAGAGTATCTTAAGTTAACATGTACAGGGAGCAAAAATTAACCATGGAAAAGTTAATAAAAGAAACAAAAGAAATCTGCTTAAAGCTAGGTAAATGACTACTACAACCTTTAAGATTTCCCAAAGACAAAAAAGGCAGCAAATAATTGTATAAAACGGTCGTTCTACGAACTCTGATAAAAAAATCCATAAACCAAATTTGAGCTTTGTGTTCCATTTTTTATATCAAAGCATTTCATCATTCTCAATAAGTAAATAAAAAGATTGAACGTTTCAGATTCGAACAAAGGCCTTCTATATTTAGAAAACAATAGAATTATAATAAGAAGTCATATAGATAATCCAGTAGAAGTCGATAGGCCTAGAAACGAAATTGACACTCGAGAGTTTTTTCTTTATTGTCCCTTGGTCCCTTTTATTGTCCTGTTCTACATCCTAACTTACTAACCCCTTTAGATTTGATCAGTGTTCCGTCGGCATCCGATTGCTTTAACCTTGTCTATCATTTGGTTTCAGAATACTGAAAAATATAAAAGGAATTCTTTTCGGATTATACGATTTTCTGGTGTACTAAGATAGCATTAAAAATTAATACTGAAGTTAATTTATAGATCATTGATTATATTTTTTGTTTTTATTTATGGATTGGAGAAATACAACACCTGTCCAGTTAAATCGAGTCGTCAATTAAATGAGTACAGCATAATTTCTCTAATTATCTCAGTAAAGAAGAGAAAAATATTTTTCAGAAGTTCCAGTAACGATAAAATTTCTAAATTCTCATTTTATAATAATTAGTTTTAGTGCTGAAGTGTTGTGCTTCCTTTTATTTATTTCAGCACTTAAGGACCTACAAAGCAGATTGTAGATACACAGAAGGACACTCGAAATAAATTTCCGTTTGTAAGGACTAACCGAAACAAACTGATCACCGTGATAAATAGTAACAGCAGAAACTTACCCTAAATATAAAGCAACAAGAATAAAAAACTCAAAATTGAAACAAATAGGAAAAAAACTGTTAGACGTTGAAAACTGATGTGAGCGCGTTCTTTATACGGATTTACTTGTTTCTCTTTTACATGGAACAAAATCAACGCTAAAATGACGGCGAGGCGTTGTGTGATACACCATAAATAATATAGCAATATTCTAGGAAAACTCTATTACCATGACAACAGGAGATAAGCTGGAAAAATTCATACCTCAAAACGAATCAACGAACGCGGCACGTCATGAAAGTATGGATCTACCACCACACCATGTTGCTAGTACAGAAATTCGTTTCGTTTGAAAGGTGGGATAAAATTTTAATAAAATTCCATGCGAGAACTGAATTTTTATTTGCTAATATAATGAAATATATAAGAGAAAAGAAACAAGAGAAATATTTTTTTTTTAAGTAATTTACGTTATCAACAATTTTGTATCTCATAGATGTGCTGAGAAATGAAATGAAATCGAACGTAAAGAGATCCCTAAAGCATTGTAGAATTAAGTACTAGCAGGGTTTTTTTGTGGTCTTATAGTGGTGTTATTATCTTTACAAATGTATTTGAGGATACTTTAAAAAATAAACAGGATGTATAATATCCGTTTTCAATTGGAAATACTTGAACTCGACATAAAAGGTGCGTCACGTCAAGTACCTTTTTTTTAAAAAGAAACATAGACGATATTCTGCGATTATACAGTCTGTGGTTCAGTACAAAAATTGGTGTTGTAGTATAGTACAGTTAAGTGTAAGTGTAATCAAAAAAATGAAAGAGAGTGCCTTATAAAAAGAAAGAAAACCCAATTGGGATAAATTGGTAATTATGTTGAATACAGTAAAAAAAATTATGAAAGGAGATAGGATGATACTGTAAAGATTGTATAGTGTGACAAGAGAGCCATAGAGAAACACAAACAAGACACAGAATAATGATAAAAACCTAAACGTAAACGAAATGTTGCTACTGAGACCAAACTAGCTGTTTAAGAAGGTAATGGCGATTATCAAATCTACAACCAGAAAAGCCAGTGGGAAACTATTTTTAAAATCAGACCAAGCAACCGTAAGCGATGCTCTAGATGAAACAGCGCATGCAGCAGGAGCCAGCTAATGGATGGAAGTCATGAGAGATAGGAGACAACTGAAAAAGTCAGTTTTGGACACATGCAGAAGCACTGCATAGATACGAATCGTGTTTATCATTTGCTGTAAGTCGCAATGTGACATATATGTAGAGCACGTGAACTGCAAGATAGTTGGTGTGACGAGCAAAGAAAGAACAAAAGTCAAGACTAGAGTTAACTATGTAGAAAAACAAAATGAAACGTGTCCTAGAATTAGTATAAGAAAATCTAAGAGCTGAAAATAATTCTTACGAAAAACCCACTGTTGATGGGTGTAGTTGGATCGATGTAACTGCAAGCAGAAACATGAAGATTCAAGATTAGGAGATGAATAGAAAGAAATACTGTTGAATTGACCACAAGTACATTAGGTTTAATATAAGAATGGAAGAAAAAAAGATGAATAAAATTGAAGAGGTAAGGTAAAACCTAAAAAGAACAAATCGAGAAGGACGCAATAAAGCGATAAAATCAGAATTGTCAAGCAAGATAACCAATTACTGCACTACTAGAGGAAGAGATTCAAAAAGTGTGCCAATTGTTGCAAATAAATCCGTGATGAAGTAGCAAAGTTAACAATTCTTATGATTCAGATGGTTGAACTATGCAATAAAGAAAAATAATCGAAAGGTCGGAAAAGAACTATCAGAGAGAAAGAGGGGAAGAAGAAAGACGAACAGTATGTAGAAGAAAGAAAAGACTATAAGAGAATGATAGAGGAAACCAGAATAGAACCGTTTCCAAAGTTTGCAATAATCCATGGCCTTACACTATGAAATAATGTCGAGTAAGAGAAAAAGAAAGAAAAAAATGCAAACGCAGTTCAAAAGAAGATGGGACTTGAACACTTACTTAATATCGTCGCAAAAAGATTTGATCAAATAGTATGTCGCAAAAGATGTCGAACAAGAAGACACACAACAACTAAATCGGTTAGGAAAAGAGAATAGAACATAGAGAAATAAAAGAAGAAAGAAAAGAGATTACAGCAGATATGACTAACAGATTATACCTAGTCAGGGGATGACAGAAATCTACAGACCATGTGTATGAGGCAAAGGGTTTTGTCCCTGAATGTTCACGTAAATTTTAAAAAAAGACAATGAAACATAGAAGATGAATTATTGACAAAGTTGAAAACGAAAGGTTAAATAAACGTCAGCATGGGTTTATAGGGAAAAGAACAACATGCCATGCAATAAACAATGTTGTTAAGAAGATTAAAAACAATAAAAGCAATAAAGGTCATAGGTTAGTGGTGGCATTGGTTTGTCAAAATTACTGGACTTAGAGAGTTGAGGGAAGCAAGAAGGAATCGAGATGAGATGTCCTCAGGAATCTTCACTGGGCCAGTGTTTTGGTTAATCGGACAAGTTTGTCGAGAAAATAAAAAAAAACATGGAACAGATATTGGAGAAGCTGCATAGGAAAAAAGAAACAAGTTGCTAAAACCGAGTGACTATATGTTTTTAAATGCTACAGTTGACCAGAGAGAGCCAGTAGTAAAAGCTAATAAACACAGGATTGAGCTTCAGAAAACAATTACATATCTAGGGCTACATATTGATAGCTAACTGATTTTTGTAGATCATTGTAAACAACTCAAAGGAAAAGCTCTTAGAGTTAAACAAAGGGCTATGCCAATATGTACTAGATGGGATCTGAAGAAGAAGTTAGGCCAGTGTTGTTATATGCTGTGGAGATATGAAGAAGAAGAGTAAATGACTATAGGATTATTAAACTTCTGAATGCCTTGCAGAAGCCCTTCCTATTACTAATTTACTGGGCCTACGGCATCAGCAGCAGAAAAGACCTTGAACTATTAGCAGGCATTAAGCAATAGCGGCTAGAAATCAAAAAAAGGTGATGGAACAATTACAATATGACAGACCAGCAAGATCGGAAAATCTTCCCCCAGTTACGCAAAGGGGAAAGGTGGTAGTTGCCCGAAGAGGTAAGAAAGAGGCAATCGAGTAACGAGATATCAATTTATTGTGTATATTCCAATGGTTTGAAATGTGAATTTGTTACTTAATGTAGAAGAAAGATGGAATAAGAGACTGAGACTGAGAAAAGTTTATCAAACCGAATTCCAGAAATCTAGGAAGGCCGTTGATTAGGCTATTTAAGGGCAGTATATTAGAAGATAAATACCAGTTTAAAGCAAAAGCGGAAACGGCTTTGATGGAGTGTAGACGTTCAGTAACGACAATAACGAAAGGGCTAATCAGTTGGCCAAATTAACTATCACACATGAAATTATGTACGTTTGAGGAATCTTGCCCGGTGCCAAAACCAATAGTTAAAAATGAGGTTCGAACTTGCATTGTAGGTGAATGGACACAAGATTGGTAGAAATACAATCGTAATTTGCTGGCATAGATAAATAGGAAGTCGGTCTAGATCTTCTTAGCAAGGTCCAACCAACATGTGGATGCGAAGTTGAACCAGACACACACGGATATGATATTAAATTGCTAGTTGCCTAGAAAATCAGGAACAAAAGAGGGTTTCTGAAAAAAGTAGAAAGAACAAAAAAGAAGGCAAGTGAGAACTTAGGTGAGAGAAGTGACAACCCAGATAAAAGGTTGAAAAAAAACAAGTGGAAATGAACAAGAAATCCTACAAGACAAACAGTTCGGCTTCAGAAAGGACAAGCTATGGCACGCCAGCATCCACCATAAACTGTTCAAGCAACAAGTCAACAACAAATTGGTAAAGCTTGTTGCTGTGTACCTGCACGGTCGTTGTTGTCGCATTAAGTTAGGCAGCACCAGATTTTTGTCGAGACGAATCACATCTGGCGTCCCCCAAGGGTCACTTCTGTCACCCACATTCTATGCCACCTACGTTTCTCACCTGCCCACGCCGGAAGCCACCAGCACTGTGTTTTACGTGAATGATACGGCTATCTGGACGTCCTCCAGGACCCTTCAGTTGGTTATTAGACGTTTCCAAGCGGCGCATTGAAATAAACGCAGAAAGAAGCGCATCCATCCTGTACACTAAAAGCTGTTCCCCGTTTCCAGATCAAATTCGGATCCACAGCCGATCTATTCGATGGGCAGCGGACGCAACATACCTGGGGGTCATCTTAGATAACTAATTAGCATTGAAAAAGGCACATCGATTACCGTGTCGTCAAAGCCAACGCAGCTACCGCCGCCCTTTATCCCCTATTGACCTACGTTGGGAATATGCAGCTGAAACGCATATTCAGAAGTTACAAACGGTACAGAACATAGCTCTACATATGACATTCAACGCACTCTGGTTCGTCAGAAATGCGGACTTGCATCGCGATGCCGACGTACCAACACTTAAACCATACATCTCTTCCAAGGCTGAGAAATTACATCTAAAGGTCCTGACTGATCAACATCCTCAAATTCGTCCTGCGCAACATACATCTGACCAACCGAGATAATCCAATCAAGCACCACCCGTAATCCAAACAGGACACTCTCATAGCTGCCGACAACATCCGCAGCGAGCTGATCTAATCAGTCTCACCAAAAACCAAAAACGCTAACCGCTAACCGCTAACCGCTTCGGTTGAAGGAGATTAAAGTTTCAAGACTAAGCGCTTCACAATCATATCAAGACAAGACAAGACAAGACAAAACAAGTAGAGATGAACTGGATGATATGGGTGGGGTTGATGAAATTTCTGAGGTAAGACCAAACGACTCGATAAAATAAATCAAAAGAGCAACAGAGATTATTCGTTAAGTCTTGTATGTAAAAATATAATTGCAAGATTCATTTTACCAGGGTGCACCAAGGCGTATTGATAATGCAAACGGCAACATTACGATGATTTGAATAGAAAGCTACAAGTCTAGGTTGATAATTAGTCGGCTTAGGCAAGATAAACAATGTTGTTATACGTAAATACTAACCTTTAAACGACTGCATGGCAATTGTCAACCAGCTGTGTTAAATTAGTTTGTGTTTGGCACTCATTGAAAGCGAACAACTTCTGTATTTTTACAAAAATGAATAAAATCGAATATTGTGCAGTGATTAGATGCTTGTTTTGAGGAAGAAAACGAACGATGAGATCAACACCAAATTAACCGATGTTTATGAAGACTCTGCGTCTCCGCTATCAACAATAAAATATTGAACAGCTGAATTTGAAAGCAGTCGTAGGAGCATTTTTGATGATGAGCATCCAGGCCGTATAAATGAGATCATCATGCCAGAAATGGCCGATAAAATTTATGAAATGATAATCGACGATTGAAGAGTGACTAAACCAGAGATAGCTGAGGCTATGGGCGTCTTAATCGAACGGGTACTCAACATTTTTTATGAATATTTGGGAATGCGAAAGCTCTCTGCCAGATGGGAGCCACATTTGATTTTCGTCGATAACAAACGCGATTGTCTGATCATTTCGAAGGAATGTTTAGCCATGTTCAACCGCGATAAGAAGGATTTTTACGCCATTTCATAACCGTGAACGAAACAAGGATTTATTACAACGCACCAAAGACCAAGGAGTAGTTGAAACAGTGGATAACTCCTGGCGAATTGAAGCCTAAGAGAGCCAAGGTGTGTTTGTCGGCAAACTAGATCATGGCTACAGTTTTTTGGAATGCAAACGATACGGTTTACATGGATTACCTTGAAAAGGGCAAAAAGATTACGCAAGTATATTATGCAGAGCTGTTGGACCGATTCGACACCGATTTGAAAGGAAAGCGACCAGTTGATTTGATAATGCTAATCTGACCCATTTCCCACTACAGTAATTGCCTTTTTTATATTCTAGAATAAACATAGCATCCATCCATATGTAAGTAAATATTATCAATAATGATAGTAATAAATAGCTTGATTGAATGAACACAGGAGAATGTTTCTTGATCACTTTTGGAATTTACTAAAGTACATACGTATTGAACAATAATCTTGCAGTATATTCTTCGGAATAATAAGTGACGATATAAAATGAAATTCTTACATATCATCGGTCTCATTTGCTGAGTCGATAACGAATTGAAAAAACATAAAAATGAAAACTAGTGGTAACGTTAACGATTTTTAAAAATAACTTCAATAAAGAAAAATCTTCAGACTGTTCTAAAATATTAATATCAAAACCTTTTTGCATAACTAAAGCAAGACGTAGTTGCAGATGCGTGCAAACAACTTTATGTTTAACGCAATTACGTCTTTTCGTATCGAGTTACAGAACTTCAGCCACAAAACTTTAAAGGATCTTGATGCAAGACTTTTTAAAAGTTTAGATCGTTTTACTGTGTGTTGCTTTTGACACATTAATAAAAAGATTCACTTATAGCTTAAAAAATATCTTCAAAGTTATATTTTACGTATTTTGTGATGGAATCTCGCTATTCTACCATATACCGCCCGACATTATGTAATACACATTACATTCAAATTGCGTCATTTCCTAAAGCACGAGAAATCGAAATTAACAAGAACCGCGAGAATTTCCCTCCGTTATTACAGCAAATAGAAGGGAGATTATTATTCTTATTGACCTTCCACTCTCTTGCATTTAATTTAACATCAGAAACCCGCTAATAAGCAAAAGCGGATATTATTTCATGTGAAATTTATGCTTAAGAAGTTTGGGTTATTTCGAGAAATCTAATGATTATATTTCTAATATTAGATATTCATTACGACTAATGTTTTCCGCATTAAGTTTCCAAACTATCATCTACTAAATTATCCCCTTCTGGTTACTTGAATGTTAACACATAAAATTTATGTAGTAGTAAACCGTTTTGACAATACCAACTTGAATGGGTTCTTGTAGCGTCAATTACCACAACCTTCATAGTGTTTCTACATTTGTATTCCACAGTTTGTGGTTTTTGTGTTCTTCCCTCTTCAGTTAAACGAGTTCTCGACCATTCATGCATTATTTGTGTCAACAGAATGCTTAACCTAGAAAGGTAGTAGTCGTAGTAGTAGCATACAAGAATTTCCTCTTGTCATAAATATTCCAGATTCGATTTTCTGTTCGCACTTTGATCAAGCATTTTGCTTGATGCAACCATGAAAAGTATTGAACGTTGATCTTGTTAGTCAATAGGATGAAAGTAGACACCTACCATGTGCGGACTTGTTTTCCTTAATTAAAACTCATATACGCCGACGAGTTCAAATTTCCAATTAAACAAGCACATTGCAAGTTTAACTAGCAGAAACTCCACTGAAACCTTAACCACGAACAAAGTGTAAAGAGGTGGGCTATTAAAACGCTAAAATTGTGTTGCGGATCCGACCAACACGAACCATAGAACGTTGAGAGGCGGAAGACGTTCGTGAGTTGAGTTTCCGGCTCGGCCGGTAAACGGATTGTTGAGGTTCAGAGGCCGGCCGTGGTCTGCGGCGTTACATCCGACAATTTGTCAGTCAGATAATAATGTTAAACTTAACTTGTGTGTCCGTGCCTTTCGCCCTTTATATATATATAACGTTTTATCTAAAATTAAACTAAATGCGCGCTTTTTTATATATATATAGGTAGCTACCGCAGTAACTCATTTAGGTGTTTGGTTTGAACAACTTTATTTAGAGAGAGGTTTTATAATTTAATTATAGAGGGTAAATTAAGTATGGTTAGTAAATAGAATTTATTAAAATGGAGACTTTTTTTTATGATAAAATGAAATTTAGATTGACTAATTTAGAAAATATACGTTATGATGTTTAACGAGGCGTATTTATAATTTGTCTTTTCTTATTTATCTTCCTTTTATTGACTCTCCTGTATTTATTTTCTGTTTCAGTTTCTTTATTATTATCTTACAATGATATATTTATATGAAGCAAATAAAGCTCAACATTTATTTTCTTTTAATTAGGAGTAGCAAATGGAAGTTTCAAGCATTGTTATTGACCAAGACCGGCATTTTCTTCTTGAGACGGAGTATTTAATATGGTTTAATGACGTAATTCTAAAACCCTAATTGGCTAAACAGGTCTTCTTCGAAGAAACGTGTCCGAATAGCTTGAAAAGACAAGAGAAAGAAAACAACTTAAAAAGTCTACCTTACTAATAGGTCAGCACATTAAAATCCAATCTTCATCGAAAAGCTTGGCTTGCCAGAAGCGTCCCAACAAAATGGAAAATCAGTAAAGCACAGCTGACCAACCAACCTGGAAAACTTATCACAGGCTTGAAACACCTGAGTCATTTCAAAAGTCGGGCCTTACAATGCTTTCATTTGCCGATTGATCAAACGCTTCCCGATGGTACTAGTAAGCCTCGAAAACATCAACGGTTTAGTGCTCAAACGAATGCAACTACTCGAGTTCACGCTTTGCCACAACCTCGATGTCATACGGGTCTGCAAAACCCACCTCCGCCAATCATAGCTGTGGCTTCCGAATTACATCCTGTATCATCACCATATGCAGCAGCCTCGCGCAATTTGCTCGAACCTGAACCACTACCATGTCAAAGCCACGTTTGTCTACGTCGGCCAATAGTAGCCATCTATTGGCCCAATTCGTCTTACAGCCTTATTCTGTTCACCGAAACATTCACTATTAGATGAAGACTTGGACGACCTCTTAGACGACAACCATCAAGTTGTCCTTAAAAAAAATCTCAACGCAAAACACTTACTATGTAAGAGCAACATTGTGAATGCTCGGGACAATGCGTTGAATTGTTACGCTGATCATCACATCATTCTCTTGGGGCCCTTGGAACCTACTCTCTATGGACATGGTAGACCAGGCGTTTTAAATATTGCCGTCTTTAAATTTGTTCAATTAAACTACGAACCCTCACCAGTGGTGTATCTGAGCGACTTAAAAGTTTCCATATCCTGGCCAGCTCTCACGGCTGACCTGAATAATGCAGTGGAGCAGCTGGACAGATCGCATTCACGCATCACTTGCCTTTGCATCAAATCTACATGTTATCCGGACAAACGTGATTTCCACCCAGACGCTATTAAGGAGTTAATAGGAGTTGGTATCGTAGTCAACTGCTCGCTGACAGACAAGATCTAAATAGCCTAAACCATCAAATGCAGATGGACATCTCCGAACACAAAAACTCTACCTGAGCTGCAAAGGTGGAATCGTTATACTCATAAAATAACTCACTTTGAAGGATGAGGAAAAGTCTCAAGACTAAGAAGACACCAATTCTCCCCATTCATTGGAAAAATGTGATCGTCTACTTTAATGAAAAGAAAGCCAAAGCATTTGCCAACAACTTAGAAAGACTATGCAGTCCCAACTATCAGGACATCAATATTAATTTTGCGGCAAGAGTAAATAGAAGTGTCCATTCCAAATGAAGGACCTGTTGCATAACCAATCAGATCTTCTTAAGAAAAGCCGGCAAGTTTATTTGTGCTACAAAGACCAAAAAGGCACCTGGTCCAGATGGTATCTCAAACTGTAGCAAGCAGTCAAAGAAAATCCTCACTCTGGTTGGCATCATATCCTGAGACGTCCTTCACCATTTTCCTGAGAAATGGAAGAAAGCCGATGTGATTGTTATTCCCACACTTTTCCACAAAATCACCGACCAAAATGCTTTCTGCCGACGCTAGGCAAAATAACAGATGGTCTTACATTAGCGCGCCTCGAACAAGAGATCGAAGAGCATGAAATTCTCCAAAATGAACAATTTGATTTTTGTAAAAGTCATGCAACAACACATCATATCCTTGGGCACGCCGAACACATCACCAAAAGATTTAACCGTCGAGATCACACTAAGGCCATCTTCTTAGATTCATCCAAAGCCTTTCATAAAGGTTCGCACGTCTGACGTCTACACTAAATGTTATCTAAACACGTATACCTAGTAATGGTGAAACTCGTCTCTTCCTATCTGAAGAACAGATAATTCTGCATTAAGTTTCACAAAAAGAAGAATCACCCCCGAAATCCCCTAGGGCTGCATTATAGCCACGCGTCTTTATTCCATCTTTGTGACAGACCTTCCAACTTCTGAAGCTACCTGCACTGACTTATATGGAGATGACACGGCCATCTGGACCACCTTCGGAAATCCTCAATTCATCTCTAGAAGACTACAAAGAACAGCCAAAGATATTGGAAATTGGTTCAAGAGAAGGAAAGTAGAAATTAACCCCATCAAAGGCTAAACTAAACTTATATAATCGTCCTGTTCCGTAGAGGAACGAGGAGAAAATCTAGGGGTCACTCTGGACAGACATCTAACTTGGTGAAAGCAGAGAGAAAAAAGCAAACGCAGCAAACTCCGCACTGTATCTACTGTTGAATAAAAGAAGTCACCTAAACCCGACAAACAAATTACTCCTACATAAAACTCCCTTTTTATTTTTTATCGGTTGGCTGATTTCGGAGTGCCTAGCTTTTGCCCTTACCTTCTTCATCTATTTAGGGTTCGCGTTGATGGGTTTTTTATGGGCTGTTTTTAGCTCATTGTATATTAAGGCTGCAACAAGATGTTTTTGTTTTGCAGTTTCTTCTATTTCGTAGTTCCCTAGATTGTTTATGGAAAGGTTTGCCGATGTCGGAATAGTGTTGTATGGTGAGAATGTCTGGTAATAGTTTGAGAAACTCACTTTATGCAATAGAGCATCTAGAGCGATAGAGAGTACTTTTTTTAATGTTGTCGGATTCTTGGTGGTTGCGGCAATTCCTAAAATACGGGTTAGAAAAGGAAAATTGTCGTTGTTGGAATGGTGAGGAGGGGATGTTTTGGCAAAGGGAACGGAAGAGGTTGCTGATACTTCGCGGAAAGATTTTGTAAGATGAGGTGGGCTAGATGGTATACTTCTCGTTGGATTCAAGCGCTGACTTTGTCTATGAGGATGTGTCACATACACACTACAAGCCATGCAGAGAGATTTGTTCGTCTCACGTTCAGCGCTTTGTGGTACATCCGGAACGTCGACTTTCATTGGCATACTTGTCATCAAAAATGTCCTGCGTGCTACGGTTGAGAAACTCTATATAACCTACCAGTGTCCAAACTCTCTGGGCAGCTACGAAGCAGAGGACTATCCTCGACACAACATGGTGCAGTCACTTTTATTTTAACCAGTCCAGGTTTATGAATCTCTCAATCTTTTATTGGTTTCTATGGTTTCTGCCAGAATTGAATTAATTCTCGATTTTGCTCTTTGATTCACAAAATTAATTGCTCTTATATGTTTTGTGTTATGTTTAAAAGGCTGCCCTTTACTAAGTAAAGTCTCCATGTTTGCGTGATTACATGCTATGTAAGGCATAGTGAATAGGGATTTATAAGGTCGTACTTTTACAAAGCAAGAATTTAAGGTTAAAATGCCATCCAAGTATTTTTTTCGAACTTCTAGTTCTTCTGAATTACTGTGGAGGATAACTACTGGGTCATTAAGGAATCTTCCAATTTAATATTTTATATGCATTTTAGATAAGACAAACATTCCATGTGTTTGCTAACATTACTTTTAAGTTACTGTTCGTAATCTCTTTTGCTATAAATGTATTTTCCTCGTGTTCTAGAACTCTGCATAGCTTGTTCTTCTGCTCTTGCGTATGGATTTCTACAGTTAATTTCTTTTATCTAGCTTGAGTATTGCAACAAAAAGGCCTGATAGTTCCTGTAAGTTTGTTTTCTGTTGCAACTTTCGATTTCTTTAACCGTGATAGTATTGTGGAAGATTTCGTCGTTCTTTCCTTTCCTTGTAGCGTCTCCTCCTTCTCCTCTTTCCTTTTTCTAGGTTTTGCTTTCTGTTTATGTGCTAGTTTCGCATCTTTAACCTCTAGTTTAGCCCTGATTAAGTTTTCTGATGTATTTTCCAATATCTCAATGAAAATAGAAAAGGATCTGTCTACAAGATATCTGCCTAACGTCATTGTATAAAGCCGAAATTTGGAAAGTCCGCTTGTTGGATTCTCAAGTAAAAGTATATTTAGCAACCTTCTTTCTGGCAAACAATAGATGTTACAGAATTACAGCAACTGAGCCTGGAAATTAGCCCATTATAGTTATTTTCACCCTAAGTAGCTTTATCATCAGCATAATAGCTTTATAAAAGATAATGTCGAAGAGAGAGTTACAAGAAAGCTCTATATTGGAAAAGTCGATTTTGGAAGAGGGTATCCTTGCCAAATCGAGGTTTTGCCCGGCTTCTTAACTGAAGGAATGCCAAGTGACATTTCGATTTCTGAGATTTCTTCTGTGTTTAAGGACTTGAGGGGGTTTAAAGACTTCGGATGTGTTGTAAATCTTGAAGGAATTGCTAATGCAACTAACTAGAAAAAGTTTTGCGAGTTCCACGTCACTTTAACTATTCTTAAGCAATAGATCTGGATTTCCTCTCATTTCACCGTGATTATTAAATGTAACCAAAGATGAACGCTGACTTTTTAGAAATTAACAGAATTTGTTTTCGTTTTTCTGGGCTTTATCAATTTGGAAGATCGGCTTGCATCTGGAAATGATACCAGGGTAGTTGAAACGAAAAATAGTTCAAGGTAAAGGGAATTCTTTGTCGCAACCAACTAAACCGTTGTAAAAACTTACATCAAAACGTTAAGCGCAAAATAAAGTTTGTTAGGGTGGCAATGAAAATGTGTTCAAATTTTATTTGAATCCTTAAGAGTAAAGTATCGTAAAGGTAAATAAAATTAGATCCAAGTTATTAATCAAATCGATAAAAGAAAAATAATACAAAAGTCTTAAAATTAGAAGCAATCGAGGATCTAATAAAATTTATATCCCTAATAAAGTAGAAATATTGTTACAGATTCAAACAAACAAGCTGTGCTTTGCTTCTAACGGTTAGAGTTATCAAGAGATCTAAATAATTCATTATGAAACAAAAAGGAAAGTTAACTTGCTTTGCAAATTTAGTGCAGGAGGAGAGATACGAAAACAGGAGTGAATAATGCATCTACCACTTTTGACACAAAACCTTATATTAAAATTAGAACATCAAAAATGTGTCATGTAAAATTCAGGACTTAAAATAATTTTCCTTTCTTGTTGTCAACAGCGTAAGCCAAGTTAGAGTATTTCATAAATATTTCAAGACGGCGGAAGTGTATTCAGCAGTCAAGTTCAACAGCCAGTGATTAATCTTTCATAAAAAGTGTGAAAACAAAAACGGTTTTCCGTTTTTATTTTACGGAACGATAAATTTGTTACAACAACATTTTTTAATAACTTTTGACACTTATACTCGTTGACAACTACCAAATATAATAACAAGGAAAAGAAGAAATAAATTCTTCAAATTGAATTATTTTTTCTCTTTTCACAAGAATTCACATGTCCTTATAATGATAGTGCAGATTCGTCGTTTCCTCCTGAATATATGTATTTGTGTAAGTAAAATAATTGGAAAAGTTTTAAAAAGTTCAACAAAAAGTCCACTTTTGAATCCCTTACAACTTTTTTCCCTTTTTTAAAAAGGACGTGGTTTGCATAAGCTGGAAAAAAGGAGTGTTTTTCTTGGAAAGATAGATGATCTAAAGTTATAACAAACCATTATTAATTTTAATTCAACATGAAAAATTATAAATAATGTGAAAACTTGATAAAATATAAAAATGTTTTTCAAGATACTTTTTCTATCACACTAAAATAACGTAGAAGAGCAAATTAAAATTGCGATAACCGATAAAAATACTTAAATGTCATTACACATTACTCATTAGCATTATTGAGATTTGACTTTCAATCCGAACCAAATTTGAATATGCAACTGAACAGGACATAGACAAATTAATTCACAACAAGCTTACACAATTCGAATAATTTTTTATTTCATAATTGGCCCTCCGCTGGCCAAAGATGCATAGATAACACAGCTTCTTATGGCCTAAAAGCGTCAGTGGAGTTTCTCAAAATTTTGAAGGCTCAATTAGCCCAAAAGGGTTTAAAAATCCCGAGTTGTCGTGGAATTTCACTAACTGTTTATAGACACATTTGTTTAAATTTCTTGAATGGCCGTTCTTTTGGTGATTAAAGAATCAGTTGTACAGGTGTCTGTCTAGACAAGTTTTTTTATGGAACTGTAATGAGTCGTTTCTAGCTTTTTTCCAGTTTATTCGATTCAACTCGTGGAGACATAACTGAGCATCACCCAAAAAATGAAAAAAATTAAGAGTATATGGAACGAAAAAAGGAAAATGAAGTGTTTTATAAAGCAGATAAAAAGAATACAACAAATGAAACAAACAAAAATACTATGGACCAATTGGATACGATAGAAACCAGATATAAGGAGAAATCGACGTTGAAAGATGAAAAAGGAACACCGGGAGGAAATGATTGGTTAACTGATAACCTGGCTTTACAATACATAGACAAGGAACTATTACAAATGGAGATGAAAGCGTTCGAAAAGAGAAGTAATTTGTATTGATCACCACCCAGTAGCTGTCGGCTATACAAACACACCTACTGCGACCAAACGAGCAAGAGAAAAAACATTAAGGTAAAAATTCCCAAATATGGAAAAAGAGGAAAACATTTGTGTAAAGGCGCAAAAATTAAAATCAACACTCATTAGGATGAGGCAAGACATCAAATCATTACAAAAAACGACCGATAACCAGTATAGCATTCAAAAAGAAATACAAACGTCAATAGAAAACTTGACACTGCACACAGCAGAACTAAATAGACAGAAACCTACATACAGAGCGAAAAGAACAATGGCTAACACTGAAAATGCTGAGGGCCCTAAAGTCCTGCTAGAAACAGAGACGCAAACCATAACACAAGATGGAAAAGATGGGGCAGAGTATTTCAGCATGTCCGAAAAGTTGATTTACAGACCTTTAAAAAATTGCTAAAGTAGAGGTTGGTGGAAGTTAACTTTCCCTGTACTAGACCAGAAAAGAAAAATCCTATTGAATTAATTAAATCCTAGATAGAAGTAAGACGGCTAATGACTTCGTAACAAAAAGATTTGAAGAATCCAAACCACGCACAAAGGAACTGTCAGGAAACCGGAATATGGAGAAACAGTTTATATGGAAAGGAGGAGCTCCTTAAAAGCTATTGATGAAGAGACTCTTGAATCCGAGGAGAGTAATAGTACATACTATGTGTAGAAGAGTCCAAGGAACACTGGGGAAATAAACTAAATAAGGATACCGAGAAGACGTACAGTATGCTGCAGAAACTAATAGCAGTCATGCTGAAAAGACGGTTGAAGAAACTTGCATGCAACTTTTATAAAACTGGAATACAGATAACAGCAAGGACACGGAATATCATAGATGAAGATCACCATAAGTTAGAACAGATGGAAGATAAGGAAGTAGATTAATGGCGAACACAAAAAAAGGCAGAAAAAACAAATCATTGAGATTAGACTAAATGAAACAAAAAGTAGACTTGAACCATCTAAGTGTGCAAATACATAGCATCAAGAAAACCAAACGGGAAAACCTTAAAATAAAAGATGGCGCCAATAAAAGATTTAAGGAAAAAATTTGATGAAAGCCGTAAAGAAAAAGTAAGCGTAATGGAAATAAGAAATAGGCAGAATATCATCATCCTTAGGGATATCGACTAGTTACAAAGAAAAAAGTCAAGCAGGCAATTACAAAAACCTTGGACAAACACACGAAGAAAGAGTACAGGGTTCACACCTTAAAACGCGGAAGTAGGCCTGAATCTCAATAACGCCAACAGCTTGCTGAAGGTGCAAAAAATAAAAATAGCCGAGTCCATGAAATTAAAAACCCAATAAGATGCTATAAATGCGTACATGTAGCTGGACACTGCGAGACGCATGAGGATAAAGTAGAAGACATACCTGCGATGTTATCACAAAGGACACAGAGTTAAAAACTGCGATGCTACACCCGTCTGTTATGTATGCAAAGTAGAAGGGCATCAAACCGCATCTATGACCTACGAGAGTTACAGAAAACTAGTGAAAGCAAACCGTGAGCAAAAAAGACGAAGAGAAGCTCAGGTCAAAAAGTGAGTCTAGCATAAAGAAGTTAACAATAGGCAATGGGCAAATCAAAAATACTACAACTAAATGTAAATAGCAGCAGACATTTCCAAGATCTGGTACAGAAAATGGTCCTGGAAAAACTAATAGACGAACCAAATAGAAGAATTACATAAAGTGGGCCATGTTACACATGCAAGAACACGTACACGTACGGCTATAAGAGCATTTAATGGCAACAGAAACAAATTTTATGATAAGAGAGCAGGAGGAAGGCATGTATAAATCAAATTAGAAAAATATTCATATAGGCTGTTATATGCCACCAAACATTAACATACAAGAATACGAGAGGACACTTACAAACCTAAAAAACAGCATAAACTCACATGGCATTGCAAGGATAATAATTATATGTGCGGACTTTAATGCGAAGTCTCATATGTCGGGTTCAAAAACCACAGATTGAAAAGAAAATATGTTGACTGAATGGATAATGCAGAACACGTAGAAGTAGAAAACAGAAAAGTAGAACAAACGTTTGTAAGCTGCAATAATAGACAGAACCATACGTTTACCAAATAAAAACAGAAGGGCCGGAACAACAATACACGACATCAAAGTGTAAAATAGAAAAGGACAAACTAAATCAATATCATTAAAACGTCAATACGAAAATAGTAAATGCCTTGAACAAGGAGTAAGATACTTAGCAGAAGAATGACAAAAAATCATGACAAACGGACGTAACGCTACGTTTCGGTAAAAAGCCAAAACTCGCAAAAGAAGACCGGTATATTAGAGGAGCGAAAGAATTGCCGAATTAAGAAATATATGCATACAAAGTAGAAAAGCAATGGTAAGAGGCAACGAACGCAAATACAGGAGAGGGAAAAACATTCTGTTCAAATAACAGTTGAGAAAAAAATTTACAAAAGCCAAAAAAGACGCTTGGAAGAAACTAGGCCAAGAAACTTAAAATGATGTGTTGGGTTACAAAATAGTAACCAAAAATATAAATACAACTGCTAGAGTAGAACTTACCGATGATAAATAGATGGAAGAAGCTGGTTATGGTTACAGTAGGCAGTACATGTAGGAGAAGCCCTCAAAGTTATAACCAGCTCCATTCCAATCGACGTAATGGTAGAAGAAAGAATCAAAATACACAACAAAAATGATAGACGCAACAGAAGAGAGATAAGAAAAGAAATGATAGCCACGTGGCAAGAAAGATAGAGTTGCTTACAGGAAAAAGCCGGGTGGACCAAAAGATTCATTTCCAATGTTAGGACATGTGTGACAAGAAAACATGAGGACACAAACTACCACCTCACACAGGTAGTAACCGACCATGAATGTTTCAGTAATTATCTAGCCAGAATAAAAAAAATTCAATCAAGAACGACAATGTCGAATACACCCTGACAGAGGGTAGCAATTGAACTTGGGGTCGGAACAATCATAAATTCAACATTCAACATTCAAAGAGGAAAACTATCAAATTGGACGCGATACGACACTAAACAAAATGGAAAAACATAATACAAGCGATAAACAGTTATGCAAGAACAATATTGGCATACTCTTTTGGTGTTGTAAGATAAACACCGATAGATCTCAGCACTGTAGAGGACTGATACACACCACGCTCACCAAATACGAACATCAACATCCAAGAAGTTGTATAGAAAGGTTAGAGTTACCAAGCCAAAAGGATGAAAATAACGCAAATACCAGACGTGGATTTAGAGCAAGCTTTTTGTTTTCAATAAATATGATCGAGAGGCGGATTTCACTATTTCATCATTCTAAAAAACAACGATCGTTGGGCTTTTATCTCGAACGAATTTACAACAAAGAAGATAAACTTCATCAAAGTTTAAACCTTGCCGAAGGTATTAGCTTCACTCCAGCTTCTGTAGATGATTATCTAAGAATAATTCATTTTTTCGATTCCGACCAAGCATCCTTTTTGTACTTATCAGTTGCCGCAAAAAAAGCCTTTGCGAGTTGTTCTCTGACTTATTCCTCCTGAAGTTAATGCGGAAGACGTGACCACCGATTTACGTGACTGCTTCGGAACTCAGCCGATAAGAAGAATCAAAGTCGGAAAAAAACAGCGTACTACCCCACTAGCACTGGTAAGCGTCGAAAATACCACAGATATCAGATACTATGGTACCTGCGCACGGTCCTTCATCTTGCTGTTCGTACAGGAACACCAAGAGAAAAAAAACCCAGTCCTCATCAGTGTCACCGCTGCCAAGGGCTTAACCATTCGCAGCGCTGCTGCGATTTCTGCCCTCAGTGCTTGAAATGTGCAGGTGAACATTACATCCTGACGAGCAATAAATCCTACGAGCAGCCTACCAAGTGCGCATACTCTAATGGAGTCCACCCTGCGAGATACAAGGGTTGTAGCAACAGCTCCATTAAATCTTACAAAATCTAAAAAGGCGGAACCAACCAATCCACGTATTATTCCGGACAAACGTGATCTCCACCCAGACGCTATTAAGAAGTTAATACAAATTCGTAATAGTCAGGCAGCGTTGATATCGTAGTCAACATCTTACTGACAGACAAGATCTAAATAGACTAAACTACCAAATACGGGTAGACATCTCCGAAAGCAGAAACTCCACTTGGGCTGCAAAGTTAGAATCATTAAACCCACAGGATAACTCACTTTGGAAGACGGTGAAGAGTTTCAAAGGCCAAAAAGGCAGGAATTTTCCCTATTTATGAGGAAGATGGGATTGTTTACTCTAATGAAGAAAAAGCGAAAGCTTTCACCAACAACTTGGATAGACAATAATGCAATCTCAATTATCAAGATATCGATACTAATTTTGTGGCAAACATAAATAAAAGTGTGACCGTAAAAGATCTACTTCTCCCTGGGTACATGAAATGTGCGGAGGAACATCACACTTCCACATACAATAAGTCTCGCGAACAACCTGCCAAGTGCGCAAACTGTGACGGAGTGCACCCAGCAAGGTACAAGAGTTGTCCCAGATCAAACAACCACAGTTCTATTAAATTCACAAAACCTAGATAGGCGGAACCACCAAATACGAATGGCCATCTTCGAAACAAAAACTCTACCTGGGTTGCAGTGTTAGAATCGTTAAACCCACAAGATAACTCACTCTGGAAGATGGTGAAAAACCTCAAGTCCAAAAAGGCACGAATTTTCTCCATTCATGAAGAAAATGGGATTATTTACTAACAAGACAATGCAGTCCCACTTCTCAAGGTGTCGATATTAATTTTGTGACAAGAATAAATAGAAGTGTTCGTTCCAAATTGCGCGCATAACCTGATGCACTACCACTTAGACCTAGTTCTTCGAAAGACGTCAGTATGTTCATTCGTGGTACAAAGTCCAAGAAGGTGCTTGGTCTAGATAGCATGTCAAACCCGACACTAAAAGTGCTATCCAGAAAGGCAACACCGCTCTGGTTGGCATCATAAACACACTTCATTATTTTCCTAAGAAATGGGAGAAAGCGGATGTGATTGTTATCTCCAAGCCTGGCAAAAACCATGCTTTTCCATGCTAGGGAATAAAGAGAAGGTGCTGTTTTAGTACATCTCGAAAAAGAGATCGAAGAGCAGGTTTACAGGCATACTACATCCCAGCCTGCATTTCATGATCACCTATAAAGAAAGGACGGCAGAATATCCACTATCCACAACGCCGAGGAACTAGAAGATAAAGTCGAACACTTTACAACACAAATACAAAAGTTTTTACAGTATGCGTCCCAGCTGTCCCAGTCTGCAGAAATCTTCTTCCACCGGCCATCACTACTACTATATCGAGCATGCGGTGCGTGTGCACACCGAGTTAATTTAACTTTTTAGTTTATTACATTTTCGTTTTTACCTTCTTAAGTGTAGTGTGCTAGAAAGTTTGCTTTTTATCGTGTTTTATGTGTTTAATGTTATCCTCTAAAAACCAGAAAAAAACTAAAAAAATAAACGAAAAATGACAAACCATTTAAGGGTGCGTTATTGCCACCAACGGTAAAAATTGGTACTAACAGCCAAAATAATGTCTAATTATCTCAACAGTGCAAATGTGGTGAGGGTGGTGTTTTTGAATTTTGGAAATTGTTCGTGGGTGTAAGGAAGATAACGGTAAGTTAATTCCTTTTCTTCTACCTATTGGTTTTACATGCTTTCAGGTGCATTATCCGGTATAACCGCATAATCGAAAAAGTTGTTTTGTTGCATTATTATTTATTACGTATTTTAGTTACCAAGTACGGAGGGTAATTTGTGATTATTATAAGCTTTGAGACAGTGGAAGATTGTGATTTAGTGCAGGATATTATTATTTAGGAATAAAATTAGTTAATTTTACGTGTGAAGAAATAGCGCAATTAAAGTAAGGAAAATCCTGTAACATTATTAATTCTCTCAAATATGCTTTTTCTCTGGAAAAATATAGGCCAAAGGAATTACATTTTTTGTTTTAACAATAACGTTCGACATGACTATGATTACTTTTCAAATGATGTTGAAGAGATAACGACTTTAAATGAGATTGAAGAACTAGTAACGGAGCGTGCTGTGTTGCAGGAAGATTCTACAGTGGTACATACTGAAACAAGAACCAGCACAACTACTTCTTTACAGCAGTCATCGCATGAATTACATGCATATTCATACATAACAAAAGAAGAGATAATAACTTCAAACGACGCTGAAGAATCGATGACGCAGCATGTTGTGCTGCAAGAAGAGCCTATAACAGTATATACTGAAACAACTGCCAGCACAACTCCTTCTCCACAACAGTCACCTCATACATTACATGAATATTCTTTCATAACATAAAAACAATATGATAGGTAATATGACATTTGATATTAAAAAAATTAAACAAAATAACCCTAAAGTTTTGTAGTGTTATGGAACATGATATTGAAATAGAAGTTGAACAATTCCAAGAAAACAAAATTAAGGGACATAGAATTGTAAATTTGCAGTATGTGCTAAATTGGGCTATGTAGTTGCAGCTGAACCATGGCAAGAGATGTACTGCTGGCATATTGGAGCCAATACAAGAACAAAGGAGGGGTATGGTTAGCGACATTACTTTTAATTGCAATTTTTGTGGCTTTGAAACAAAGAACATGGACATTTCACCAATGCCATACAGTCTGTTCAGAAAAATAGAACTTTCTCTGAGCCAACAATGGGAGGAAAATCTTTGGCTTTCCATTGAAAAAGCTGGCAAGGAAGAACGTGATTTGATGTTGGAAAAAGGGCAAATAGACAAAGATGGTAATGCGTGGATAGTTGTCTATACAGATTGTGGTTGGAGGCACCGTTCTTATGGTCACAGTTATAATGCATAGTCAGGTGTGGTAAGTACAATCTACGTTTAATTCTGCATTGCACATTCCATGAGCTATTTCTCTAATTCATAGGCTGTAATAATAGGAAAGGCTGCTGGGAAAATTTTGTTTTTGGGCGTACGTAATTAATATTGTAGCGTATGTTCACGTGCAGAAAACAAGAACGAAAGAAGTCGTGAACACATGCCTGCTTTAAAAATTGGAACGCATCTTCTAGAGCTATGGAATCAGACATCATAGTGGAAGGATTTAATGAGGGTATTGCCACCCACAACGTAAGATATTTAAAATTTATTGCAGATGGCTATTCTTCAGTTTTTGCCAAAATAAGAGAAAAAGTTTCTTATGGTACTGAAGTCATGAAAATACATTGCACTAATCATGCAGTTAAAAACTATGGAAAAACATTGTATAAAATCAGAAATGACACTAGTATAGCAGTATCAGGTCGAAAACTTTTAACAGCAAAGAATATTAAAGCACTTCAAGATATTGCAATGAAAGTCTTATATATCAATGCGCATGGTCTTGTAGAAGATTTAAAAGCAGATTTGCTAAATGGACCAAATCATGTTTACAATGACTATTAAAAGTGTAAGCAGACATACTGTGAAAGCGTAGGAGACAAAGAGAATAGCAAAATACTTGAGCTAAAGAATACGGGTATATATCATTATGTACGCGGTATACAGAAAACAGAATTTTCAGTGAAATAATGTATAACAATTGATGTTTCTTTTTAGGTGCTTTAGATCGACTGGTTGCTAAAGGACACCAACTTATTGACAATGAAACTAATAATAGAGCAAAATTATATAGTATGTCAATTTTATGCAAAATTCAATGCAGGGAAACGATTGAACTTGACGCAACAGGGATCCTTCGAAACTCGAGCAAATATATCAGAACTGCGATTGGCTGGCAGTCAGAAACCTGGAAACAAATCACCAGTACTAGTCCTGGCGAACATTTTAAAAAATATGTAGCTAGCTTACAACACCAGGAAGCAAATCGCAAAGACCGAAACAAAACCACAAGGGCAGGAGTCAAGCGTAAACTGTCATTCACTGATCCGTGTGTTAGTCAACCATCACAGTCGTCAGCACCAGACTATGGTCCAAATGCAGTTGAGCCCACAACGAGTGAGACGGAGTATAATTCAGAGCAACAAGGAATTTTACAAAACCTACAGGTCTCTATTATTTTGGTAACAGTTTTAATAAAATCATTTGAAATCATTCACATAAACCAACTGTAATAAATTGTGCTACTTTGAGCTATTTGTCGTCCTATAGGTAACAAAAAAAGACATTGTCGAAATAGAGGTTTATACAAAGGGTCTGTGGGACAACCCTCGATACGTCATGGAATGGAAAGGCCGACTTACTGCATCTCGCTTTGGTGAAGTGTGCAAAAGACGAATAAATCGAGAACCACACGCCCTGGTAACACAGATTTTATACCCAAAGCATTTCACTAATGAGGCTGTCAGTTATGGAAAAGTGAAAGAAAAAGTAGCCATTGCAAAATTTGCTTCTGCCAGGAGAGTGCAAATAGACGACAGCGGATTGTTTGTAGATGAACAACATCCCTACTTGGGTGCTTCCCCTGATGGTACAAATAGCTGCAATTTCATGTTATAAATTACTATACCATTTTTTAAGAATTGTTTAACACAAATTCCATTATTGAAGTAAAATGTTTATTTAAAGTGCACAAGGACAAAATAACCCTAGATCAAGCAGTCCAGAATTATAGGAAAAATTCAAACTTTTGCCTTCAGTTGAATGAAACAGGCGAGTTAAAATTAAAACGAAATCACAATTATTATTACCAAGTGAGTGTAATATCAGTCGCTTCTGCTGGTTATTAATAACTTGTTTTGTTTTATTATATACCTTCATTTTACAGATACAGGGCCAGTTAAACATATGCAAGAAAAATCTGTGTTTCTTTATTGTGTTTGTTGATGATGAACATCCTCTTCATATCGAAGTAATAGCAAGAGATGAAGAATGCTGGAAAAACGTAATGCTACCAAAGTTAAAATTTTTTTATTTTGATTGGATGTTGCCAGAAATAATAACAAAAAAAAAACAATTAAAAGGCAGGCATACAACCAAATAGAACATTTCATGGTTGTTTGTTCATAATTGTTAAATTAATTGAAGACTTAAATTTTATTTTGATTCAGCCGTGGAAAGATTGTAGTCTTATGCTCCTTTGGCAAAAAGTTTTCAAAATTGAGCGTCGGGACATCTGGGAATGCAAAGCATAACCACAACGAACTCCGTTTTGTTACGTTTTTCAGACTTCGGCAGCCATTTTGATCATGTTCCCGAAGAGTTATCAAAAAACGAAGATACCACATTGTCTTTAGTTTTTGATGTAGAATCAGAATCTGAAGTCAAAATTTCAGAATTTGACAAAAAATTGTGGACATACAGACAGACAGACTTCGCAAATTGAGTAACGACTCCTTCGGAGTTCGTTGAAAATTAAGAAAAGATATGTCTGATACTACAAGCTAACTGCTCTTACGATCTTTCAACATTTTCCAAAAGAGCTGAGAAATGATTACAAATTATAGAAGTGGGCGAACGACTAATTTTGGGCTGGATGTATGATTATTCCGTGAAATCTCCTGACTATAATGTATATGAATAGGATTTCTGACCCGAGAATTCCTGAGAAATTTTCAAAATTGCTGGTCTCGATTCCCGGGAATAGTAGCTCGAGACTCGAGCCTTTTCAAAAATTTAAATTTATAGGTGCAACACATTTTAAAATCTGCAATATATTTTATCTAGTTGGAAGATCCAACAAATTTATAATGTATTACCGTCGACAGCGTTTTACTTATGTTACCCGTAGTTTACACCTGCTGTGCATTATAAGCGGTACAATGAACAACTACTGTCGTCCTAAGCTGTTACCCCTTTAACATTTTACAACTTGCACTTCTTGATTTTAAAATTTCAATTTTACAGTTACCTCAATTGCTGAATTTTAGAAATACAGGTAGTTTGTAAACAACATGTTCGAAGGGATAGGTTGTTTCCGTTATTTTCTGCATTGTATGTATTATCATGTGAATGACTAAAATGCAAACGATAAGTGGAAGCGAATAATAAGAAATGTTCGAAGACTAAAAATGTCTTTATTTGACACAAGCTTTTAAAATTTATACCTACTAAATAAGATCACAATTGAAGAATATCTTTTAAACTGATTACAAAAAGATATTTCGAAAGCTCATTATTTTTAGTATGAATCCGGTCTTTGTCCTGTATAATATCTAAGAGACCACCTCTCTGTTTTTAATTTATGTGCAATAAACAATTAAGAAATTGTAAAACTTTTTATAATATTCTAATTAATACTTTTTATTTACTTAAAAAAGTAGTAATTATGTATTTTGTTGATTCTATAAAATCAGACATTATAAAAGATGTTAACATTATGAAATGTATCAAAAACGGCTTTCTAATTAACGTTGAAGAATAAAAGTCTCGAGTCCCGGGAATCAAAAAACAGTCAATACTCAGAAACGCTATGTATGAATAATATGAAACTGTCATTATACTGTGTAATATAATATGGTGAATACATGGATATCAGCCGATGTACTTGCTGAGGTCATATCTGTGCTAGGATATCAATTTTTTCGCAGAGATAGAGATGGTAGGAGAGGTGGAGTAGGTATATATGTAAAAAATGATCTTAATTATGAAGAACTATCCTTTGATTTTCCTGTTTACGCTAATTTAG
>VTPC01090527.1:0-17030 GCA_011009095.1 Ignelater luminosus | reverse complement strand
AGGAAGTGTCTTAAATTTCGTTTAAAAACTTTTAAACGAAATTTAAGACACTTCCTCTTCAGTAAGCAATAATTCTTTGTCCCTTCATCATTTGCCTACCTGTCTACTGTTTTGCAGTCAGAATTGTTTATTTCTTTATCTTTATTATTTTTTTTACTTTGCATCTAATCCCTTGTTTAAACAGAGTAGCCTTTGGTTAAATTTCGCCAGGAGATTAGATTGCATATATTTAAGTTTAGTTTTGTTTTAAATTTAAGTTTACAATGTAAAATTTATTAATAAAGGCGATATAACAAAATAAGTACCTAATGTTAAATTTTATTGAACTATATCCCAAATATCCCTTTGGCTTTTAATAATAACGTAACGTAAACAAAAAAATAAAAAGTGGTTTTGCGGTAACAAACAACGTCAAGTATGTTTTAAATTTGGCGCTAACTTTTATGTGTTGAACTATCAAAGCGCCCCTAGCAGTCACACTAGTGAACTAAATGGTCAAAACGAAGGTGCTAACAGTTTCACATTCTTATTTTGTATAAATCTTAAAAAATACAGTGTTTTATCACTTTGTGTTGTATGTTCAGTTTTAATGTATTGTTTATAATATAATGAAGTTGTATGACTCATATCTGGGAATAAAAAAAATTATTTTTATTTTTCATTTTCTTTTTATTCTGAAGATTCATTGCGTATTAAATCTGTCTTATTACACTCTACGATTCTTCTTATTTTAAATACCATTGCTTTGGTAATGCGTGGATCTGTAACTTTCAAAATGTACATGTGAAGAGGTTAACAACTAAGAAAATGTACTGTTTTGATAAACAAACACTGTTTCTAAAAAATAAAATTAATAAATTGGAATCCAAAGTGTATTTATTAAATAAAGGATAAATCTCTAACAAATCTGTTAATAAAATAAGTAAACAAACTGTAAATACAGTAGTAAATTTTGACTTAATAACTTCGCTTGTAAGTAATCTAAACCAAAAGGTAGAAAGGTTGAAATAGAAAAACTTATTTGTATGAATAATAAACTATGCCATTCTATAAAACAAATAACGTGTGAATGAGACAAATACAAATCTACCGTAGATCAAGTAACCAGGGTTATTAAGGGACTAAAGCCTCGATCAGCTCCTGGCGTAGATAATATTCCACCTTTTGTAATAAAGGGATTATCGGAATTTTTAGCAAAACCGTTAACGTTTAGGTTTAACAACAAGTACATTTCCAAGTCGTTTCAAAGAAGCATGGGTTAAACCCATTCATAAATCAGGCGATACTAGTACAGTAGAGAACTATCGTCCTGTGGCTCTACTGAACATATTTTGTAAGATATTCGAGATGGTCTTGTATGCGCATGTGTATAGTTGTGTTAAACCTGCCATAAGTAAACATCAACACGGTTTTCTACCTAAAAAGTCTACTGTTACTAGCTTATTAACGTTTGCAGATAAAATAGCCAAAAGCGTTCAAAATAAATCACAAATTTATGTCATTTACTTAGACGCTGCAAAGGCTTTTGATAAAGTAAGCTTTAATATTCTTTTTTGCAAGATGAGAAATTTTGGCTTTACCTCCAAATTAGCAGAATTTTTTAAATCGTACGTAACGGAAAGATCGATGACTGTACGCTACAATAACGCTTATTCCAAGAATCTTTGTCCATCTTGAGGAGTTCCGCAAGGGTCAACTTTAGGACCGTTGCTTTTTTGCTTTTTATAAATGATGTACCGCGTAGCATATCAACCAGTGAGATACTTCTATATGCAGACGATGTTAGGCTATTTCGTAGTATCTGTAATGAACAGGACAGTATTGGCCTTCAGGATGATGTAAATCGTTTGACTGCCTGGTATAGCGACAATGAGTTGAAACTCAATATTAATAAATGTAAAGTCATTTCTATTAGTCGCAGAAAAAAAAAGATTTTTCAACAATGCACAATAAACCGCATTAAATTACAAAGAATAACCGAAATCAAAGATTTGGGTGTCACATTTACTTCTAACTTTACATTTAGCAATCACCTTCAGGAATGCGCAAAACAGGCTTACCGCACATTTCTACGTATATCATATACTTTTACTTACTTATACTATATTGTTATTGTATCATTTTGTATTTATACATCTTCCTGTAAATGGCTAAGCTGTTGGAACAAAGATGATGATTATTATTATTATTGTTATTTCAAAGAACTCATTTGCACAAGAAATAGAACTCTTTGACGATGACAAACCACACTACATCCAGAAGACCGTCAAGAACTAACGCATCTTAATAACCAGATCCGTAAAGAAATAAGAAAACATCGAAACACCATCTGGTCTGATTAAGTCCCCAAACGCTAAGATAACTCGATTTAGAAACTCACGAAATGCCTAAAAACCAAAATGACAAAGGCTTCACTAATCCACGGCAAACAGGGTTTGGTATACACAAATGAAAAATGTGCAGAAGCCTTTCATAACAATTTTGAACGACAATGTAGCCTCAATTACGTTGACATTGACGTCCGCCAGGATATCCAGAAACGTTAGAAATAAACTACAAGCTGATGACGAAGATCTTCCCCTAACCCCAACTTTTCTCGAGGAGCTCAACAGATTTATCCGGTTTACAAAACCCAAAAAAGACCCCAGACCTGATGGAATACCAAACTCGGCATTAAAGCGACTTCCAAAAAAACAATTGTTGCGTTGGCGAACATCATCAATGCGATCTTGAGACTCCGCCACTTTCCCACCCAATGGAAAACTGCCGATGTCATCGTGATCCACAAAACTGGTCTGGACCCGCTATTCCCTTAAAATTATCTTCCAATAAGCCTGCTGTCATTGCTGGGAAAAGTGGCTGAAGGTGTTATACTACACAGACTCCGACAAAAAACAGCCGACAGAGAGATACTTCAAGATAAGCAATCCGGCTTTCAAAGCGGTCACGCCACCTCCCACCAAGTTCTTAGCCTGGTAAAACATATCACAGACGGGTATAATATACGTGACCATACAGGAGCTATCTTGCTCTACGTATCAAAGGGTATTGTCACACCGGCTTTCTACACAAAATATTTCAGAACAAATAAACAGCAAGCTCGTGAAACTCATCGTTTCATACCTCCATAATCGATCATTCTGAGTCAAATTTCAAAACGTTTGCTCCTCAGAACGATAAATCACAACCGAAGTCCCACAAGGGCCATTACTCTCACCAACACTTTACTCCTTGTTTGTTTCCGATCTACCAACATCAGAAGGCACCTGCATGACACTATACGTGGACGACACGGCTATGTGAGCCCCCTCCAAAGACTCCCCGCTTACAAAGATCATCGAAAACTGATTCCGTACATGCAAAATTGAAATAAATGCATAAAAGAGCGCTGTGGTCTTATACAAATAAAGACGTCCCCCACAACTAGACCAGATTATTATCCACAACCAGCTCATTTCCTGGCAGCAATAAGCAACATACCTAGGTGGGACCCTCAACAGACCACTGACTTGAAAGCAACACACGGACTCCTGCGTTAGAAAGGCAAATCGGGTCATTGCCATCCTCTGTTTCCTTCTCAACCAGACCAACAAACTACTGTAATACAAAACTACTATCCAACCAATAATTACTTACGCTGCCTCCATCTGGGGATATGCTGCGATGACACACCTTCACAAACTACAAGTAATACAAAACAAAATTTTACAAATGACTTTTAATACCCCATGGTGCATCAGAAACATCGACCTACATCGAAACGCAAACCTACCAATAATCAAACAATTTATTATTTTTGCAGCTGAAAAATTTTATAAACACCTCGACCTCAACAAACCCACTAATAAACAACCTCGGCAATTATAATCAAAACAACAGACACAGACGCAAACGACCAAAGCATCTCGTACAACAGTAAATAACAGAAGACTGACACTGTAGCCCAATACAACCACCACGAACGCTGACCGACACATGACAAAGGAGGTTAAAGTATTATTACTACACAAAATGTTATCTAAACACGTAAACCTTGGAATGGTGAAATTCGTCGCTTGGTATCTCAAGAACAGATCATTCTGCATTAAGTTGCAAAACGTTTCTTCCACAGAAAGAAGAATCTCCCAGGGCTCTATTATGGCCCGGTTGCTCCATTTCATCTTTACGGCAGACCTTCCAACTATTGAAGCTACGTGTCCTACCTTATATGCCGACGACACGACCATCTGGACGACCTCTAGAGATATCCTCAACTGATGTCTACAAGACTTGAAACGAGAGCCAAAGACATCGGAAATTGGTTCTAGGGTTGAAGAATAGAAATTAATCCCGACAAAAGCGTTGCGGTTCTCTTCACTAAACGTTTTTTATCACTGCTGCTTCCAGCTGATATTCACAATCGTCCCATTCTGTAGAGGAACAATACGAAATATCTATGTAGGTGTCACTATGGAAAGACGTCTAATCTGGCAAAAACACACAGCAATCTCCACACTGCATCCGCCGTTGAATAAAAGAAGTCGCCTAAACCCGACAAATACAATACTTCTACACTCAACAACCATCCGTTCTATCCCTACAGATGCTGTACCACCCAGGAATTATACTGACAACTGTGATATCCACAAGCTACAAGTCATTTAGAATAAATCCCTTCGTCTCTTGTTCAGCACTTCGTGGTAAGTCGACAGTTTGATGGAAATCAAACTGTCGACATAATTATTATCACTGTACAGCAACCTACCACTGTCGAACAACCCACTGATAAACTCCCTGAGCAACTACGATGCAGATGATCATCGTCGACATAAAAGACCAAAGAAGATGCTACAGCCAGAATTAGCAGTGAGATGTTTCGTAACCCATCAAAAGTTCACCAACGTCGACATTCAATCAGATGAGGAAAGTGAAAGCCAGAGGCTAGTAGAGAGTACGTCATCCAATTCTGCTTTAGAATGTATCGACTTACCTTCTGAGGAAAATGCTAGGGGATTACTACAGTTAACAGAAAATGTAGCGACCGTTATATTTTATACAAAAAGGCTGACTTATCTTCATTAATATGAGCAGTTAAATCAGGTGATGTATATTCTCTAATTGCATTAAATAAAATAATAAATAAAGACACGAGGAGACCTTAATGCGAAAACTGAAGAATTTCTATTAGGAATACAAGATAAAGTTGCATGAACAAATAATTATAGAACCAGGTTCAGCAGCGGCTAACACAGCAGCGGCTAACACAGCAGCGAGAGGTCGTCTTTCGTAACAAAGAAAATCGCAAGTTAACTTAAGAAGTAAACTCTCAAATCACCCTGAGTTTCAAAGCGAAAAACGCCGGCCCACAAAGGTGGGTGATTGTAATTGATTTTACGCCAACACAACACCCTGTTGATTGTAAATAACACAGTACCGAAAAAAGGTGAAACAATATCTTGTTTTAATAAAATCGACCAACTAATTACAGCAGCCGATTTAAATGTCAGATTAAATCAATCAAAATAAAAAATAAATACTTCCATAAGAAAAGACTACTTTTACCTTGTGTGATTTCTCATGAACACAGCGTGTTGAAAAAATAAACATGTGAACTTCAAGATTATTTTAAGATAGTTCTTGTTTGTGCGTTGCATTCCTATTAGATCATTTACACAAGAAAAGAACGAATTTTAAACTGAACCCCGTTAAATTTTTATAATTCCTTGTGAAATAAAACCGAGAATACACCTTTTTTACATATTTACAGAGCTAGTCATCTATTATAAATAAAAACCGTTGTCTCTTTAATAAACGATATTATTTTTTTAGTAGTGTTAAAGTTCAATTTACAGAAAATAGCACTTGAAATCAATTACTACACAAAATTAAAGTCAATAATTTATAGAATTTGACGGTTAACCTAGAACTGAATGAAGGTAGAGCTTTAAATTGAGGTTACTTGAATAATAAATTCTGTGGTAACGGTTTAGCAGCCGTTTATTTTCATTTGGCCCCTTACAAATAAATGGAAAAGCGTTTGTTGAAAATCTATCTTCTAAACAAGGTCTTGTTTTTTTTCCGTTTCCTTCGTTGGTGTATAGAATTAAAATTTTAAATTGTTTGCTTTCATATTTAATATCGCCCCCGCAGATGATATTTTTAGAAAACTGTTAGGAGCATTATCCCCAACGCATGCAAACAAAGTAGGTACATAAATATAGTTTTGAATGTATTTACCTCAAGTTATTAGTGTAAACTAACTCAAACAAATTCTTGTAAGTTGTTACACCGAAGTTTTAGAGTAAAGTTAAAGTTTCTGGTTGTACTTCTTGCCATGACAATATGAGGTCGGTGTTTCGGCTGTGTTTACTGAAACTAAAAATGAGACCAGAATATAACTAGTTAAGTTTTGTTGTGTAAAATTTGAAAGTTCAACCTTGTAACGTAACTTGAAATTGTCGGATTATTTCTTTAACGCCTACCTCGAAATAACAATAAGTAGATTTTCAAATTACTTCCAATCTTATCTTAATACTTGATTAAAATTTAAATTACAAATTGGCTTAAAATGATCTTCCAACAACCGTTAATTTTCAAGGGAGTCTCCTACAGATAAAGTGATAAGGGAAATACTGCTGTGAAAATAGAATCTAGGATGAAAAGTAACCGAAAATTAACCAATAAATCAAATTCCTGTTTTCAAGTAATTTTACCTTACAAAACAACTATTATTACCTTAATTATTAGTTTTATTTATTATGTAATCAAGTTGCATAACTAACTAAAATTTCAATTATTTATTATTTATCTAATTCAGTTTTCAAGACAGTTGTTATGTTAAATGGATCTCGATACCGATTATTGTATCACTCAAAAAGCGTTCGTTGCGTTTACTTAGCACAGAAACCAATCCTAATGAAAATGGGCTACAAACTAGATAATTGGAAATTATCCAAGTTGTCTATTTCAAAATAATAATAATAATAAAAATAGCTGCAGCAGACACGCTTGACTGTAGACTGCCTTTTCTAAAGCATCACAAAACCCATGAAGTTGTAGCTGACATTTCTTTCCATGTTGTATCCATCGTGGGACTTTGATTGTTGATACGAGTTGGACCATTGTTCGCATAATACAGCTCCCGTGGGACAAAGCCAGCTCAAGTCGCTGCCGGTCCCAAGCCCATATAAACGGGGAGGGTTGGCGTAAGAAAGGGCATCTGGCTGTAAAGAATCAGCCAAAACCAAGAGCGTCCTCCGTAAGCGACGCACAGCCTGCAGCCTCGCCTGACCCCTTCAATAAGTGAGCCAAGGCTATCCCGTCAAAAGCTGTCGGAGTTAAAAAAGCAAACCGTAAGAGTAGCAATACCCTCAACGTCTGAAGCATGAAAGAAAAATGAAGAGAATTGGCCAGCCTAATGAACCGAAGAAAGGTCATCTTGCGTGTACAGGAAACCAGATGGAAAGGAGACAAGGCCAGAGAACTGCGAGAAGGTTGCGAGCTGTACTACAGTGGTGCGAACAGAGACGGGAGAAATGGTGTGGGAATCATCCTTAATAAAACGTGGACGGAATACCTGATTCGAGTCAACCGACGGAATAACAGGGTAATGAACACTGATCTGGGCGGAGGAATTACTACCATTATGTGCGCGTTAGCCCCCAAGGTACGGTGTGAGGACAAAGAAAAAGAAGAGTTCTGGAGAGAGCTGGACCAGGAAATGGCGGCAATACCTAGAGAGGCGACTTACACGGCGAGAGAGGGCAGGAGTGGATAGAATATACGGAGGGTGGGGGCTAGGGGAGAAGAACGGTAAGGTGGCCGGGCCTGATGGTGTCCGGAAGGGGGGGGGATTGACTTGCAATGGGACCTCATGCGCAAGGTGTACCCCAAAGAGAGGACCCTTGATGCCTGGTAGGCGAGCCTGATAGGACCTATCTCTACAGGAAAAGGAAATATCCAGGACTGCAAAAACTTAATTTACGTTGCATACGATGAAGGTGTGGGAAAGGATTATGAACAGGAGAATATGACAAGAGACAGCAATCTCAAAAGGCCAGTTTGGTTTCATACCTGGGAAGGGAACAACGGATGCTTTGTTCATTCTGAGACAAATGTTGGAGAAGTATGGCGAGTGCCGAGGAAGAGAATTGGAGGTGTATGAGGATGCGGAATGTCCCAGAGACATATATATCCGATTGATGATAGACATGTATGAGGGAACCCACACTAAAGTTGGGGTGACCGACAGATTACCCGTGACTGTGGGCTTGCATCAGGGCTCAGCCTTGAGCCCGCATCTATTTAACCTGCTGATGAACGTGTTGGCAGAGCATGCCAAAGACCTCTCCCTTTGGACTGAGCTGTTTGCCGACGACACTGCTATAGTGGAAGAGAGTCGAAAAATGGCAGAGCAAACACTGGAAAATTGAAGACAGTCCATTGAAGAAAGACGTCTCGAAATAAGCAGAAAACAGACTGAGTACCTCTGGTTTGGTAAAGAAGAAAAAGCAAGAGGTGAAGTTAAAGGGTGAAAGCTTGACAAAGACACGTGACTTCAAGTACCTTGGCTCATACGTTACAGAAAGCAGAGACGTAAGATGGAAGATAAATCACGGGATTGAAACTGTAAAAAGACTACCTGGGTGCTGTACGATAAACGGATCAAAGGTACGCCAAAGGGCAGGATTTTTAAACCAGTGGTAAGACCAGCCCTGATCTGTGGCAGCAAGTCATGGACCGTGAAGAAGGTTCACGAAAAGAAGTTAGACGTAGCCGAGATGAAGATGTTGCGATGGACTATGGGAAAGACGAGGAAGGACAGAGTAAGGAACGAGTGGTTTAGAAAGTAGGCAGGGGTAATTAAGGCTTCCAAGAAAGTTCAATAACGAAAACTACAGTGGTACGGGCACGTGATGAGAAGGGAAAAGGGGCATGTCTTAAGGGCAATTATGGACCTGCAAGTAAAAAGGAAGCGACCCAGGGGTGGACTTAGAAGGAGATAGAAAGATTGTGTCGTGGAAGACCTGAAAGAGAAGGAGTTGACATCTGAGGACACGAGGGACCGGATAAAATGGAAAAGGAGATTGTGGAACAGTGATCCCCAACCGATAAAGATAAGCTGAAGAGAAAAGAAAGTAAGAAGGGCCATTGCTCGCGTAGTCTGGTTGGTATTTGATCGTCCCATTTAAATCCTTTATTCAGAGTTATTGGACGAACAGTGTTTCTTGTATTACGACTCAGCTCAATGGAGCGGATAGTTTTTATATTTTGAACAGGATGCATCTTTTGCACAGTATGGAGGTATGGCTTAAAGAAATCTTCTTTTGGTGTCCAGTAGAGTCCTAATGACTTTGTCGGCCCTTCTTCTAAGAATTCTATAATGGTCTGGACTTGTAGTTCTTCTGGAAAACTTTCGACTATTGCTTTAATGTTGCTTGACCATTTCTGCTGTAAGAAACATCCTTTGCGAAGCATTATTACGATTTAAGTTTGGAAGCTATAGGTTTCTTGTAGGATGTCGGCTCCTGACAGTAAATCGCCGACGTGGAAATCCCGCTTTGTAATTTTTGACGCCTTCGGGAAGCTTCCTGCTTGCAAATTGTTCGAGCGAGGTATGGTGGTGAGGTTGTGCCATAAGTTACTGTTGTTAGGTCACATTCTAGGATTGACTTTGTTAGATCAAATCTTCATACTATACTCTGGATTCTCTTTATGAACTTGTATTTGGCGATACATTTTTTCTCTATCTGTTGAGAATGCCGAGCGCAGAGGAAGCCTGCAAACTTATGCTGCAGACGTGGCCCCGTATGCATCTTATTGTTGAGGCTGTCGCTTTTGGATGAGTTTTGTGGTTGTATCGTAAGCTTTGATTACTGCTTGGTGAGTAATATAATAATTCCCTTGGTCTTCTTTCCCTTTAAGGATAAATTTCATATGTCCAAGCTCTAGGTATGTTTTAATGAACTGATGGTATTGTTGATCCAATTCTTTGTTCTTTGTAATTTTTTTTTCTTTGTTGTGGCATTCTTGCTATGGTTTTGAATTTTCCAGGGTTGTTGTTGTTGTGTTCTTGACTGGTAGTTCTTCACATGCCTTTTCTTCCTCTGTTAACTTCCGTGGTTGATGGACTTCTTCCAGTTCCCAGAACTTTGTTAATTAGTTACCTTTGTTGATACATGTGATCATACTGATGATGTGAATGTTGCTATTTGCTTCTTGAGATGCTTTTGACAGAATAAAGCCAAATTCTGCATTTTTATCCATTATTTCATTTTTGCTGTTGTGTGGGCTTGCCAGCGTGATTATGCTGATGTTTTTTGCCCTTACTTTTATGTGTATTGGTCCTGGTCTTACAAATGTAGAGTCGGCAAATATGCGATTGTTTCATTCATTTCAGTTGGTTTTGTTAAGAACAATAGTGTTGTGTTCAGCTGAAGGTTCCTAGCGAACCTTGGTGCCAGTTGTACTTCAATCTGAATGGTGGATGTTTAGGGTTGCTCATATCCAAATCCTGATACCTCTGTTTTGACCTTGCTTTTTGGTAGGCCCAGTAGTTGAGCTACTTGCTCGGTAATGAGCGAAACTTAGGAGCTTGTGGCCTCAACATTTTGTAGGTGCCATCTCTTCTCTTTGTTCGAATTAATGTTGTAGCCAATAATACACTGTCTTCTTATCCTGCAACGTTGTTGCTCACTTGTTGTGATGAGCGTTCTCTTGGTCGACTTGCTTGTTGGCTGGGTTGATCTCTGTGTGTCCCTTGCGACACTTGTAGCAGCTTCTCCAGGCACGCCACATTTGGTTGCTGCTGTGCGCTAAACATTTGGTACAAATTTTTCTGTCGTACGGGGAGTAAATCCTTTAAGCAGCTGTGTCCTTTAGCAGACTTGTAAGTTGTCCTTCAGTGGACTTGTAAGTTGTTTTTCAACGGATCTATGTGCTCTTCAGCGAACTTTTAAGTTGTCCTTCACCGGACTTGCGACGCTTATCCTTCTATGTCTTGCATTTTCATATCTTCGTAGTAATCTCTTATTCTTCTAGTATTTATCATATTCTCCTCGAAGTGTCCTTTATGTGGACTTGTAAAGTATATCTGTTTGTGTGAACCCTAAAGCGGATTCACCTCTCGTTGAGGTTGAGAGTGTTAGAGAGCTCTTGTTTATTTTGTCTGCTGCATCAGTCATTGGTTCTTAAATTTTTTTTAGCGGCAAGGCAGAGGGCGTAAATTCTTGGCCTCACTGGTGTTTGAGTTGACACAACTACAAGAGGGCACTTTGAGGCACACCTGTATGCGCATTTTTGTGTTGTTGGTGGAAACTTCTATTTTTCTACCATGGTATGATGATTGTACACAGTGAAAGCTTCTGGTAGCTCCGGGGCTTGTCTTAAACTTTGGTTGCTCTAACGCCGTTTCATTTATTTCTATTCAACGCCTCCCAGTTGTACCCGAGACTACTGCCGCTCACCTGTATCATTCCATCATCCTTCATGAGGCGACATTGCCTACTTTGGGAAACACTACTCTAACTCAAAAACAATAGGTGGCGATGACGTTGTACGAGACTGACTTATTATAATTTTCTTATTTAATTAAAGTCACAATCCCACAGTGTCTCCTTCAAAGTAATTGCCTTAGGAAGCCACCTAACGATGAAGACGATTTTTTCACTTTTCATAGTAGTGCTGAAACTGAAATGACAAAATTTGTTTTACCTGGTCGGTTACAGCAGCTTTATGTCTTCTAGTGTCTCAAAATGACGTCCTTTGAGATGATTTTCAATCTTGAGAAGAGAAAAAAGTCACAAGGACTCAAGTCGGGGGAATAAAGGAGCTGAGAAGTCACAGAAATGTGTTTACTTGCCAAAAACTCATTAATTGAAAATACAGTGTGACAAGGTCGTTGTGGTGGTCCAGCACCACTTGTTCTTGATGCTTGGTCTTACTTTTCGAAGTCTTTCAAGAAGTTTTCAATAAAATTATTAGTTGACCGTTTGGCCTTGAGACACAAACTCTTTGTGGACGATTACGTGGCTATCTAAAAAGCAAATCAGTATGGTTTTGATCTTCAACTTGTTTATTTTTGCTTTTTTGGCCTTGGTGAGCTTGAAGTGTACCATTCCTGGCTCTGGGTCTTTATTTTTGGGTCGTATTAAAAGACTCGTCACCAGTAATGACACCTTCTATAAAATGAAGTTCATTTTTATCTGCTCAAAAAAGTCATTATACGTGTCCCTCCTGTTGTTCTTTTGTTTTCGCGAAAGGTTTTTCGGAAACATTTTCGCGCAGATTTTCCTCATCCCTAATTCATTGGTGAAAACCTTATGGATGGTGGCGCGAGTCAAATCTCAACTCTTCCCCGATCATTCTGACTGTGAACCGATGATCTGAACGCCCAAGAGCCCGGAGTCGGGCAACATTTTCGTCAGTTCTTGCAGTTGCAGACCTTCCGCTGCAAAGTTCATTTTTAATCTGTTCTATTCCTTCTGAAGATGCCTTAAGTAACCTGAAAACTTGGGGCCTTGACAAGACATTGTCTCTATAGGCCTGCTCAAGCTTTGAAAAAACTTCTGTCGCACTGTGACCAAGTCTGAAGCAAAACCTGATAGCACAACGTTGCTTGAAATTGATATCATTTATTTTCAACCAAAACTCGTACTGGCGGAGCATTACATGTTGATCCACTTTCTCTCTAAACTCGTAATCCGCAGTGTTGACACATCGAACGCTACGTTGCCAGTTTCATTAGTTTGTTTACACACCTCGTATTCTACCTTAATCCATAACGACCATTATCATTATTTTTGACAGAAAATGGATGGCAGTAATTGAGAAATATTGAAAATTTTTTCTTGGATATTGTGAATTTTGTTTTCATCAATAAATATGACAATTGAAGATAATGAGGATGCTAGCACAAGTTCACCATTGTGGTTTATATTGAGATGTAACAGGATGTTGATATTGAAATAAAACGGTTTGTTTCTTAATCGCTGTATGTGTAGAAAGGAAGGCATCAATTGCTTTATTTAGATCGCTTGATGTGATCATCCTATATGTGCTCTGTGCATCGCATTTAATTCTGAATGAAACACTCTGTATGCTACCTTCATGTTTACCTCTTTGGTATGTTACATCCACCATCGATTTCAATTGCAATCAAATAGCGGATTGCGATGTGTTTAATTAAGTTTTATATAACTTGACAAAGCTTTGATTACATTACGTATCTATAAGATAAGTCGACGTTTGATTGAAATACGTAATTATGGACGGTGTGGCATTCTACCAATACCGCCGCCCGAGTGCTTTGTACCCCTTGCATCCAAATTGGAAACAGTTCAACGACTTGTAAACATAAAAATAGCCAAAGTCTACAGAACTGTTTCAAATAAAGCTTCATGGATAATAGCTGAAGTAACTTCTAGAATAATAAAGTTAGAAGAGGTACTAAAAATTTATAGAATTATTAAAGAGCCTAACAAAGGATGCATAAATTATGATAAACCAATACCTCCTGAGCACAGGTTTCATTCAGTTGCCAATTATTAAGAAAACACACTTCCGTATACTTGTTGGTTACAACATTAAAGTTTATATTGTTGGAAGTAACATCTAAGTAAAACTTAAAGTGATGCTTTAGCAGTTTTATAGAATTATTCAAAATTGCAAAGAATCATCAAATAATTAACGTAAGAATAAAAGAATACTTAAGGGTAAGTATACTTCTTTCCTTTATCGTGTTAAGTGACCACATGAAATAGTTTGCCTCAAGGGAAATTTCACCGGGTTGGACTTAAAATGACACAGTCAGGTTGGAGATAATCAGAAAATCGTGATAATTGAGCAGGGATACAAATTTTTAACATTATCTCTGATTCTTGACGAAACGACGAGGAAATAATTTCTAGCAGTAAAATTTGAGCTAACAATAAGTATACAAGTGATTACATAGGACCAATAGCAACTGTATATATAAGATGACGTGAGAGCTTGTGTTGGATCTAAAAATATTTGAGTCGGGCGTAAAAGCTCCGATGCTGAGTGTTATATTGACTTGTAAATAATTCATGTTTTATCTTTAAATTTAAAAAATTAATTAATTGCCACGTTTCTCGGAACGAATTTGTCGACAGATCTGTAACTAGTTCTAAATGGACACATTTACCAGAAAGGCATATGAATAGACATGTATACTTTTAATAAGTTTACATGCACGATTCTTGTGATCTATTAAAGAGAACGAACCCGCATAATCAACTCCAGATACATAAACGGGTATATTGCTGTTACCCTATGCCCTGAGAGCAGCAGCACATACCTTTGCCGAACAGTGACTAATAGCAGTTGCGATCCTACATACAATAAAGCTTTGTGCACGTATGTAAAAATGAGTTTGATAAAATAATGCTTACCGCACAATCACACAGGATGCTTTGAAAGTGTAGTTCAGAATGTTTCAATCTATCTCTAACCCTTCAGTGTCGATGAAGGGTGTCAATCCCACTAGATTATCTATTTTATTAGAAACCTGATTGCATGTTAACGATTTTCTTTCATTTGCACATGTTTTAACTTGCGCCAATTCAACTAAACAGTTTACACTAAATTTTAATATAACTACCGTCAAGGCCTAGTATATTTGTCCGGTTTGAGTTTCTTAAAATTTGTAATAAATCTTTTTAAGCCATAACATGTTTTAATTTTGTTAGAATAGAAAATGACTCGAATCGAAATTTACTTATGTACGGGACTCGTCTTGTACAAGATTGCCTGGAGTTAATTGCTCTGGAGAATCGGTGTTAGTTTCTGAAAGCCATGGTGGACAAAACGACCACAATTGTGAATTTAAGAGTTCACCAGACCTAGACCCTATATCTGCTGGATTCTCTTTAGTATTGATGTAATGCCACTGATTTACTTGCGTAATTGATTGAATTTGAGAAATTCTATTTGCTAGAATAGTTTGCAATAATTTAGATTCTGTTTTGATCCAATGTAGAACTATTTGAGAATTACTCTAGTATCAAGAGGGGATGCCTTAGTGACCCGTCTAAATAATCTTGCTAACAAAAGTGAGAATTGTGTCTTTTATTACGCATTTTACAAGAATCCGCTTTGAAATTTTTTGCAATATGATTAGTACGGAGACAATTTAAAGAAAGCTTTGGACTTGATTTGTTCGCGCAACTGCATCTAACTTTAAAAATTCGCTACACTTAATAGATTGAATAATCGCCCTTGAAAAAAATTACATTTTGTATTTGAAACATCAGTGATACGTGTTTGTTGCTGAGGCTTAGTCAAATGGTGTCTTCTTAATGTTTCTAATAAATTTGTTTTCTTAAGGGAGTAAGGACTGATTAAAATATAAAACCCCAGAAATAATAAGAAAGCTATTGGCGTAAAAATGGAAAAGATGAAGAAAGAAAAAAAAGCAACCAGAAAGGTCACCGGAGACAAATCAAGAAGGTGATTAAATTTGAAAGATAACCAGAACACAATATTCAAAAAACTAATGAGAAAAATTGTATATAAAGAAGCAAAACGAAAAAGACAAAATGATAACAATAAAGACAGGACGGGAAATATGAAAAAGAAAAAAAGTTATAGAAATATGCACATGAAACTTAAAAACAATGAAAGAAACAGGAAAGATGATAGAGATATGGGCGGGATTCAGGGGACATGGTATCAACATAGCTGCACTGCAGGAAGTAAGATGGGCAAAGGCGAAATAAAAATAAAGGAGTTTTCAACAATACATTCAGGAGAAGAAAAAGGAGGGCAGAGCATTTATAGCATCTGGGACGATAACTGAAAAAGTAATACAAACAAGATTAATAACTGGAAGAATGGCATATATAGGAATACGAATGGACCCATGTAACCTATCCTTAGTAAATGTGTACGCACCTACAGAGAATGCAGAAGAAGAGGAGAAGGAAAAATTTTATCCCGAAAGAAGATGCAATAACAATACTGGGGTATCTCAATGCCCAAATAGGTATAGAGAAGCATTTAAAAAGCGCAGCAGGAAAACATACAATACATAAGGTACCAAATGATAATGGACACAAACTATGCAAATTAGCTGCGAGAAATAACATGATAGTAAGCAGTACGAAATTCAAGCATCCCAAGAAACACAAAATAACCTAGACATCACCAGATCAAAAATATCAAACACAAATTGATCATGTACTGAATACGCGAAGAAGACAGTCATCAATATTGGATGTAAAAACATACTTAGGAGCATGCTCAGACTCGGGTTACAACATGATCGTCGCAAAGTTAAGATTAAAAGAAAAAAAGAAGATGAGAAGGGAAATAAAATCGAAGACGTGAGACGTAGACAAGTTGAAGGTGGAAGTGAAACAAGAAGAACATAGAAAAGAAATAAGCAACATAATCAGAGCACAGCGTGAAGAAGAAGATATAGAGGAAGCTTAGGATAACATGAAGATAGCAATGGAAAAAGCGGCTAGAAAAACAATAGGATACAAGGGTGGAAAATCTAAGAAGAATTGGTATAGTGAGAGATGTAGAGAGGCGATGGAAAGAAAAGTTAAAACAAGAACTAAATAAATCAAAACAAAGAACAAAAACAGAGAAAATTACGAGGAAATGCAACAAACTAATCCAGAGTAGTAAGAAGGAATGGATGGAGGGTGAAATAGAAGAGACAGAAAAGAAAAACAACAGAAAGGGCGCAAGAAACGTCTACCAAACAGTTAAACAACAAACAAGAACATATAAACCAAAAATAAGAAAAATTAAAAATAAAGAAGGAAAGGCTGTACAGACAGAGGAAGAAATTAAAGAAGTATGGATGTATAACTTTAAGAAACTACTAAATGAGGAACAAGCAGCAGATGAAATAATAATAGTCAAAGGGAAAAAATTATGGAAATAGAAGAACCAACATTAAAGGAAGTAAGACAAATAATAAACAGTGCAGATAGAGTAAATGTGGAACTGTTGAAATGTAGCAATGGATCATTAAAAAATCAAATGCATAAGCTATTAACAAATATACGCAAGGAAAAAAA